>JBBHAA010001166.1:5997500-6448434 GCA_037953035.1 Aquarana catesbeiana
TCTCCATCACTCCATCCTCGTCAGTCTCCTCTTTTATCTCTTTAATATTGACCTGTGTGGAATTCCGGGAATACAGAGGACGGGGACATCTCTCTGGTGGGTTCCCATTACTGGATCCATCTGTAGGAAACACACACACTGACTGAATACATTGTTTCTATGTGTTTATCAGATGATGGGGGATCTAGGTGGACCCTCCGTACTGCTCTCTCCTTTACAATAAAGTCTCCTCTTACCCGGTGATGTGAGGGGCGGCTGATTGTCCATCATGACGTCCTTGTAGAGATCCTTGTGTCCTTCTAAATACTCCCACTCCTCCATGGAGAAATAGACAGTGACATCCTGACACCTTATAGGAACCTGACACACACAATGATACAGTCACCATCCAGACACATCCCTTGTCTGTTACTGGATAATGTCCCAGAATTCCCAGAATCCTCCTCACCTCTCCTGTCAGCAGCTCCATCATCTTCTTGGTGACTTCTAGAATCTTCTCCATGTTGTGTCTCTCAGGTTTTAGGGAGTCACATGGAGGCACTGTGATGGTCATATGATCACCTGACTTCACAAGAGGAAATCTCTGTATTGGAGAACCAATAGGAATATCATGTTAGAATCCCAGAATCCTCCTCACCTCTCTGGTCAGGTCTGTGTTTTATTAATAGAGAGAAGAGTGATGTCATGTGACCTCCCAGAATCCTCCTCACCTCTCCGGTCAGGTCTGTGTTTTATTAATAGAGATAAGAGTGATGTCATGTGACCTCCCAGAATCCTCCTCACCTCTCTGGTCAGGTCTGTGTTTTATTAATAGAGATAAGAGTGATGTCATGTGACCTCACAGAATCCTTCTCACCTCTCCGGTCAGGTCTGTGTTTTATTAATAGAGATAAGAGTGATGTCATGTGACCTCCCAGAATCCTTCTCACCTCTCCAGTCAGGTCTGTGTTTTATTAATAGAGATAAGAGTGATGTCATGTGACCTCCCAGAATCCTCCTCACCTCTCCGGTCAGCAGGTAGATGATCTCCTGGGTGAGGTTTAATATAATCTCAGGTATGCGAGTCCAGTCCTTCTCCATCCTCACTGGTCATGTGATCTATGCTGGTTTCCTGTAGACCAATAATTCATTTTTTAAATAAACATCCTTGCACTTTAAGCACAGCATTTATCTAAGGCACAAACAAAACGACATATACAAACAGTGCTCCTGACAGACTGCAGGTGAACCTGTACAGGCAGTCTCCGGGTTACAAACAAGATCGGGTCTGTAGGCTTGTTCTTAAGTTCAATTTGTTTGTAAGTTGGAACTCTTTCCACAATAGTGTCTTCTCTCTCTAAACTCTCATTTCTCTACCCATCTTCTCCTCCCCCAAAATATGCCCCTTCTTAACCAATGACACCTCAAATCAACTAATTCATTCCCAGCTTATCTCTCGTCTTGACTACTGTAACTCCCTTACATTGGCCGACCTCTACAGAGACTATCCCCCCTTCAGTCTATCATGAATGCTGGTACCAGACTCATTAACCTTACCAATGGCTCAGTGTCCTCCACCCCTCTCTGCCAATCCCACCACTGGTCTCCATCCAGTGTCCTCCACCCCTCTCTGCCAATCCCTCCACTGGCTTCCATTCAGTGTCCTCCACCCTTCTCTGCCAATCCCTCCACTGGTCTCCATCCAGTGTCCTCCACCCTTCTCTGCCAATCCCTCCACTGGCCTCCATTCAGTGTCCTCCACCCCTCTCTGCCAATCCCTCCACTGGTCTCCATCCAGTGTCCTCCACCCCTCTCTGCCAATCCCTCCACTGGCTTCCATTCAGTGTCCTCCACCCTTCTCTGCCAATCCCTCCACTGGTCTCCATCCAGTGTCCTCCACCCTTCTCTGCCAATCCCTCCACTGGCCTCCATTCAGTGTCCTCCACCCCTCTCTGCCAATCCCTCCACTGGTCTCCATCCAGTGTCCTCCACCCCTCTCTGCCAATCCCTCCACTGGCTTCCATTTAGTGTCCTCCACCCCCCTCTGCCAATCCCTCCACTGGCCTCCATTCAGTGTCCTCCACCCCTCTCTGCCAATCCCTCCACTGGCCTCCATTCAGTGTCCTCCACCCCTCTCTGCCAATCCCTCCACTGGCCTCCATTCAGTGTCCTCCACCCCTCTCTGCCAATCCCTCCACTGGTCTCCATTCAGTGTCCTCCACCCCTCTCTACCAATCCCTCCACTAGCTTCCATTTAGTGTCCTCCACCCCCCTCTGCCAATCCTTCCACTGGTCTCTATTCAATGTCTCTCCACCAATCCAAAAAAAAAAAAAATATATATATATATATATATATATATATATATAAAACAACCACACAGAAAGCCATCCACAGTTCTGCCTCGAGCTACATCACCAACTTCGTCTCAATTTATCACCCAAACCGTCCTCTCTGCTCCTCCCAAGACCTCCTGCTCTCTATCTCCCTCATCACCTGCTCCATGCTCACCTCGGGGACTTCTCCAGAGCCTCTCTCATCCTCTAGAACTCCCAATCCTGATCTGTGCAAAAAATAATCTTATTACCTCCTCTGCTGCCACTTTCGGCAATGTCTCCTTTCTACTTTCTGCCGACTCGCCTCTCACCTGGAACTTCTTGTTTATACCTGACATCACTTCCTGTCTTCCATAGAGACTTCCTGTCTGGGTAAAAGTGAGATCACCACCTTGTGGAGCTCAGAGGAACTGCAGCCCCAAGAATGGTCTCATAGTGTGAATATAGCCGTTTACACCGATCAGCCATAACATTATGATCACTGACAGGTGAATAACATTGATTATCTTGTTACATCGGCATCCGAAAGTCGATGGAATACATTGGGCAGCAAGTGAACCGGTTGTCCATAAAATCGATGTGTTGAAAGCAGAAAACCTGTTCAAGACTGTTGTGTATTGGGCCGTGTAGCCACAGACTGGTCGGGGTGCCCATCCTGCTGACCCGTGTCCACAGACAAAAGCTCCAACAACGGGCATGTGAGCATCAGAACTGGATCACGGAGCGATGGAAGAAAGTGGTCTGGTCTGATGAATCCCATTTTCTTTTACATCATGTGGAAGGCGACCGGTGTGCGTGCGACTGTGCGTCACTGGGGAGAAGATGACACCAGGATGCAGGATGGGAAGAAGGCAAGCCAGCGGTGGCAGTGTGAATCTTTGGGCAATGTTCTGCTGGGAAACCTTGGGTCCTTCCATTCACGTGGATGTTACTTTGACACATACCAGCTACCTAAACATTGTTGGTGGCCAAGTACAACCCTTCATGGAAACAGAGTTCCCTGATGTCAGTGGCAGTTCAAGAATTGTTTGAGGAGGATAACAAGTTTGAGGTGTTGACCTTGGCCTCCAAATTCTCCAGATCTCAATCCATTGAGCATCTGTGGGATGTGCTGGAAAAACAAGTCCGGTGCATGTAGGCCCCACCTTGCAACTTCCAAAAAAGATCCTGTCCTGAGCAGAACTTCACAGTACCGCCTTGTCCGCTGTTTATATACCAGGCACTGACATTGTTTTCGGGACGCATTCGTTTTCGGAATTTGTTTTTGGCTGTCTGCTGAATTCCCAGCTGTCAGTGGAACGTAAACAAAAGAGTGGGTGCAGAGACATTGTGCCTTTGGAACCCCTTACCCACACCTGCGCACCTTTAAAATTAGGACCTGCGGCTGTGTTCATACAGTTGCTGTGTCCTCTTAGACCAGGGGGTCTCCAAACTTTCTAAACAAAGGGCCAGTATACTTATCCTTTAGACTGGGGGGGGGGGGGGGCGTACTGAGGCCAGATGGAGTAGAAAATGTCCTGGTTGTTACTGGGAGTAACCAATGCCTCATCGTTGGTGTTAGTAGTAGGAATAGCGCCCCATCGTTGGTGTCATTAGGAAGAATTTTGTTAGTGTCAGTTGGAGGACATATGCCCAATTGTTGGTGTCAATGGAAGGAATATTCCCCACATTGTTGGTGTTATTGGGAGGAATTGTGCCCCATCATTGGTGTCAGTGGTAGGAATTATGCTCCATTGTTGGTGTCAGTGGCAGGAAATATGCTCTATTGTTGGTGTCAGTGACAGGAATTATGCTCCAATCTTTATGTTAGTGGAAGGAATAGTGCCCCATCGTTGGTGTCAGTGGCATTAATTATGCTCCTTTGTTGGTGTCAGTGGCAGGAATTATGCTCCTTTGTTGGTGTCAGTGGCAGCAATTATGGTCCATTGTTGGTGTCAGTGGCAGGAATTATGCTACAATCTTTATGTCAGTGGAAGGAATAGTGCCCCATTGTTGGTGTCATTGGGAGGAACAGTGCCCCAATGTTGGTGTCATTGGGAGGAGTTGTGCCCCGTCATTGATGTTAATGGGAGGAATTATGCTCCATTGTTGGTGTCATTGGCAGGAATTATGCTCCAATCTTTATGTAAGTGGAAGTAATAGTGCCCCATCGTTGGTGTTATTTTAGAGGAATTGTGCCTCCTTGTTGGTGTCGTTGGCAGGAATTTTTCCCATTCATTGGTGTCAGTGGGAGGACACATCCCCAATTGTTGGGGTTAGTGGATGGAACAGTGCCCCAAGGGCCGGATAAAAGCAAGCAAAGGGCCACATCTGGCCCCCAGGTCGCAGTTTGGAGTAACAGGCAGCTCCAGCTGCACAAACTGCTCATTCGCACTGTACGGGCCAGAGAACTCATGTGAATGAGCCCTTAATATTTTCAAATAATTTTTCCCAATTTCTTAAAATTATTATTTTTTAAATATTTTTCACAATGCTGTTGCGAGGTGGATTTGGTGAAATATCGGGGGTCTAAACAGTCTTGTGGTTTCTCACTTTTGAAACAGAGAAAGGGACTGAGGACACAGTCCTCAATCTCTGCAGCCTCAAGTGGCACTGGAGATGAATGAACAGGAAGAGCCCTGCACAGAGTCTCCCTGTTCATTCATACACTGAAGAATAGTAAACAGTTAACTATGCTTCATTTGTGAATGAACACAGATGAGTTATTGGTGCCGATCGCTCACTGTGTTCATTAAGAAAAGGAAGGGGCTGGTAAATGTGATGCATTTACCAGGTCCCTGCTTTCCATCTTGAAACATCATCCCTGTGTGCCCACAGGAGCCGGTGGGAAGAGGAGGGGAAGCCAGCAGCGCAGTAAGGGGTGGTTCACACAGAGGGGCCCAGGCAGCAGAGGGAAGAAGATAGTGGACAGAAAGGGTTGATCGGTGCGGTAGGTGCATTTATCGTAATCGATCCCCTGTGGCAGCTGAAAGTCAGCAGGAAAGAGAAGAGAAGCCGTTTTTTCAGCAGTCCCAGGGAGAGCCAAAGGGGATTGGTTCCAGTAAATTTAAATTTCCCCTGCTATACTAAGTGCACCCTTGTGTTAAGGAACCCATTCTCCCTGCTTGTCAGCTGCCCTGGCCCCCCTGTTGAACGGATGGGGCCTGCCCTGACTTTACTGCAAAAATTAGAGAGCTGAAAGAAGAAAAAGCAAAATATCTTGTGGTTGGAGGTGGCGATGGTGATGTGGTTGGAGATGGTGATGTGGTTGGAGGTGGTGATGTGGTTGGAGGTAGTTATGGTGATGTGGTTGGAGGTGGTGATGTGTTTGAAGGTAGTGATGTGGTTGGAGGTGGTGATGGTGATGTGGTTGGAGGTGGCGATGGTGATGTGGTTGGAGGTAGTGATGTGGTTGGAGGGGCTGATGGTGATGTGGTTGGAGGTGGTGATGGTGATGTGGTTGGAGGGGGTGATGGTGATGTGGTTGGAGGTGGTGATGGTGATGTGGTTGGAGGTGGTGATGGTGATGTGGTTGGAGGTAGTTAAGGTGATGTGGTTAGAGGTGGTGATGTGGTTGGAGGTAGTGATGGTGATGTGGTTGGAGGTGGTGATGGTGATGTGGTTGGAGGTGGCAATAGTGATGTGGTTAGAGGTGGCGATGTTGAAGTGGTTGGAGGTAGTATTGGTGATGGTTGGAGATAGTGATGTGGTTGGAGGTGGTCATGGTGATGTAAGAGAAAACTCACCCAAGCTCTACCGCTGTATAATGTACCGGTAGTTAGTGTGCAGAGTGGTCGGTGCTCTGGTTAATTGAGTTCACAGTGAATCCATAACAAATGCTTTGATGAAGGCTAAGGCCGAAACGCGTCAAAATTTTGGATGATGTTACTGCTATAATAAAGTTTTCTATGGAGAAGCTGTCGAGTTGCCGGCTTGTACTTGTTATGGGGTCATGGTGATGTGGTTATGATGATGTGGTTGGAGGTGAGGTGGTGATGGTGATGTGGTTTGAGGTGTTAATGGTGCGGGGGAGAAATGATAGATGGGTCTATGAACTGATGGACTTATCATTGGAGTCTACTACAGATGTCCTGAGATTTATGAGAAGGGGGAGAGTTGGCTGTTTCAACAAGTGCAAGCTGGTAAAACAAAATGACTAAGACACAAGATTAGGGTTTGATTGGCATTTTTATAAGCTACATATGAAATCTTACATCTAGAAATGTCATATTTTCCACTTTCAGCCAGCAGGTGGCACTCTCCAAGCAAATTAAGCTGCCTTTGCAGGCTGATGACTACTGCACAGAAATTGTCAGTCTTGTAATGTAATCTGATCTCCCCTTCTCTCTCATCCATATCTAGCTCCTCTCTCACCATGATGCCTTCCCATGAAGCTTCTCCTGAAGAGCAGGGGAGATCAGACTACACTGCTAGAGGGACTCAACCAGCAGTAATATTCCTTCCTCTCAGAGTAAGCCAGAGACGACTTTATAAGAGGAAAAAATCTTACTGAAGGCTTCAAAATGTTTCTTCCATGATAAAGTTCAGAGGAACGCTCAGCCACGTGTTTTCTGAGGTATTTATCAACGTGTGCTTCTTCCCCCGTGCAAGAGCAATGTGAGAGGCCAGGAATGGGGGAGGGCAAAAACAAGGGCACCCCCTCCTCCTGAACCATACCAGGCCACATGTCCTCAACATGCAGGGGTGCTTTGGGGCAGGGCCCTCTTCCCCACAACCCTGGCCGGGCGGGGGGGGGCTCATCGGAATGTGGAAGCCCCCAGATCCTGGCCCCACCCACGTGAATGACTAGGGGTACCAAAAAAGTGTAAAAAGTAAATAAAAAAAACAAAAAACAAGTTTTCGACAATTCCTTTATTAAAAAATCTAAAATGCCCCCCCGTTGTAGATCTATCGTCAATCACGATGTCTGCTGCCGACCCCCCCCCCCCAAAAAAAAAACCCTCAGTTCCCAACGAAGGCTCCCACTGACTGAAAGCTTTTAAATAACAAAGGGGCGGGGCCACTCAGTGACAGCACCGGCTGACCTAGCCCCCTGTGACGTCATCGATCTAGGGCATGCTGGGTCGGTAACATCACGAGGGGGGTGGTGCCATCCGGTGACATCATCGGGTGCCCCCCCGCCCCTTAAGAGCTGTCAGTCAGTGGGAGCCTTCGTCAGGACTGGACTTTTTTTTTTTTACTTTCTTTTCCGGGTCGGCAGTGTTGTGATTGACAATAGATCTAAATGGGCAGACTTTTTTTTTTTTGGATTTTTTATTAAAGGACTTGTTAAGATCTTTTTACCTAAGAGGTGGGTTTCCTGGAAAAACAGGATGTGAGGTTTATGATAACGTAAGTATTTGAACATTAATGCTCTTTTAGAATTTATAATTTAGCCCCCTGGCATTCCACGATATCATCTTCAGCTCCATGTGGGGGAGGTATAGAAAATGGATATGGCGGGGAAGATGGAGTGTGAGAGCCAAATCCCACCAAAGCGAGGGAGGAGTGCCATTCTCTATCACCCTGAGTGCAATCTGTATGTGATGATTATAAAGCATGAATTTGAATGCAAGTGGATAATGAGCCTACAGTAACACAAACCATATAACCATTAACTCCCTACTGACCATCTATAACCCAACTATAATGAGGTCAGTTTTATACCCTCAACTAATTACCAAAGTTTTGAAGGTCCATCTGGAACCAAGTTTCCACATGCACCTAATAACCTCCCTACCAACTGGTAGCCCCAACAACTTTGCCAGTCAGTTTAATACCTGTGACTATCGGGACATCTGCCTTCCTTAAAGTCTCTTTGAAGAGCGGCAAAAGTAGCCAAATGCTGCTTCAAGTAGGCAGGAACCGGGGGGTAGTTGTGAAGAACAGTCAACAAAACAATTGAGGTAGCTCCAAGAGGGTAAGGATTAAGCTAAAGAAGAACATGTGTGGGAGGACCATAGCAAGAGGCCAGAGGCAGTATGGGGAAAGGTGCCACAGGTAGGGTGAAAACCACAAAGAGCGTTCCTTCAGCACCCAAGACAACCTTCTGGGGCCCCAGGAAGATACAGCTTGGGTGGCTTAGTGTAGAAAATTTGGCCGAGTGGCTCTTAGAAGGCATTAGGGCCAGAGGCAGGGATGGTAAAATATAATTGTGCCAAATACTGCAGTCGCTGTGCCTGGAGTCACCCGGAGAACCTTCCATGTGGCCCAGGTGGTGTCAGGCAGCAAAGATAAGGTTGGTGGCAGTGGGCCCCCCCCAGGGCATCTAAGTGGTATGGAATTCTGCTTAGGAGGGTCCCTGTAGTCATTCAAGATGACGGCCAGCCTCGGCATTTACCAGATGGTCATTTTTAATGTAATGTTTCACTAAAGCCCTACAGAACAGTCCCCGGGGGGTCAGGACCAAGGGTAGGTAACATCGCTAGATGTCAGGATGCACTCATCCTATCCTGCAACAGATGAATGAGGCCTGCTTCTCTCTGGCAAGTTGGTGGCTGGCAGCTGGCCACGGTTAGGAAGAAGGCAGCCAGCGCCTCCAAGGCCGCACTCCTAGGCGATGTGAATGAAGGCAGGGACAGTGCAACGCTGCCAGGTAGGAGGATGGAGGGCTTGTGTCTCTCAGGGCCCGAGGAAGGCACCAGATATGGCCAAAATGGTGGCTATCAGCGGATAGGAATAATTCCGCATTCCCGGGCAATCCTCCCCTGAACCCTCATATGGAACTTGAAGATGGCTAGGGTACAGCATGCTATATTTGATATTCTTCTCATAAAGCCTCCCAAGGACAGACATATTACCGTAGGGAAGCGTAGGGTGTTTGCGAGCTTCAGAGAGGGTCTTGTCATGATCATGGCACCTCCTGTAGGTGCGTAATGAGTGTGTTCAACAACATAGGTTGGAGAAACCTCCGTGAGGCCCAGCAGATTCTTACAGAACCCTTCAGCAAACTCCGCTGAAGGGTCACCCTCTGGGAGGCCCACTACCCGAACATTATTGCGCCTTGATCTATTTTCAGCGTCATCGGATTTAGCAACTATCGCATTCACCGTGCGTGGCAAATCCACTATCGTGGTGGTGTGGGTGGCTGCAAGGACATTCCTCTGTAAGGCGAGCTATGCACAGGCGATGTGGATGAAGGCAGGCACAGTGCAACACTGCCAGGTAGGAGGATGGAGGGCTTAAGTCTCTCAGGGCCTGAGGATGGCACCGGATATGGCCAAGATGGTGGCCGGCAGTGGGTAGGAAGAAGGCAGCTGACGCTTCCAAGGCCCCATTCACAGGTGATGTGGATGAAGGTAGGGACAGTGCAACACTGCCAGGTAGGAGGATGGAGGACTTGAGTCTCCCGGGGGCTGAGAATGGCACCGGATATGGCCAAGATGGTGGCCGGCGGTGGGTAGGAAGATGGCAGCTGTCGCTTCCAAGGCCCCATTCACAGGCGATGTGGATGAAGGTAGGGACAGTGCAACACTGCCAGGTAGGAGAATGGAGGGCTTGAGTCTCTCAGGGCCTGAGGATGGCACCGGATATGGCCAAGATGGTGGCCGGCGGTGGGTAGGAAGAAGGCAGCCTGCGCCTCAAAGTCCATACTCCCAGGTGATGTGAATGAAGACAGGGACAGTGCAACACTGCCAGGTAGGAGAATAGAGGGCTTGAGTCTCTCAGGGCCTGAGGATAGCACCGGATTCGGCTAAGA
Organism: Aquarana catesbeiana; assembly: GCA_037953035.1. NCBI lineage: Eukaryota > Metazoa > Chordata > Amphibia > Anura > Ranidae > Aquarana > Aquarana catesbeiana. The sequence continues at coordinate 6,007,492 of JBBHAA010001166.1, forward strand.
TGGTGGCCGGTGGTGGGTAGGAAGAAGGCAGCCTGCGCCTCAAAGTCCATACTCCCAGGTGATGTGGATGAAGACAGGGACAGTGCAACACTGCCAGGTAGGAGAATAGAGGGCTTGAGTCTCTCAGGGCCTGAGGATAGCACCGGATTCGGCCAAGATGGTGGCCGGTGGTGGGTAGGAAGAAGGCAGTCTGCGCCTCCAATTCCACACTCCCAGGCGATGTGGATGAACACAAGGACAGTGCAACACTGCCAGGTAGGAGAATGGAGGGCTTGAGTCTCTCAGGGCCTGAGGATGGCACCGGATACGGCCAAGATGGTGGCCGGTGGTGGGTCGGAAGAAAGCAGTCTGTGCCTCCAATTCCGCACTCCCAGGCGATGTGGATGAAGGCAGGGACAGTGCAACGCTGCCAGGTAGGAGAATAGAGGGCTTGAGTCTCTCAGGGAAGGAGGATGGCGCTGGATACGGCCAAGATGGTGGCCGGCGGTGGGTAGGAAGAAGGCAGCCAGGGCTTCCAAGGCACCACTCCCAGGCGATGTGGATGAAGGTAGGGACAGTGCAACACTGCCAGGTAGGAGGATAGAGGGCTTGAGTCTCTCAGGGCCTGAGGATGGCACCGGATACGGCCAAGATGGCGTCGGGCCACAGGCTAGGCCGGAGGCAGCAGGGCACACTGATCAGGCAGTCTGGACGTGAAATAATGGCAGGAGCAGGGGTATGGAATGAAGTCTCATAAGCTGTGCTAGATATAGTCTGTGTCAGGCTTGAAGGCACGTGGATGGATGAGGTTTCAGAGTTTCTGGAGCTCCTCTCTAAATTGTCCGCAGCGGCTCACAGACGGTCACGCCCCCACCCCAGGTTCTCTGATATTTGAGAAGATAGGACTTCTGTGAAAAACATTTCCCGCACTCGGGGCAGGAATACAGCTTTTTCCCCATGTGTAGCATATCTAATGTTCAGTAAGACTGGACTTTCATGAATTTTCTACACTAAGAAGCTATGCATAGGTTTTATTGATTGAACTAGATGGACTTGTGTCTATTTTCAACCAGACTAACCAGGTATCTACTCACCTGTGTGAGACCTACAGTGTTTGCTAAACTCGGCCTTGCGTGAAAAACCTTTCCCGCACTCGGGGCAGGAATACGGCTTCTCCCCCGTGTGAGATCTTTGATGTTTAACAAGGTCTGATCGCTGTGGAAAACATTTTTCACACTCAGGGCAAGAATGCGGCTTCTCCCCCGTGTGAGATCTCTGATGTATTTTAAGATGGGCATTCTGTGAAAAACATTTCCCGCACTCGGGGCAGGAATACGGCCTCGCTCCAGTGTGAGTTGTTTGATGAGTTAGAAGGCCTGATCTTTGTGTAAAACATTTTCCACACTCAGGACAGGAATACGGCTTTTCACCCGTGTGAATCCTCAGATGTGCGTTAAGATGGGATTTATTTGAAAAACATTTCCCACACTCGGGGCAGGGATAGGCTTTCTCACCTGTGTGAGTTTTTTGATGTCTTGCGAGGTCACTTTTTTCGCAAAAACATTTTCCACACTCGGAACAGGAATGCAGTTTCTCACCTCCTGTGTGAGATCCTAGATGTTTGCTAAGAAGGGACTTATGTGAAAAACATTTCCCGCACTCAGGGCAAGAATACGCATTCTCCCCCGTGTGAGATCTCTGATGCGTGACAAGAGAAATTTTCTGTGAAAAACATTTCCCGCACTCAGGGCAGGAATACGCCTTCTCACCCGTGTGAGTCCTTTGATGTCTTACCAGGTCTGATTTTTTTATAAAACATTTTCCACACTCAGGACAGGGATATGGCTTTTCACCCGTGTGAAACTTCAGGTGTGAATTAAGATGGACCTTCTGTGAAAAACATCTCCCGCACTCAGTGCAGGGAAATGGCTTCTCGCCTGTGTGAGTTCTTTGGTGTTTTGCAAGGTTTGATTTTATGGCAAAACACTTCCCGCACTCGGGGCAGGGAAACGGCTTCTCCCCTGTGTGAGATCTCTGATGTAGAACAAAGTCATAAACTCGTGGAAAACACTTGCCGCACTCAGAACAGGTGTATATCTTCTCACCCGTGGGCAATCTCTGATATTTAGAAAAAAAAGACTCGGGTGACAAACATTTCCTGCCGTCCTTCATGCGATCTCCTGTGATGTCCTCATCTTCCATTTTACAACCTGGAGATAAAGTGAGACGATCCTTTGAGGGTTTCTCCATGGCGTGTCCTGGAAAAATATAAAAACATCATCAATAGATATGAGAGGGTTAGTTCACTTCCATCAAGATTCCATCTGGATCAGGTAGATATGAGTGAGCAGATGTTCTCTGTGGAGGTCCCAACCAGCTGGGACTCTCCCCCCTCTTCAGTCAAAGGTCCTTTGGTCCTCCTCCCAGATCACTTCTACATTTACACAGCCTTGTCAGAAGAGCAGGAACCAATGGGGACTGGGAGGTCCATGCTCTTCACACAACCACAAGCCTAGGCACTGAGTCATGTGATCTCTGATAACCAAGAAGTTCAGACTTGGAGACCCTTTACCATAAAACAAGTGACCATAGGCCTAGACTTCTGATGATGAGTATTTTCTCCCAGAAAGATGAGTGTTTTACTGTTTTACTTTTCCCAATGGGATGTTAAATATAATTTTATGGTAACATTTAGGTATAAGTCTGCTGGAAGAAGAGGAACCAACCTAAGAAAGGTTCAATCTGTATTATCATATCTGTGCTACTATAACTAGGAGTGACACACAACCTAATACTGCCAGCTGAACACCAGGACGGGTATCAGTACAGGGAGGTGACCGTTCTCAACCTATTATTGGCTGATATCACTCAGCTCCCGCCCTTCTCTGGACCAATCAGTGAGCAGTAACAGAGCAGAGATAAGAGAAGAATATATTATGGGTCACCTGTGCTGATCTCTGTAGGAGTGTCCTCCACTATGAATGTCCTCGTCATTCCATCCTCCTCTGTATATTGCTGATCATCCCTCACATACGTCTCTTCTACTACACCTCCAACATTCATGTTAATAATACCTTCATCCGAAACCAACAGAATGGCAGAAAATAACATCTGTAACATAGAAGTATTTATGATGTGAGATCACATAGAAAATATCATCTTGTAGAGTCCACACATCGTCTCCACATGTCAGAGTGTTCAATCACTTTATGTTCCCGACCCTCAACTCCACCTACCTGATGATGATGAGGGATGGTGTGACCTTCCTGTGTGGAATCCCGGGAATACAGAGGACGGGGACATCTCTCTGGTGGGTTGCTGGTATTAGGTGGCTCCATTGTGCCATCCTTGTGTCCTTCAGAAATTTCCTCCATAACCCCATACTCCTCATCCTCCTCTTTATACTCTTCTTTAACAACAGTATTACAATCCCCGGAGTTTCCACTCTAAATATATATATATAAATTAATTTATTGTAACAAACAAGCTTGTGTATAAAATGATACTAATCAGTGATTGTTCCTCATCTACCTGATGATGGTGAGGGATGGTGTGACCTTCCTGTGTGGAATCCTGGGAATAAGGAGGGCTTGGACATTTCTCTGGTACGTTTCTATAGCTGGATGACTCCACCTTGGTGTCCTGATACAGATCTTGGTTTACTTTTGGAAACGCTGACTCCTCCATCACACCAGCCTCCTCTTTTATCTCTTTTTTAACCTCAGCTTTAGAATCTCTCAGGTTTCCACTCTGAATATATAATAAAAATGAAATCAATTGTAACAATGCAGATAATGTACAGATCCTAATGATACTATCAGTGATTGTTCCTCATCTACCTGATGATGGTGAGGGATGGTGTGACCTTCCTGTGTGGAATCCTGGGAATACAGAGGACAGGGACATCTCTCTGGTGGGTTCCTGGCATTAGGAGTTTCTATGATGATATCCTTGTGTCCTTCAGAAAGCTCCTCCATCACACCATTCTCCTCATACTTTTCTTTATACTCTGTCTTAACAATATTACAATCTCCGAGGTTTCCACTCTAAATATATAAATACATTTATTGTAGCAAACAAGCTTAGGTATAAAATTACACTGACAGTGATTGTTATTCATCTACCTGATCAGGTTTTGCATAGTTGTGATCTTCCTGTGTGGAATCCTGGAAACACAGAGGACGGGGACATCTCTCTGGTGGGTTCCTGATATTAGGTGGCTCCATCATATCCTTGTGTCCTTCTGAAAACTTGTCCATCACTGCATACTCCTCATTATACTCTTCTTTAACAACATTATCATCCCCAAGGTTTCCACTCTGAAAGATCGAATAAAACACTCATCATAACAAACATGATTGTGTATAAATCATAACTACTAATAATTGTGTATCATCTACCTGATGATGGTGAGGAATGGTGTGACCTTCCTGTGTGGAATCCCGAGAATACAGAGGACGGGGACATCTCTCTGGTGGGTTCCTGTAGCTGGATGACTCCACCATGGTGTCCTGGTACAGATCTTTGTGTCCTTTCTGAAACTCTGACTCCTTCATCACCTCATCCTCCTCTTTTATCTCTTTTTTAACCTCAACTTTAGGATCTCTCAGGTTTCCACTCTGAATGTATAATAAAAATTACATCAATTGTAACAATGCAGATAATGTAAAAAGGATTAAAGGCTGGGTCAGCACGCTAGTATCCTCTGAAGACGTGCATGTGCACGAAACACGTTGGGCGGAGCTATGCGCTGACGTCCACTTTTGAGACCGGAGGCCATCTTAGCAAGTGAATATCTCTGCATGGTACATTTACAATCTGCTATACCTCTAAACTTGGGTGTATGGATTTAATGGATGGATAGAAGCTGATTTACTAACTATATACTTTTTTTTGTGACTCCAGTGAAGTAAGTGTTCCTCCTAGGCTTGATGGGTCGGTGGTGCTTGCGGCCCCTGCTGTGCGAGTGGAGGATTATGATGTGGATGGATTCCCATACTGTGATGCCCTGTCTGTGCTAAAAAACGCAGTCTGCTGCCTTTCTGATGCAGCTTAATAGCTGGTAGGAGTGCAAAGGTGGTGGTTTGGAGCAACACGTGGTGATATACACTCACCGGCCACTTTATTAGGTACACCTATTCAAACCGCTTGGTAACACAAATTGCTAAATCAGCCAATCACCTGGCAGGAACTCAATGCATTTAGGCATCTAGACGTGGTGAGGACGACTTGCTGAAGTTCAAACCGAGGATCGGAATGGGGAAGAAAGGGGATTGAAGTGACTTTGAACGTGGCATGGTTGTTGGCGGCAGACGGGTTGGTCTGAGTATTTCTGGGATTTTCACGCACAACCATCTCTCGGGTTTACAGAGAATGGTGGGGAAAAGAGAAAATATCCAGTGAGCGGCAGTTGTGTGGAGGAAAATGCCTTGTTGATGTCGGAGGTCAGAGGAGAATGGGCAGACTGGTTCCAGATGATAGACAGCAGTAACTCAAATAACCTCTCGTTACACCCAAGGTATGCAGAATACCATCTCTGAACACACAACACATCCAACCTTGCAGCAGAAGACCACACCGGGTGCCACTCCTGTCAGATAAGAACAGGAAACTAAGGCTACAATTGGCACAGGATCACCAAAATTGGACAATAAAAGATTGGAAAAACGTTGCCTGGTCTGATGAGTCTGGATTTCGGATGTGACATTCAGATGGTGGGGTCAGAATTTGGCACATGGATCCACCCTGCCTTGTATCACCGGTTCAGGCTGGTGGTGGGGGTGTAATAGTGTGGGGGATGGGGTATCACCGGTTCAGGCTGGTGGTGGTGTAATGGTGTGGGGGGGATATTTTCTTGGCACACTTTGGGCCCCTTAGTACCAATTGATCATGGTTTAATCACCACGGCCTACCTGAGTATTGTTGCTGACCATGTCCATCCCTTTATGACTACACTGTCCCCATCTTCTGATGGCTCCTTCCAGCAGGATAATGCCCCATGTCACAAAGCTCCAATCATCTCACCACTGGACAAGGAGGTCACTGTCCTCCAATCATCTCACCACTGGACAAGGAGGTCACTGTACTCCAATGGCCTCTACACTCACCACATCTCATCCAATAGAGCACATTTGGGATGTGGTGGAATGGGAAATTGGCATCATGGATGTGCAGCTGACAAATCTGCAGCAACTGTGTGATGCTATCAGGTCACTGTGGAGCAAAATCTCCAAGGAACGTTTCCAAAACCTTGTTGTATCTATGCCACCAAGAATGAAGGCAAAAGGGAGTCCAGTACTAGCAAGGTGGACCTAATAAAGTGACCGGGGAGTATATTGGAACTGTTGGATGAAGACTACTGTTGGAGTTATTATTTATTAGAAGATTTACGTTTGTGGGAATTTTTGAAGTCACGTTTTTTTGTTGGTTATTTCAGTCAGATGTATATTATCACCACTTTGGTTTTTGACTATAGGACTGTCATATTCTTATATTCATGATCCCTTAGGCGCTACACTTCTGTATTCACATTTTATTTTGGGGTTTGTATTACCTCCCTTACTTGCTAGCTGCCTATATATTACACTTGTCTGAATATGGAAGCCAAGCAGGGCCGGGCCTGGTCAGTACTTGCATGGGAGATCACCCCCCTAGTGCTGACTATTCCTTTTGAGAATGCAGAAGATGTACAGATCCTAAATGATACTATCAGTGATTGTTCCTCATCTACCTGATGATGGTGAGGGATGGTGTGATCTTCCTGTGTGGAATCCCGGGAATACAGAGGACGGGGACATCTCTCTGGTGGGTTCCCATTACTGGATCCATCTGTAGGAAACACACACACTGACTGAATACATTGTTTCTATGTGTTTATCAGATGATGGGGGATCTAGGTGGACCCTCCGTACTGCTCTCTCCTTTACAATAAAGTCTCCTCTTACCCGGTGATGTGAGGGAAGGCTGATTGTCCATCATGACGTCCTTGTAGAGATCCTTGTGTCCTTCTAAATACTCCCACTTCTCCTTGGAGAAATAGACAGTGACATCCTGACACCTTATAGGAACCTGACACACACAATGATACAGTCACCATCCAGACACATCCCTTGTCTGTTAATGGATAATGTCCCAGAATTCCCAGAATCCTCCTCACCTCTCCTGTCAGCAGCTCCATCATCTTCTTGGTGACTTCTAGAATCTTCTCCATGTTGTGTCTCTCAGGTTTTAGGGAATCACATGGAGGCACTGTGATGGTCATATGATCACCTGACTTCACAAGAGGAAATCTCTGTATTGGAGAACCAATAGGAATATCATGTTAGAATCCCAGAATCCTCCTCACCTCTCCGGTCAGGTCTGTTTTATTAATAGAGATAAGAGTGATGTCATGTGACCTCCCAGAATCCTCCTCACCTCTCCGGTCAGGTCTGTGTGTTATTAGTAGAGATAAGAGTGATGTCATGTGACCTCCCAGAATCCTCCTCACCTCTCCGGTCAGGTCTGTGTTTTATTAATAGAGATAAGAGTGATGTCATGTGACCTCCCAGAATCCTCCTCACCTCTCCGGTCAGGTCTGTGTTTTATTAATAGAGATAAGAGTGATGTCATGTGACCTCCCAGAATCCTCCTCACCTCTCCGGTCAGATCTGTGTTTTATTAATAGAGATAAGAGTGATGTCATGTGACCTCCCAGAATCCTCCTCACCTCTCCGGTCAGGTTTGTGTTTTATTAATAGAGATAAGAGTGATGTCATGTGACCTCCCAGAATCCTCCTCACCTCTCCGGTCAGGTCTGTGTTTTATTAATAGAGATAAGAGTGATGTCATGTGACCTCCCAGAATCCTCCTCACCTCTCCGGTCAGCAGGTAGATGATCTCCAGGGTGAGGTTTAGTATCTTCTCAGTCATGTGACTCCGGTCCTCCTCCATCCTCATTGGTCATGTGATCTATACAGGTTTCCTGTAGACCAATAATTGATAACAGAGAATGATCTGGACTGTACTGGTTGTACAATATTAGGATGGGGGTTTCTATCATGGAAGAACGATCCCCAGTGGAATAACACAAAGAAGAACATTCAATTTAGAGTTTTCTATGGTTTTGGGGTCCAGGAGCCTCTTAACCTTTGACCTGCTGAATCAGAAATTACGTTTTATATGTAAATTATAACTTCAATACCGGGCATTTTCACCCCCTTCCTGCCCAGGCCAATTTTCAGTGCTGTAACATTTTGAATGACTATTGCGCGGTCATGCAACACTGTACCCAAATTAAATTTTTATCATTTTTTTCCTACAAATAGAGCTTTCTTTTGGTGGTATTTGATCACCACTGCGGTTTTTATTTTTTGCACTATAAACAAAAAAAGAGCGACAAGTTTAATAAAAAAAACAATATTTTTTATATTATATATATATCCTTCCGGTCCTTAAGTGGTTAAACAAGTCGTCTTCTACAAACAGAGCTTCTGACAGACTGCAGATGAACCTGTATTACCCCATCCAGCTTATTTCTTCCCAGACTGACTACTACTCTGTCCTCCCTGTAATATGTTCCAAACAAGATCGGGTCTGTAGGCTTGTTCTTAAGTTCAATTTGTTTGTAAGTCGGAACTCTTTCTACAATAGTGTCTTATCTTCCTAAACTCTTATTCCTGTACCCATCTTCTCCTCCCCCAAAATACGCCCCTCCTAACCTAACTAATGACACCTCAAAGCAAAAAATTCACTCCAAGCTTATCTCTCGTCTTGACTACTGCAACTTCCTTCCATTGGCCAACCTCTACAGAGACTATCCCCCCTTCAGTCTATCATTAATGCTACCAAACTCCATTCAGTGTCCTCCACCCCTCTCTGCCGATCCCTCCACTGGCCTCACTTAATAAATAATCCATGGTTCTGCCCCGAGCTACATCACCAACTTCGTCTCAATATATCACCCAAACCGTCTCTCTATCTCTATTGTGGGGCTGCCTGATGGCTAAGTGGGTAGCAGTTCTGTCTAGCAGCCCCTGGGATGTTGGTTCAATTCCCCAACATGCTAATCCTTGTGTTGAAGTTTATATGTTCTCTGCCAATCCCTCCACTGGCCTCCATTCAGTGTCCTCCACCCCTCTCTACCAATCCCTCCACTGGCTTCCATTCAGTGTCCTCCACCCCCTCCGCCAATCCCTCCACTGGTCTCCATTCAGTGTCCTACACCCCTCTCTACCAATCCCTCCACTGGCTTCCATTCAGTGTCCTCCACCCCTCTCTACCAATCCCTCCACTGGCTTCCATTCAGTGTCCTCCACCCCTCCCTGCCAATCCCTCCACTGGCTTCCATTCAGTGTCCTCCACCCCTCTCTGCCAATCCCTCCACTGGTCTCCATTCAGTGTCCTCCACCCCTCTCTGCCAATCCCTCCACTGGCCTCCATTCAGTGTCCTCCACCCCTCTCTGCCAATCCCTCCACTGGTCTCCATTCAGTGTCCTCCACCCCTCTCTGCCAATCCCTCCACTGGCTTCCATTCAGTGTCCTCCACCCCTCTCTGCCAATCCCTCCACTGGCTTCCATTCAGTGTCCTCCACCCCTCTCTACCAATCCCTCCACTGGTCTCCATTCAGTGTCCTCCACCCCTCTCTGCCAATCCCTCCACTGATCTCCATTCAGTGTCCTCCACCCCTCTCTACCAATCCCTACACTGACCTCCATTCAGTGTCCTCCAATCCCTCCACTGATCTCCATTCAGTGTCCTCCACCCCTCTCTACCAATCCCTCCACTGATCTCCATTCAGTGTCCTCCACCCCTCTCTACCAATCCCTACACTGGCCTCACTTAATAAATAATCCATGGTTCTGCCCCGAGCTACATCACCAACTTCGTCTCAATATATCACCCAAACCGTCCTCTATCTCCCTCATCACCTCCTCCCATAGTCACCTCGGGGACTTCTCCAGAGCCTCTTCCATTCTCTAGAACTCCCAACCCCAAACTGGGAAAAGAAAAATTTATATCTAATTACCTCCTCTGCTGCCACTAACAGTGATGTCTCCTCTCTACTTCCTCCCGACTCGCCTCTCACCCGGAACTTCCTGTCTTCCATAGAGACTACCTGTCTGGGTAGAAGTGAGATCACCACCTTGTGGAGCTCAGAGGGACTGCAGCCCCGAGAAACATCGTAGAGAGAACATGGCCTTGTGCTGTGTACTGTAATGTATATGTAGTGTACACCGATCAGCCATAACCATAGGTGTGCGCAGCCTATTGCATTAGGGTGTGCACCCCAAAGCTCAAGCACACATGCATGTGTTTGTATGTACTGGCTACATTGTGCTTACCTTCTCCTTGTAGGCTGAAGTCTGTCCCACACTGCAGGCTGTGTTTAGCCCTCCTTCTTCTAGCTGCCAGCACCTTCTGTTGTAAAGTCAAATAAGGCATGCTGGGGAAGGGGGCTGTGCAGTGTCGTTACCATTGGCTAAGGAGGCAGCAGAGACATGGAGCAACTGTAGCCTCTGGCTTTTTACAGACACTACATGGTTGGCAACCTTGGTGATTAGGGTGTGCCCAGGCACACCTGGCACACCCCCTGCGCACGCCTATGGCCATAACATTATGACCACTGATAGGTAAAGTGTAAATAATATTGATTATTTCGTTACAATGACATCTGAAAGTCAGTTAGGCAGCACAAGAACATGTTGTCCCTGAAGTTGATGTGTTGAAACTGAAAACAGAAAAAAATGTTGATCGCAGCTTGTTGTGTATGGGGCTGTGTAGCGTGCAAATCGGTCAGGGTGCCCATGCTGACCCGTGTCCACAGCCAGAAGTGCCTACAATGGGCACATGAGCATCAGAACTGAACCACAGAGCAATGGAAGAAGGTGGCCTAGTCTGATGAATGACGTTTTATTTTCCATCATGTGGATGGCCGGGTGCATCACTCACCTGCAGAAGAGATGGCACCAGGATGCAGTAAGGGAAGAGGGCAAGCTGGTGGAGGCAGTGTGAATAATTTCGCAATGTTCTGCTGGTAAAACCTTGGGTCTTTCCATTCACTTGGATGTTACTTTGACACATACCAACTACCTAAATATTGATGGTGGTCAAGTTCACTCCTTCATGGAAGCAGTATTCCCTGATGACAGTGGCCTCTTTAAGCAGGATATTTCACCCCACCACACTGCAAAAATCATCATTAAGGAATGGTCTGAGGAACACAACAAGTCTGAGGTATTGACTTGGCCTCCAAATTTTCCAGGTCTCAATTCTTTGAGTATCTGTGGGATGTGCTGGAAAAACAAGTCCCATCCATGGAGGCCCCACCTCGCAACTAATGCCGCGTACACATGAGCGGACTTTACGGCAGACTTTGCCCAGTGGACTTTTCGACTGACTTTACGACGGACTTTCTGAATGAACGGATTTGCCTACACACAATCAACCAAAGTCCATCGAATTCATACATGATGACGTACGACCGGACTAAAATATGGAAGTTCATAGCCAGTAGCCAATAGCTGCCCTAGCATGGCTTTTTGTCCGTCGAACTAGCATACAGACGAGCGGACTATTCGACCGGACTCGAGTCCGTCGGATAGATTTGAAACATGTTTCAAATCTAAGTCGGTCCAACTTTTGAGAAAACAAAGTCCGCTGGAGCCCACACACGATCGAATTGTCTGACGAAATCCCGTCCACCGGGCAAAGTCTGCCGTAAAGTCCGCTTGTGTGTACGCGGCATTAGAGAACAGATCCTGTCCTGAACAGGACTCCTCAGTACAGACTTGTCCGCTGTTTGCTGACAATTGGCAGGCTGACATCCTCCGCTGGCACTGAACACAGGAGAGGTCTCCACACCCAAAGGTGTTCCAGGACCTGTGTCACAGATGTGGACCTTTTGGCCTTCAGTTTCAACAGAAACCTGGGCAGGTTTGTCCCCAGGTCTTATTAAAATGGTTGTAAACAGACATGTGCACGCCGGAAAATGTTAGTTTTCGGATGCATTCGTTAATGGATTTATTCGTTTTCAGAATTCGTTTCATATCTTCGGCATTTGTTTCTTTTCAATTGGAATTGTGCTGGTTGTTAAGGAAGCAGTGGCCTCCAGGTCCCTAACAACCTTGACTCATCTGCTGTCAGCGGGATTATCCATTGTCAGCAGAATGTAAACAAAATAAGTGGCCGTTACATTTTTTACAACAGCGTGGGTGTGGAAATAAAAAAATCCATTTCCTTATCCGAGGAAAGGGGGGGAGGAGATGAACGAGAGACTCCTCCCCTCCTAAACCATACCAGGCCACATGTGCTGAACATGGGGGGGTGCCTTGGGGAGGGAGGCTCCCCCCCCCCCAAAGCACCATGTCCCCATGTTAATGGGGAGAAGAGCTTTTTCCTCATAACCCAGGGTGGTGGTTGTGGGGGACTGCAGGTGGGGAGGTTATCAAAATCTGGAAACTCCTTTTAACAAGGTGGCCCCCAGATCCCAGCTCCTCCCCTAACACATGTCCCATCCAGGGACACACACCTAATGACAGGTAAACATGAGGGCGGGCTCACCCAGTAAGGTCACCGGGTGACCCCCGCCCTCGTGTCTACCTGTCACTGGGCGATTGTGTCTCCATGGGACGTGTCACTCTCAGAATGACAGGTAGACATGTGACGTCGTCGGGTGACCCTGGCCCCATGTTTACCTGTCCTTCTGCGTGTGTCCATAGACAGGACATGTTCTCTTTGGCGGGCGGCGTTTTTTTGGGGGGGGGGGACTTGTCAAAAACTCAGTTTTTTTGTTTTTACTTTTGACACTTTTTGGTGAATGAGTAGGGGAACTATGTACCCCATACTCAATCAGTTAGGGGGAATTGGGTTATGGGGGCCCCCCTTCTTAAAGGAGCTTCCATATTCCCATAAGTCTCCACCCACAGACCCCCACCCAAGGTTGTGGGGAAGATTCCCTTGTCCTCATCAACATAGTGACAAGTGTGCTTTGGGGGCCCCCCATCCCCCAAAGCACCCCCCATGTTGAGGGCATGTGGCCGGGTATGGTTCAAGACAGAGGTTGCGCTCTTGCCCAACCTGCCCCCCCCCCTCCCCTTACCTGGCCTGCTGAACTACATGCTTGGATAAGGGTCTGATATAGATTTTGGGGGTGACCCCTCATTTTGGTGTGGGGTTCTCCTCAAAATCCATACTAGCTCTAAGGGTCCAGTATGGATTGGGGGGACCCCCATGCTGTTTTTTTAAATATCTTTAACTGGAATTTTTTTTTTTAACATTTTGCTGACAGCGGGGAATTCTGCTGACAGCAGATGAGTCATGGTTGTTAAGGACGCGGTGGTCGCCCGCTCCTTAACAGGCTCTTCTTAATGAATCTGAATGCCGAATAAATCCAAAAATTTAGTTTTAACTTTATTTGGATTTGTTACTATGTCCATTCAGAAATTTGAATACATCCAAAACACAGAAAATTATATTTTTGTCTGCAGAACGAATATGAACAGACCAAATCGACATGAAATATGAACAAGGCATATCCCTCTATAGTGTGTACTTGTCTCTATTCAGAGCACTGAGTGTAATTTCTGTCTGCTGCTTCATTCCTCTGCTATCAGCATGAATCAATTCTTACAAGTTTTTCTGACACCAAGAAATATATGGTGACAGGGGAGTGACCTTCAGCAGATTGACAACATCAGCTCTGTTCCTGTGTGGAAAGGGGGGGGGGTTATGTCTCTTCCCTCCAATCAGCTCTCAAAGTTCACCTCCATTGAAGTCTTCAGGAGTGAAATTTCAGCTCTCTGCCCTCCTATCTCCTGAACTCTCAGACAGGCTTTATAAGTACAGCACTTTGAATGGCTGTAGAAAAGAGAGGGCTGCAGATAAACAGGTACAACTTCTGTAGGAGGGTTCGTTCATCTCTGAGTATAACCCGAGGCTAGTCATTTCACTGGGTATATGGAGGGTTTACAACCAGCCTTGTTGGCTGTAATTGATTTGGCTATGGCAGCCCAACATGTGAGCGATAGAGGCATCTCTGAATCAGCGATTTCATTGATGCTGAAACTAGGTAGTCTAGCTTTCTGCAAGGTCCACCATCAAACAGCATACTTCGCTCTGTGTGAGGCAAGGAAGATTTATCCAAGGAAATTGTTCTTGGGACGAATCCTGGCCTTTTTGAAAATGGGTCTGGGTCAACCTTCAACCCTTAGCAGCATCAAGGGTCAGCTTTCTGTGTTTTTGATAAGGTTCCACAGACCACTGGCTCCCCATTCTTTGATCAAGACCTTCCTTCAGGATGTTTTCCATGTGACGCCCCCTGTTTCCTCCCCTGTAAATCTTTAGGATTTTAATTTGGCTCCCTTGGCCCTTCAAAGATACCTTTTAAACCTGCCAGGTATTATCCTTTTTCCACTCTCACTCACAAGGTTGTGTCAGGGGAGGACATCAGCCTTTGACGAAACACGCAGGGTGGGGCCAGAATGTGGAGACATCATCCTTTCACTACCTGCAGAAAGCTACTGGATGGGGCTACAGGCTTTTTAGATACAAGACTCGCAGCCAAAAGATGAAAGGAGGACTTAGAAGTTGAAGAGAGACTGCCAAGATCAAGAACCTTTTGTCCTGTGATCTCTTAATGCTGGCCCTTTTGAAAATGGGTACGGGTCAACCTTCAACCCTTAGCAACATCAAGGGTCAGCTTTCTGTGTATGTGATAAGGTTCCACAGACCACTGGCTTCCCATTCTTTGATCAAGACCCTCATTAGGATGTTTTCCATGTGACTCCCCCATTCCCTCCCCTGTAAATCCTTAGGATTTGAATTTGGTTTCCTTGGCACTTCAAAAACACATTTCAAACCTGCCAGGGGTTATCCTTCTTCTACTCTCACAAGGTTGTGTCAGAGGAGGACGTCAACCTTGGACGAAACGCGCAGGATGGGGCCAGGACGTGGAGACATCATCCTCTCACTACCTGCAGAAGACTACTAGATGGGGCTACAGGCTTTTTAGATACAAGGCTTGCAGCAAAAAGCTGAAAGACGGACTCTACCTTGAAACCACACTAAAGCTTCACTATAGACGTTAAAGAGAGACTGCCACTCCCGAACTGGCTCCATTGCAACTAGTCCAAAATAGAATTCTTGGTGGAAGAACTTCCTCTAACCTGACGTAGTACTGTTATTTGAGAAAAGGTTTAACTTAGTATATGTTGCTAACTATTGGTGGTCTCCCCAACCTCACTACAAGCAATAATCATATCCTCACTGTAACTTGGCATGCAGAGGTTATTCGTTTGGGTCCTTTTTTTTTTTTTGTTTTGTTCACCTGTTTCCAGGTACATGTTTGTTTATTGTGGTAAACACCCTATTTCAAGGGTTATGGAACACCTTTTTCCTGCTCTCTGGTTCTTTTTGTTTTTGAGGAACAGGGATAAGGAAAGAGGTGAGATGGAGGCACACGTACATGTCAGGCAAACACTCAGGGATATACGTAAGGCCTACAGTGTAGTGTATGGTAGTGTAGTCGTATAATGCATACAGATATTGAAAATTATTACAGGCCAGTCTTTCATGCATCACTTTGCGTATTGTGATATCACGATTAGAACGCCTGCTATATATATACTTTTGTATATATACACCTCTTTACTTTTTGTTTTGTATGTTTCAATAAAAATTATCCAAGCAAAAAAAAAAAAAAGGAACTGTCAAAACCAAGAACCTGTTTTCCTAGGATCACTTATTACTGAAAGTCCTGTTCATTAGGGAAATTGTGGACCAGCTATAACAGAGGTAAAATGAGATGATTGTTCATTTTCTTCCACTAGTAAAGGATAGAGGAGTAAAACGTGTATATGTATATGTGTATAAAACGTGTATATGTATGTATATTTATAGTACACTATAGGTCTTGTATTGTTTTTCCAGACAATGTAGTTTGCATACACAGCAATCTTTTTCAGTAAAAGAATATCAATATAGTAATGGGTTTGTTTCCTTGGGTTTACTGCAAGAATCAGAGAGCCGAAATAATAAAATGCAAAATATCTTGTGGTTGGAGAATGTGATGGTGCTAGTGATGTTGATACAGTTTGAGGTGGTGATGGTGATGTGGTTGGAGGTAGTGGTGGTGACGTGGTTGGAGGTGGTGATGGAGGTTGTGATGGTGACGTGGTTGGAGGTTGTGAAGGTGATGTGGTTGGAGGTGGTGATGGTGTTGAGGCTGGAGGTGGTGATGGTGATGTGGTTTGAGGTGGTGATGGAGGTTGTGATGGTGACATGGTTGGAGGTGATGATGTGGTTGGAGGTGGCGATGGTGATGAGGTTGGAGGTGGTGAGGATGATGTGGTTCGAGGTGGTGATGATGATGATGTGGTCGGTGGTGGTGATAATGATGTGGTCGGAGGTGGTGATGGTGATGTGGTCGGAGGTGGTGATGGTGATGTGGTCGGAGGTGGTGATGGTGATGTGGTCGGAGGTGGTGATGAGGTTGGAGCTGGTGATGATGATGTGGTTGGAGCTGGTGATGGTGATGTGGTTGGAGGTGGTGATGGAGGTTGTGATGGTGACGTGGTTGGAGGTTGTGAAGGTGACGTGGTTGGAGGTTGTGAAGGTGATGTGGTTGGAGGTTGTGAAGGTGGTGATGTGGTTGGAGGTGGTGATGGTGATGAGGTTGGAGGTGGTGATGTGGTTGGAGGTGGTGATGTGGTTGGAGGTGGTGATGAGGTTGGAGGTGGTGATGAGGTTGGAGGTGGTGATGATGATGTGGTCGGAGGTGGTGATGTGGATGTGGTTGGAGGTGGTGATGAGGTTGGAGCTGGTGATGTGGTTGGAGGTGGTAATGATGATGTGGTCGGAGGTGGTGATGGTGATGAGGTTGGAGGTGGTGATGGTGATGAGGTTGGAGGTGGTGATGAGGTTGGAGGTGGTGATAATGATGTGGTCGGAGGTGGTGATGTGGTTGGAGCTGGTGATGTGGTTGGAGGTGGTGATGATGATGTGGTCGGAGGTGGTGATGGTGATGTGGTTGGAGGTGGTAATGATGATGTGGTCGGAGGTGGTGATGGTGATGACGTTGGAGGTGGTGATGGTGATGAGGTTGGAGGTGGTGATGAGGTTGGAGGTGGTGATGATGATGTGGTCGGAGGTGGTGATGATGGTGATGACGTTGGAGGTGGTGATGGTGATGTGGTTGGAGATGGTGATGAGGTTGGAGCTGGTGATGTGGTTGGAGGTGGTAATGATGATGTGGTCGGAGGTGGTGATGGTGATGACGTTGGAGGTGGTGATGAGGTTGGAGGTGGTGATGTGGTCGGAGGTGGTGATGTGGTCGGAGGTGGTGATGAGGATGTGGTCGGAGGTGGTGATGTGGTTGGAGGTGGTGATAATGATGTGGTGATGTGGTTGGAGCTGGTGATGTGGTTGGAGGTGGTGATGATGATGTGGTCGGAGGTGGTGATGATGATGTGGTTGGAGGTGGTGATGATGAGGTGGTGGTGGTGGTGCGGAGGAGGAATTACGGGTGGAATGATAGATGGGTCTATGAACTGATGGACTTATCATTGGACTCTACTACAGACGTCCTGAGATTCACGAGAAGGGAAAGAGTTGGTTGCTCCAACAAGTACAAGCTAGTAAAACAAAAACGACTAAGACTCAAGATTAGGACTTTATTTGCACCTTTTATCAGCTACATACGAAATATTACATCTAGAAATGTCATATTTTCCACCTTATGCCAGCAGGTGGCACTTTCCTACTATGACTACTGCAAAGAAATTGTCAGTCCTCGAATGTAGTCTAATCTCCCCTTCTCCCTCATCCATATCCAAGTTCTCTCTCGCCATGAGGTCTTCCTATGAAGCTTCTGCTGAAGATCAGGGGAGATCAGACTACACTAGACTATTACTACTTTCATGAAGGGAATTTTCTACACTAAGAAGCTATGCATAGGTTTTATTGGTTGAACTAGATGGACTTGTGTCTTTTTCCAACCAGATTAACTATGTATCTACTCACACGTGTGAGAACTACAATGTTTGTTAAAATCGTACTTGCGCGAAAAACTTTTCCCGCACTCAGGGCAGGAATACGGCTTTTCACCCGTGTGAGATCTTTGATGTTTAACAAGATCTGATCTCTGCGGATAACATTTTCCACACTCGGGACAGGGATACGGCTTCTCCCCTGTGTGAATTCTCTGATGTATTTTAAGATGGGCATTCTGTGAAAAACATTTCCCGCACTCAAGGCAGGAATACGCCTTCTCACCCGTGTGAGTTGTTTGATGGTTTAGAAGGCCTGATTTTTGTGTAAAACATTTTCCACACTCAGGACAGGAATACGGCTTTTCACCCGTGTGAGTCCTATGATGTGCGTTAAAATGGGACTTGTGTTTAAAACATTTCCCGCACTCAGGGCAGGAATGGGCCTTCTTCCTTGTGTAAGATCTTTGCTGTTTAACAAATTCTGATTTCTGAGACAAACGTTTCCCACTCTTAGGGCAGAAATATGCATTCTCACCCGTGTGAATTCTTTGATGTATTTTAATGGCTGATTTTTTGGCAAAACATTTTCCACACTCAGGACAGGGATATGGCTTTTCACCCGTGTGAAATCTCAGATGTGAATCAAGATGGGCCTTCTGATAAAAACATTTCCCGCACTCAGAGCAGCAAAACGGCCTCTCACCTGTGTGAACTCTTTGATGTTTTGCAAGGTTTGATTTTATCGTAAAACGTTTTCCACACTCGGGACAGGGAAATGGCTTCTCCCCCGTGTGAGATCTTTGATGTAAAACAAAACAGTCATATTTTCGTGGAAAACACTTCCCGCACTCGGAGCAGGCGTATACTTTCCCACCCGTGTGCAATTTTTGATGTTCAGAAGGACGGGTCTTCGTTGAAATACATTTTCCGCCTTCCTCCATGTGATCTCCTGTGATGTCCTCATCTTCCGTTTTCCAACCTGGAGATAAAGTGAGAAGATCCTTAGAGGGTTTCTCCATGGCGTGTCCTGGAAAAATATTAAAACATCATCAATAGATATGAGAGGGTTAGTTCACTTCCATCAAGATTCCATCTGGATCAGGTAGATATGAGTGAGCAGATGTTCTCTGTGGATGTCCCAACCAGCTGGGACTCTCCCCCCTCTTCAGTCAAAGGACCTTTGGTCCTCCTCCCAGATCACTTCTACATATACACAGCCTTGTCAGAAGAGCAGGAACCAATGGGGACTGGGAGGTCCATGCTCTTTACACAACCACAAGCCTAGGCACTGGGTCATGTGACCTCTGATAGACAAGAGGGTCAAAGTCCTGATTTGAAGACCCTTTAGCAATAGAACAAGTAACCATAGGCCTAGGCTTCCGGGGATATGCAGCACTGGAGGGAGAAGATATGTGTTTTAGTGTTACTCCTTATCTCAACCTGGACATTTAATATAGTTTTGTAATAACATTTAGCTATAAGTCTGCTGGAAGAAGAAGGACCAACCTAAGAAAGGCTCAATCTGTGTTATCATATCTGTGCTACTGTAACTAGGAGTGACACACAACCTAATACTGCCAGCTGAACCCCAGGACGGGTATCAGTACAGGGAGGGGACCATTATCAACCTATTATTGGCGGATATCACTCAGCTCCCACCCTACTCTGGACCAATCAGTGTGCAGTAACAGAGCAGAGATAAGAGAAGAATATATTATGGGTCACCTGTGCTGATCTCTGTAGGAGTGTCCTCCTCTATGAATGTCCTCGTCATTCCAGCCTCCTCCGTATATTGCTGATCATCCCATATATACTCCTCCTCTACGTCACACTCAATTTTCACGTTAATTAGATCTTCACCCTCAACTTTTATGTTCATCAGATCTTCACCCTAAACCAACAGAATGGCAGAAAATAACATCTGTAACATAGAAGTATTTATGATGTGAAATCACATAGAAAATATCATCTTGTAGAGTCCACACATCGTCTCCACATGTCAGAGTGTTCAATCACTTTATGTTCCCAACCCTCAACTCCACCTACCTGATGATGGTGAGGGATGGTGTGATCTTCCTGTGTGGAATCCCGGGAATACAGAGGACGGGGACATCTCTCTGGTGGGTTTCTGTTATTAGGTGGTTCCAGCATAATGTCCTTCTAGAGATCCTTGTGTCCTTCAGAAAGCTCCTTCATCACACCATACTTCCCTCATCCTCCTCTTTATACCCTTCCTTAACAATTTTACAATCCCTGGGGTTTACATTTTTTTTTTTTTTTAAGCGCTGTCAGGTCTGATTCCTAGGAACTAGATCAATGAGAGTTCTAAAGTCAGTTTTGTGCTAGAGTGGTCTGGTGAGATCTTCCAGTGTCCTCCCCACAGCCGATCTCCCTCTTCGCCTGGTTCCTCCGATCTTCCAAAACATTATATCCTTCTCCAGTGATCTCTCTGCTGACAGTGTGACCAAAATGGGACAGTCATAACTTCATCATTTGTGCTTCCAGAGGCATAGCCGGTTTGATCTCTTTCAAAATTGAATTATTAAATCTTTGGGTTGTCCACGTCACGCATAAAATCCATCTCCTGCACCAAAGCTCAAATCAGTCAATCTTCATGTGTCCCATTTTTGTTGTATCCAGCCATAATTGACAACTGAGAAGATGAGTGCATGGAGGAGTCTGATCTTCGTTTTGAGTGCATTCACTTTACCTTTGAATACCACACCAAGAGTCTTAATTGTGATGCTACCATGTGCTATTCTGCAGAGTATATTTTGTCAATGCTAGCTGCTTTGTTTATTAAAGATCTCAGGAGATGAACCACTTCGCATCCCTCACATTTTTGAAAATATATTATTCTATCTTTTCATGTGACAACACTGAAGAAATACATCATAAAAAGGGTGCATCGTAACAGTCCATGTATATCACCAACATTCATGGCCCCTGCTAAGAAGGATCAGGATATGGTGGATTCCCATGGATATCATTGTTCAACATGTTTCACAGAATTCTACCGCTTCATCAGGAGAATAGATACAGATTACAGGATATTCTCCTGATGAAGTGGAAGAATTCCGCGAAACATGTTGAGAACAATGATATCCATGGGAATCCACCATATCCTGATCCTTCTTAGCAGGGGACATGAATGTTGGTGATATACATGGATTGTTACAATGCACCTTTTATGATGTATCTGGATATCCTGTTTTTATATAAATTTGTACTAATAAAAATTGAATATTTTTTACTAAACCTTAAGTATACGCTGTATAAGTTGGTACAGAGATGGTACAGAGATAGTCCTTCAAAATATTTCCATCTCTGTACCAACTTATACAATGTATACTTAAAAATTTAATATTTTTTTACTAAACCTTATTAGTACAAAGTTATAAAAACAGGATACCCAGATACATCATAAAAGGTGCATTGTAACAATCCATGTATATCACCAACATTCATGGCCCCTGCTAAGAAGGATCAGGATATGGTGGATTCCCATGGATATCATTGTTCTCAACATGTTTCGCGGAATTCTTCCACTTCATCAGGAGAATATCCTGTAATCTGTATCTATTCTCCTGATGAAGCGGTAGAATTCCGTGAAACATGTTGAGAACAATGATATCCGTGGGAATCCACCATATCCTGATCCTTCTTAGCAGGGGCCATGAATGTTGGTGATATACATGGATTGTTACAATGCACCTTTTATGATGTATCTGGATATCCTGTTTTTATAACTTTTGTACTAATAAAAATTGAATATTTTTTACTAAAACTTGAGTATACGCTGTATAAGTTGGTACAGAGATAGTCCTTCAAAATATTTAAAATATTTCCTTTTTTCGGGTGACCGGGTGGGTACCAGTCTCCCAGCCCCTTTTTTTTTTTTTTATCCAAGTTTTGTTCAGTGGCAGGAATTACGCCCCATTGTTGGTGTCAGTGACAGGAATTATGCCCCATTATTAAGGTCAGTGAGGTGGGGAAATATTTCCCAAAGGGCCGGCTAGAGGCAAGGAAAGGGCCGGATGCGGAACCTGGGACACAGTTTGGAGACCACTGCCTTAGAGGAAGTTCCCCCCTATGCTAAAAGCTGTGTGCTACCTTTTGCACAGAAAACTCAGTTAACTGCTTCAAGAAAGTATCCTGATCCAAGTTGTTTAGTATTGAGCATCCCAAAGCTTTTTCCCAGTTCTACAAAACTAATTAAAAAAAAAAAAAAAAAAAAAAAAAAAAACACAAGACACTACCTGCCTGATTACTTCCTGAGGACTGGGCGAGATTGAACACCCCTAGGCGAAAAAATACCTGGTGCCTAGCTGCTTGCTCCATTAAGGGAATCTGGGATCAAACCGCCGGACCAATCGTGTCTGTAGTCTGGTTTTTCCCTTTTATGTGCTCAGCTTCAACGTTCTTACAAATATCCTTGAGAGATCGTTCTTTTATCTTTCCGAACTTGGCGTCGAAATTCTCGGTTCGTTGGTGATATCTTCACTCTAGCACCAGAAATTCCTGTCACTTTTCTAGCTTCTTCTGAAATCCAAGGTGACTCCTTGGCTTTTTTCCCCCTCATCTGTAAATTTTTCTTTCTTCTCCAATTATGGTTTTAATGTCATTCCAAAACTCTTCAGGCTCTTTGTCTCGTGTATCAAGAACAGCAAATTTGGGGGTTTCGTTTCAGTACAGTAATCTTGTGGAATATTCTCAATGTCATATCTTGGAGGGCTTCCAATGATCTTCTTCTTGCGAAGCTTTACCTTATCAAAAAGCTCATGGTCGCTTCCACAATCAGCTCCAGCTTTAGTCCTTGCTGTCAAAACTGCAGGATTTCCATCTCTGGTGGATTTAGTCAATTCTATTACGATCCATGCCATTTGGAGAGGTCCATGTATCTAGCCGAGGCTTGTGGTGCTGAAATTTTGTGTTCATGACGGACAGTTGATTTGGTCTTGCAGAACTGTACAAAGTTTTCCCCCCCGGCTTACTCTCTTTCTCCTAGGTCATGGGTGCTCAACCTGTGGCCCTCCAGCTGTTGCAGAACTACAACTCCCATCATGCCTCTGTCTTTGGGAGCCATGCCAGCAGCTTGCAGTGCCTCATGGGACTTGTAGTTCCGCAACATCTAGAAGGCCACAGGTTGAGCAGCCACGTCCTAGGTCGTACTTTCCAACCACTGCATCTTCAGATGCACATCCTACTTTTGCATTGAAGTCTTCCTTGATTATCACAGTAGATCTTGATTCTCTGCTAGATCTAGTTTTGAAGTTGTTCATAAAACAACTCTAGATCTTCCTCTTCTGCATCTGTTGTTGGGAGCATACACTTGGATCGGGGTAACATTCATTGGCCTTCCCTGTAGATGGATTGGCATGACTTTGTCACTAATACATAGCTCCCAACTGTCCCTGATTTTGAGGGACTGATTTGGAGCAATGTCCTCTGTCCCTTTTTTCCTCCTCATTTGGGTCTGGTCTACTCTATATTGTCACAAGTATTGGGACACCTGCCTTTACACGCGCATGAACCTTTAATGGCATCCCAGTCTTAGTCCGTAGGGTTCAATATTGAGTTGGCCCACCCTTTGCAGCTCTAACAGCTTCAACTCTTCTGGGAAGGCCGTCCACAAGGTTTAGGAGGGTGTCTATGGGGATGTTTGACCATTCTCCCAGAAGCGCATTTGTGAGGTCAGGCACTGATGTTGGACGAGAAGTCCTGGCTCGGAGTTTTCGCTCTAATTCATCCCAAAAGGTGTTCTATCAGATTAAGGGCAGGCCAGTCAAGTTCCTCCACCCCAAACTCGCTCATCCATGTCTTTATGGACTTTGCTTTGATGGGCACAGATAGCCGGTACGGATAGGCGGCATTGATGGGCAGCAGTGATAACCAGCACTGACTGGCATCACTAATGGGCACTGATTGCTGGCACTGTGGGGGCTTTATTGTAATCAGGGCACTGACGATCAGCGCCCCGATTACCTACCTAGATGTCCCCTGCGAGGAGATGCTGCTATTCGGCTCACCTCTCCTCACACTCTGACAGAGTGTGAGGCGAGGAGCGCCAATTGGCATCTCCATGTTTACATGTGCCCGGCTGTGATTGGACACAGCCGATCACATGGTTAAAAAGCCGCGGCCTAGCAAAAGTGGGCGTCCTGGGTGCCGTCATATGACATACACCCAGAATGAGAGCCGCACTGCCCCGCTGTCATTTGACGGTGGGCGGACGGCAAGTGGTTAAAGTTCATGTGCGAGTAAAGTCAGGCGTCCCAATACTTTTTTTTTTAAATAAAATGTATTGTAACAAACAAGCTTGTGTATAAAATAACAGTGATTGTTCCTCATCTACCTGATGATGGTGAGGGATGGTGTGATCTTCCTGTGTGGAATCCCGGGAATACAGAGGACGGGGACATCTCTCTGGTGGGTTTCTGCCATCAGGTGGCTCCATTGTGACATCTGTGGGTCCTCCTGAAAGCTCCATCACTCCATACTCTTCATCCTCCTCTTTGTACTCTTCTTTAACAGTGATTTTATAATCCCAGAGGTTTCCACTCTGAATATACAATAAAAATGTATTGTAACAAACATGATTGTATATGAATCGTAATAACCAATAATTAATAAACATCTACCTGATGATGGTGGGGGATGGTGTGACCTTCCTGTGTGGAATCCCGGGAATACAGAGGATGGGGACATCTCTCTGGTGGGTTCCTGTAGCTGGATGACTCCACCATGGTGTTCAGGTTGAGAGCTTGGTTTCCTTCTGTAATTTCCGACTCCTCCATCACCCCATCCTCATCATCCTCCTCTTTTATCTCTTCTTTAACCTCAACTTTAGAATCTCTCAGGTTTTCACTCTGAATATATAATAAAAATGACATCAATTGTAACAATGCAGATAATGTACAGATCCTAATGATACTATCAGTGATTGTTCCTCATCTACCTGATCAGGTTTTGTATAGTTATGATCTTCCTGTGTGGAATCCCCAGAGTATAGAGGACGGGGACATCTCTCTGGTGGATTTCTGTTATTAGGTGGCTCCACCACATCTATATGTCCATTTGAAAGCTCCTCCATCACACCATACTCCTCATCCTCCTCTTTATGCTCCTCTTTAACAATAATATTATCCCTGAGGTTTGCACTCTGAACATAATAAGACAGTTATTGTAACAAACATGCTTGTGTATAAATCAGAACTACCAATAATTGTAAATCATCTACCTGATGATGGTGAGGGATGGTGTGACCTTCCTGTGTGGAATCCCGGGAATACAGAGGACGGGGACATCTCTCTGGTGGGTTTCTGTAGCTGGATGACTCCACCATGGTATCCTGGTACAGATCTTTGTGTTCTTCAAGAAACTCTGACTCCTCCATCACCCCATCCTCATCATCCTCTTTTATCTCTTCTTTAACCTCAACTTTAGAATCTCTCAGGTTTCCACTCTGAATATATAATAAAAATGACATCAATGGTAACAATGCAGATAATGTACAGATCCTAATGATACTATCAGTGATTGTTCCTCATCTACCTGATGATGGTGAGGGATGGTGTGACCTTCCTGTGTGGAATCCTGGGAATACAGAGGACGGGGACATCTCTCTGGTGGGTTCCCATTACTGGATCCATCTGTAGGAAACACACACACTGACTGAATACATTGTTTCTATGTGTTTATCAGATGATGGGGGATCTAGGTGGACCCTCCATACTGCTCTCTCCTTTACAATAAAGTCTCCTCTTACCCGGTGATGTGAGGGGCGGCTGATTGTCCATCATGATGTCCTTGTAGAGATCCTTGTGTCCTTCTAAATACTCCTACATAGGGAAATAGACAGTGACACCTTATAGGAACTTGATACTTATCATGATACAGTCACCATCCAGACACATCCCTTGTCTGTTACTGGATAATGTCCCAGAATTCCCAGAATCCTCCTCACCTCTCCTGTCAGCAGCTCCATCATCTTCTTGGTGACTTCTAGAATCTTCTCCATGTTGTGTCTCTCAGGTTTTAGGGAGTCACATGGAGGCACTGTGATGGTCATATGATCACCTGACTTCATATGAGGAAACCTCTATATTAAAGAACCAATAGGAATATCATGTTAGACTCCCAGAATCCTCCTCACATCTCCGGTCAGGTCTCTTTTATTAATAGAGATAAGAGTGATGTCATGTGACCTCCCAGAATCCTCCTCACCTCTCCGGTCAGCAGGTAGATGATCTCCAGGGTGAGGTTTAGTATCTTCTCGGTCATGTGACTCCAGTCCTCCTCCATCCTCATTAGTCATATGATCTATAAAGGGTTCCCTGTAGAACAATAATACATTTTTTAAAATAAGTGCACTTGCACTTCAAACATGGCGCTTATCTAAAACACCAACAAGTCGTCATCTACAAACTGAGCTCCCGACAGACTGCAGGTGAACCTGGATTTCCCCATTTAGCTTTCTTCTTCCCAGACTGACTACTACTCTGTCCTCCCTGTAATATATTCCCTCTACCACTCTTTCCACAATAGTGTCTTCTCTCCCTAAACTATAATTTCTCTACCCATCTTATCCTCCCCCAAAATACGCCCCTTCTTAACCAATGACACCTCAAATCAACTAATTCACTCCCAGCTTATCTCTTGTCCTAACTACTACAACTCCCTTCTGTTGGTTGACTTCTATGCAGACTATCTCCTCTTCAGTCTATCATGAATGCTGCTATCAGACTCATCAACCTTACTAACCACTCAGTGTCCTCCACCCCTCTCTACCAATCCCTCCACTGGCCTCCATTCAGTGTCCTCCACCCCTCTCTACCAAACCCTCCACTGGCCTCCATTCAGTGTCCTCCACCCCTCTCTGCCAATCCTTTCACTGGCTTCCATTCAGTGTCCTCCACCCCTCTCTACCAATCTCTCCACTGGCTTCCATTCAGTGTCCTCCACCCCTCTCTACCAATCCCTCCACTGGCCTCCATTCAGTGTCCTCCACCCCTCTCTACCAATCCCTCCACTGGCTTCCATTCAGTGTCCTCCTCCCCTCTCTACCAATCCCTCCACTGGCCTCCATTCAGTGTCCTCCACCCCTCTCTGCCAATCCCTCCACTGGCCTCCATTCAGTGTCCTCCACCCCTCTCTGCCAATCCCTCCACTGGCCTCCATTCAGTGTCCTCCACCCCTATCTGCCAATCCTTCCACTGGCCTCCACCCCTCTCTGCCAATCCCTCCACTTACCCCATCTAACAAATAACATTCAAAATATTAACGACAACATACAAAGACATCCATAGTTCTGCCCTGAGCTACATCAGCATCCTCATCTCAATAGATCGTCCACACTGTCCTCTCTGCTCCTCCCGTGATAGAGTTGCTGCCTCATCCCTTTAAACCCGAACACACATGAATGAAGGTTCTGAGGCTGATTTAATGAAGATAAGACACCGAGTTTAATTACCACCTTAATCAGCCACAGAACCTGAGTAATTAATACAAATTCGGTTTTAAAGGGATGAGGTGGCAACCCTATCCCATGACCTCCTGCTCTCTATCTCCCTCATCACTTCCTCCTATGCTCACCTTCGGGACTTCTACAGAGCCTTACCGATCATCTAAAACTCCCAACCCCAATCTGTGTAGATAGAAAATAGGATCTTATTACCTTATCTTCTGCCACTTCCAGTAATGTCTCCTCTCTACTTCCTCCCGACTCGTCTCTCACCCGGAACTTCCTATTTATACCTGACGTCACTTCCTGTCTTCCATAGAGACTTCTTGTCTGGGTAGAAGTAAGATCACCATCTTGTGGAGCTCAGAGGAACTGCAGCCCAGAGAAACGTCTCGTAGTGCCAACACGGCCTTGTGATGTTTTATGTATACTGTACACTGATCAGTAGGGTTGTCCCAATACCACTTTTTTAAGACCGAGTACAAGTACCTATACTTTTTTTCAAGTACTCGCCGATACCGATTACCGATACTTTTTTTAAATGTCAGTTGACAGTGGCACATGTGTCAGTAGTTTTTAGTTTTTACAATTTTTTTTTTTTACAATGCTTTCTTTTTTTTTAAGGGGGGGGGGGGGTGGACAGTGTCAGTGTGTTTTTTTTATTTTATTTTTTATTATTTTTTACAATTAATTTCTTTTTATTATCTATTGCAATTCTTTTTTATTATTATTAGCCCTGTTGGGGGGCTTTGGTAAGATATCAGGGGTCTTAATAGGCTCCTGACATCTTCCCTTTGACACAGGGAAAGGGACTGAGAACACACGTTTCCCAGTCCCCTTCTCAGCAGCCTCAGCTGTACTGAACATGAATGGAGAGGAGACAAAGGCTCCTCTCCATTCATAAACTGAAGCATCGTGAACATAGGTTACGATGTTTCAGTTATGTGAATGGACAGAGTCAGTAATCACTGACTGTTCATTTGGAAAAGGAAGGAGCCCGATTTACTGGCTCCTATCTCCGCTCTCCATCCTGAAAGATCGAGGGGGCAGAGGAGAAGAACGGAGGGGGCAGAGGAGGAGAACGGAGGGGGACAGCAGAACAGAGGGGGCAGAGGAGGAGAACGGAGGGGGACAGCAGAACGGAGGGGGCAGAGGAGGACAACGGAGGGGGCAGAGGAGGAGAATGGGGGGGGGCAGCAGAACGGAGGGGGCAGAGGAGGAGAATGGAGGGGGACAGCAGAACAGAGGGGGCAGAGGAGGAGAACGGAGGGGGACAGCAGAACGGAGGGGGCAGAGGAGTAGAATAGAGGGGGACAGCAGAACGGAGGGGGCAGAGGAGAATAGAGGGGGACAGCAGAACGGAGGGGGCAGAGGAGGAGAACGGAGGGGTACAGCAGAACAGAGGAGAACAGAGGGGGACAGCAGAACGGAGGGGGCAGAGGAGAACGGAGGGGGCAGAGGAGGAGAACGGAGGGGGCAGCAGAACAGAGGGGGCAGAGGAGGAGAATGGAGGGGGACAGCAGAACGGAGGGGGCAGAGGAGGAGAACGGAGGGGTACAGCAGAACAGAGGAGAACAGAGGGGGACAGCAGAACGGAGGGGGCAGAGGAGAACGGAGGGGGCAGAGGAGGAGAACGGAGGGGGCAGCAGAACAGAGGGGGCAGAGGAGGAGAATGGAGGGGGACAGCAGAACGGAGCGGGCAGAGGAGAAAAACGGAGGGGGACAGCAGAACGGAGGAGAACAGAGGGGGACAGCAGAACGGAGGGGGCAGAGGAGGAGAACGGAGGGGGCAGAGGAGGAGAACGGAGGGGGACAGCAGCACGGAGGGGGCAGAGGAGGAGAACGGAGGGGGACAGCAGAACGGAGGGGGTAGAGGAGGAGAATGGAGGGGGACAGCAGAACGGAGGGGGACAGCAGAACGGAGGGGGACAGCAGAATGGAGTAGAACGGAGGGGGCAGAGGAGGAGAACGGAGGGGGACAGCAGAACGGAGGGGGCAGAGGAGGAGAACGGAGGGGGAGGGCAGAACGGAGGGGAACGGAGGGGGCAGGGGAGGAGAACGGAGGGGGCAGAGGAGGAGAACGGAGGGGGCAGGGGAGAACGGAGGGGGCAGAGGAGGAGAACAGAGGGGGACAGCAGAACGGAGGAGAACGAAGGGGGCAGGGGAGGAGAATGGAGGGGGACAGCAGAACAGAGGAGAACGAAGGGGGCAGGGGAGGAGAACGGAAGGGGACAGCAGAATGGAGGAGAACGGAGGGGGCAGAGGAGGAGAATGGAGGGGGACAGCAGAACGGAGGAGAACGGAGGGGGCAGGGAAGGATTATGGAAGGGGCAGAGGAGGAGAACGGAGAGGGACAGCAGAACGGAGGAGAACAGAGGGGGCAGAGGAGGAGAACGGAGGGGGCAGGGGAGGAGAATGGAGGGGGCAGAGGAGGAAAACAGAGGGGGACAGCAGAACGGAGGGGGCAGAGGAGGAGAACGGAGGGGGACAGCAGAACGGAGGGGGCAGAGGAGGAGAACGGAGGGGGACAACAGAACGGAGGGGGCAGAGGAGGAGAATGGAGGGGGACAGCAGAACGGAGGAGAACGGAGGGGGCAGAGGAGGAGAATGGAGGGGGACAGCAGAATGGAGGAGAACGGAGGGGGCAGAGGAGGAGAATGGAGGGGGCAGAGGAGGAGAACGGAGGGGAACAGCAGAATGGAGGAGAACAGAGGGGGTAGAGGAGGAGAACGGAGGGGGCAGGGGAGGAGAATGGAGGGGGCAGAGGAGGAGAACAGAGGGGGACAGCAGAACGGAGGGGGCAGAGGAGGAGAACAGAGGGGGACAGCAGAACGGAGGGGGCAGAGGAGGAGAACAGAGGGGGACAGCAGAACGGAGGGGGACAGCAGAACGGAGGGGACAGAAGAGGAGAACGGAGGGGGACAGAAGCACGGAGGGAGCAGAGGAGGAGAACGGAGAGGGACAGCAGAACGGAGGGGGCAGAGGAGGAGAACGGAGGGGGCAGAGGAGAAGGACGGAGGGGGCAGAGGAGGAGAATGGAGGGGGACAGCAGAACGGAGGGGGCAGAGCAGGGGAGAACGGAGGGGGACAGCAGAATGGAGGGGGCAGAGGAGGAGAACGGAGGGGGACAGCAGAACGGAGGAGAACGGAGGGGGCAGAGGAGGAGAATGGAGGGGGCAGAGGAGGAGAACGGAGGGGGACAGCAGAATGGAGGGGGCAGAGGAGGAGAACGGAGGGGGACAGCAGAACGGAGAGGGACAGCAGAACGGAGAGGGCAGTGGAGGAGAACGGAGGGGGACAGCAGAACGGAGGGGGACAGCAGAACGGAGGGGGTAGAGGAGAACGGAGGGGGACAGCAAAACGGAGGGGGCAGAGGAGGAGAACGGAGGGGGACAGCAGAACGGAGGTTGCGGAGGAGGAGAACGGAGGGGGACAGCAGAAAGGAGGGGGCAGAGGAGGAGAATGGAGGGGGACAGCAGAACGGAGGAGAACGGAGGGGGCAGAGGAGGAGAATGGAGGGGGCAGAGGAGGAGAACGGAGTGGGACAACAGAACGGAGGGGGCAGAGGAGGAGAATGGAGGGGGACAGCAGAATGGAGGAGAACGGAGGGGGCAGAGGAGGAGAATGGAGGGGGCAGAGGAGGAGAACGGAGTGGGACAACAGAACGGAGGGGGCAGAGGAGGAGAATGGAGGGGGACAGCAGAATGGAGGAGAATGGAGGGGGCAGAGGAGGAGAATGGAGGGGGCAGAGGAGAACGGAGGGGGGCAGCAGAACGGAGGAGAACAGAGGGGGTAGAGGAGGAGAACGGAGGGGGCAGGGGAGGAGAATGGAGGGGGCAGAGGAGGAGAACAGAGGGGGACAGCAGAACGGAGGGGGCAGAGGAGGAGAACAGAGGGGGACAGCAGAACGGAGGGGACAGTAGAGGAGAACGGAGGGGGACAGAAGCACGGAGGGAGCAGAGGAGGAGAACGGAGGGGGACAGCAGAACGGAGGGGGCAGAGGAGGAGAACGGAGGGGGCAGAGGAGAAGGACGAGGGGGCAGAGGAGGAGAACGGAGGGGGACAGCAGAACGGAGGGGGCAGAGCAGGGGAGAACGGAGGGGGACAGCAGAACGGAGGGGGCAGAGGAGGAGAACGGAGGGGGACAACAGAACGGAGGAGAACGGAGGGGGCAGAGGAGGAGAATGGAGGGGGACAGCAGAATGGAGGGGGCAGAGGAGGAGAACGGAGGGGGACAGCAGAACGGAGAGGGACAGCAGAACGGAGGGGGCAGAGGAGGAGAACGGAGGGGGACAGCAGAACGGAGGGGGACAGCAGAACGGAGGGGGTAGAGGAGGAGAACGGAGGGGGACAGCAAAACGGAGGGGGCAGAGGAGGAGAACGGAGGGGGACAGCAGAACGGAGGGGGCAGAGGAGGAGAACGGAGGGGGACAGCAGAACGGAGGGGGCAGAGGAGGAGAACGGAGGGGGACAGCAGAACGGAGGGGGCAGAGGAGGAGAAAGGAGGGGGACAGCAGAACGGAGGGGGACATTGAGGGGGACAGCAGCAGAACAGAGGGGGACTGGAGGAGGATACAGGGACAGTCAGCGGTGATCGGTGCGGCTTTGGGGGCAGTTACAAGCACCTATCACCTCTGTGTAGATTTCACTAAAGCAGCTGATAGGGGGGGGAGGAGAAGTGGAGAAACGGCTTTCAGGCTTTATTGAAATCGGGGCTTATAACTCCCCTTCCGCACTGATCACCCTGACTATCCAGGTATCGGGTGAAGCATCGAAGCATTTGCCTGAGTACAAGCACTTGGGCAAATGCTCGGTATCGGTACCAATACTAGTATCGGTATTGGGACAACTCTACTGATCAGCCATAACATTCTGACCACTGACAGGTAACGTGAATGACATTGATCAGATATGGGCACACTGGAAAAGGTTTTCGTTTCGGATGCATTAGTTGAAGAATTCCATTTTGTCATATTCGTCTGATTCGTTTTGCGGATTTCTTTCATATCTTCGGCATTCGTTTCTTATGCTCATTGGTTCGGGTGGATTGGAAAAATTTTGCAGTTTTTCCTGGAAGATTGCTATACATTTGATACATTAATCGAATCAGACCGATTGGAATCAGACAAATTCAATATTTTCGGACACTAATCCAACCCACCAAGAGAAATGGCATGAGCTGTTTGGACAATAACGACTGCCGTCATGTGCATCCGAATCATCGAATGGAACGAAATTCAGATCCATTTGTTAAATGAATGCGAATTATCGAATGAATTCGAAAATTGTATTCATTTCCTCATGGTCTCCAACTACTATCGCATCATGTGACGTCATCCAAAATGAAACAAATGTACAGTGGAACCTTGGATTACGAGTATAATCCGTTCCAGGAGAATGCTTGTAATCCAGAGCACTCGCATATCAAAGCGAGTTTCCCCATAGAAGTCAATGGAAACGAAGATGATTCGTTCCGCATTGACTTCTATTGCATGCAATACCGCATGTGGCCAGAAGTGGGGGGCGCAGGAGACCCTCGAAAATACTCGGGGACAGCTCGGCTGAACTCAGAAGTCCTCGGAAAGGCTCGGAAACACTCGGGAACCGAACGGGTGACTCGGGTGATTCCGAACGGCTCCGAGTGTCACCGGCGCCCACGCACCTCTGGCGAAATGCGGTACTGCACACCACATTAGCTTGAATTCTGCTCGTTTTGGGAGACAGCACTCGCAAACCGAGTCAGGATTTTTTTTTAAAGTTGCTCGTCTTTCAAAACGCTCGTTAATCGCGTTACTCATTAACCAAGGTTCCACTGTATTCGTTAATTTCACTATAACTTTATAACTCGGAGATTCATATACATTCAAATCTCTGAAAATGACATTTACATCCAAAAAACATATCATAACGGCATGAAACGCACATGTCTAACATTTAGCTTGTTACAATGGCATCTGAAAGTCAGTGGGATATAAGGTAGAAAGTAAACATGTTGTCCCCGAAGTTGATGTGTTAAAAGCAGAAAAATTGGTCATCGCAGTTTTGTTGTGTATGGGGCTGTGTAGCCGCAGACCGGTCAGCATGGGCACCAAGCTGACCCGTGTCCACAGCCAAAAGCATCTACAACGGGCACGCGAGTATCAGAACTGGACCACGGAACAATGGAAGAAGGTGGCCTGGTCTGATGAATCACGTTTTCTTTTACATCATGTGGATGCATCACGTACCTGGGGAAGAGATGACACCAGGACAAAGTATGGGAAGAAGGCAAGCTAGTGGAGGCAGTGTGATGCTCTGGGCCAGTGTTTCTCAAACCCAGTCCTCAAGGCGCCCCAACAGGTCATATTTTCAGGATTTCCCTCGGATGAAACACCTGTGGTAATTACTAAGGCAGTGAAACTGATCAAATCACCTGTGAAAAATAATGGGAAGCCTAAAAACATGACCTTTTGGGGTGCCTTGAGGACCGGAGTTGAGAAACACTGCTCTGGGCAATGTTCTACTAGGAAACCTTGGTTCCTTCCATTCATGCCCATGTTACTATAATACGTACCACGACCTCAACATTGCTGCTGACCAAGTACACCCCTTTATGGAAACAATGATGCAAACTGATGGCAGGTTATTGCACCCTGCCATACTGCAAAAATCGTTCAGGAATGGTTTGGTGTCCACAACAAGTCTGAGGTATTGGCCTCCACATTTTCCAGATCTCAATCCATCAAGCATTTGGGCAATGTGCTGGAAAAGCAAGTTCCGATCCATGGAGGCCCCACCTTGCAACCTAAAGGACTTAAAGCGGGGTTCCAACCAAAAGTGGAACTTCCGCTCATTTGTCTCTTCCACCTTTTTGGAAGAGAGTGTCACCTTTTTTTTGGGGGGGGGGGGGGAGCGGATACCTGTCTTTGACAGGTATCCTGTCCCCACTCGTGAGAGACCGGGCCGTGGCGAATTGCGTCAACAGCTCGCCTCCCTCCTCCGCCGCGCCTGTCAGAGAGCGCATCAGTGCCTCAAGCATGAGCAGTAGGGACCAAGCGTGAAGCCGTAATGCTTTACTGCTGGGTTCCCTTAGCTGCAATAGTGGCGGCAGCTGATGGAAACATGAAAAAAAAACTCTGATATCCCCAGCTAAAATCTAGTGGAACCAATTGCCTTCAGAAGTCACCTATACTTAGTAAATAGAGTCCACCTTGTGTGTCATTTATTCTCAGTATAAATACTGCTTTTCTGTGAAGCCCACAGAGGTTTGTTAGAGAAACCTTAGTGAACAAACGGCATCATGAAGGCCAAGGAACACCCCAGACAGGTCAGGGATAAAGTTGTGGAGAAGTATAAAGCAGGGTTAGGTTATAAAAAAATCTCCCAAGCTTTGAACATCTCACGGAGCTCTGTTCAATCTAT
Source organism: Aquarana catesbeiana (assembly GCA_037953035.1). Taxonomy (NCBI): domain Eukaryota; kingdom Metazoa; phylum Chordata; class Amphibia; order Anura; family Ranidae; genus Aquarana; species Aquarana catesbeiana. The sequence goes on from JBBHAA010001166.1 coordinate 6,042,302, forward strand.
CATCGGAAAAAGAAAGTTTCTTTCACTTTCTTACTCACTTTCTATTACTTTTTTGGACCAACACTGGGTCTACAGCATAATTAATACAATAATCCATCACTTAGCACCACCCAGATTTTCCTCTTTATTTTCATTCCCAGATGCCCATATTTATGTTCAACATGCCATCTGCTGTTCCATGGGGATTTTATTCCTGGGTACATCTGTTCTGTATATCCTTGCGGTCTATATCGCCTCATCTCCCGGGAGAGACACTGTCCATAGTTTACCTTTGGTGCCCACCACTACATGTCACATCCATGGTCATTGTGTAAGTATGGGGAGAGGTCTCAGTGGTATTCTCCTCTCCCCACATAATATATATCATTTTTATTTCATTATTTTAATACATTGTTTCATTTATCTACATTTTTTGGATACACTCCTTGTATCCTAGTATCCCGGGTCGCTAACTTATTAAATGACTGTGAAGGACCCCCCTCTCAGTGTTTGACCAACACCCCTTCCCTAACACCACTGTGGTGTACATAGCCAGTGCTGAGAACAGAGCTATGGGGGCAGGGACCCAGCAAGCTCTATCCTCTAGAGGGTACCTATAGGATTGGGTTTCAAAATTTTTAGATACAAGGCCTGCAGCAAAAAACCTTAAAAGGAGAACTCTACCTTGGGACAACACTAAAGTTCCCTTATAAGACATAAAGACAGACTGCCAAGATCAAGAACTTGTTTTCCTGTGATCTCTTAATGCTGAGAGTCCTGTTCATTAAGAAAATCGTGGACCAGCTATAACAGAGATTAAATGATGTTTAGTGTATCCTTATTGCATAGGGATGATTGGTAATTTTCTTCAGCTAGTAAATAGTATCCTGGATCGCTAACTTATGAAATTACTGTGAAGGATCCCCCTCTCAATGGTTACCTAACACTCTTCCCTTACACCACTATGGTATACATAGCCAGTGCCCAGAACAGAGCTGGGGGGCGGGGATCCAGCAAGCTCTATGCTCTAGAGCAGGGATATGCAATTAGTGGACCTCCAGTTGTTGCAAAACTACAGTCCTGTTCATTAAGAAAATCGTGGACCAGCTATAACAGAGGTTAAATGATGTTTAGTGTATCCTTTTTGCATAGGGATGATTGGTAATTTTCTTCAGCTAGTAAATAGTATCCTGGATCGCTAACTTATGAAATTACTGTGAAGGATCCCCCTCTCAATGGTTACCTGACACTCTTCCCTTACACCACTATGGTATACATAGCCAGTGTCCAGAACAGAGTTGGGGGGCGGGGACCCAGCAAGCTCTATGCTCTAGAGCAGGGATATGCAATTAGTGGACCTCCACCTGTTGCAAAACTACAAGTCCCATCATGCCTCTGCCTCTGGGTGTCATGCTTGTGGCTGTCAGAGTCTTACTATGCCTCATGGGACTTGTAGTTCTGCCACAGCTGGAGGTCTTCTAATTGCATATCCCTGCTCTAGAAATTACCTACGGGATTGGGTTTCAAAATTTTTAGATACAAGGCCGGCAGCAAAAAGCTTAAAGGAGAGTTTTACCTTGGGACAACACTAAAGCTCCCTTATAAGAGATAAAGACAGACTGCCAAAATCAAGAACTTGCTTTTCTGTGATCTCTTAATGCTGGGAGTCCTGTTCATTAAGGAAATTGTGGACCAGCTATAACGGAGGTTAAATAATGTTTAGTGTATAGGGATGATTTGTTAATTTTCTTCAGCTAGTAAAGGAAGGATAGATAGCATTTGAATGTGTGTATGTTCTGATATTTGGTGGGTTGTTTAGCTCATTGTAGCGCTCACCATAGTTACATAGTTAGTCAAGTTGAAAAAAAGATACAAGTCAATCTAGTTCAACCAATTAAATATTACCATCCCATATACACAATCCTATACAACAGTTGATTCAGAGGATGGTTGAAAACCCCAGCAAAGCATGATTCAATTTGCTACAGTAGGGGAAAAAAATTCCTTCCTGATCCTCGAGACGAGGCAATTGGATTTTCCAGTGAGTAGAATCCACGCCAGTTGTAACATTTAAGGACTTGTATGCCTTCTTTTATTAAAGAGAAAGAAAAACAAAAAAACAACAGAACAGTTGCCCACACAGGGGTATCCATTAATGCAAAACAAAGTAAGAGGAATTACGGGTGGAATGATATATGGGTCTATGAACTGATGAACCTATACTTACGTACTGTTCATTAAGGAAATTGTGGACCAGCTACAACGGAGGTCAAGTGACTTTTAGTGTCGTCCTATTGCATAGAGATTATTGTACATTTTCTTCAGTTAGTAAACAATAGATAGCATTTGAATGTATGTATATGTATTGTACTCTATATGCCTCATATTGTTTTTTTCTCTGAATGTAAAAAGCTTATTTTTGTTCAGTAAATTTTCAGCAATTTTGTTTAGTAAACGCATATAGAAAGGTTTGTTTCCTTGGACTTACTGCAGGAATCAGAGAGCTGAAAAAATAAAAATCTCTCGTGGTTGGAGTCGGTGATGGGGTTGGAGTTGGTGATGTGGTTGGAGGTGGTGGTGATGCTGTGGGTTGAGGTGGTGATGTGGTTGCAGGTGGTGATGGTGATGTGATTGCAGGTGGTGATGGGGGTGGAGGTGGAGGTGGTGATGGGGGTGGAGGTGGTAAAGGTGCTGTGGTAGGAGATGGTGATGGTGCTGTGGTTGGAGGTGGTGGTGATGTGGTTGGAGGTGGTGATGTAGGTGGGGGTGGTGATGGCGCTGTGGTTGGAGGTGGTGGTGATGTGGGTTGAGGTGATGATGGGGGTGGGGGTGGAGGTAGTGATGGTGATGTGGGTGGAGGTGATGGTGATGTGGGTTGAGGTGGTGATGGGGGTGGAGGTAGTGATGGGGTTGGAGGTGGTGATGGGGTTGGAGGTTACATAGTAGGTGATGTTGAAAAAAGAAAAAAAAAAAGTTTCTTGAAGCGACCGCTGAGACCACCGCCTGTGGAAGGGAATTCCACATCCTTGCCGCTCTTACAGTAAAGAACCCTCTACGTAGTTTAAGGTTAAACCTCTTTTCTTCTAATTTTAATGAGTGGCCATGAGTCTTGTTAAACTCTCTTTTGCGAAAAAGTTTTATCCCTATTGTGCGGTCACCAGCACGGTATTTGTATATTGATATCACATCCCCTCTCAAGCATCTCTTCTCCAGATAGAATAAGTTCAGTGCTCGCAATCTTTCCTCATAACTAACATCCTCCAGACCCTTTATTAGCTTTGTTGCCCTTCTTTGTACTCGCTCCACTTCCAGTACATCCTTCCTGAGGACTGGTGCCCAGAACTGGACAGCATTCTCCAGGTGCGGCCGGACCAGAGTCTTGTAGAGCGGGAGAATTATCGTTTTATTTCTGGAGTTGATCCCCCTTTTAATGCCAATATTCTATTTGCTTTATTAGCAGCAGCTTGGCATCGCATGTCATTGCTGAGCCTATCATCTACTAGGACCCCCAGGTCCTTTTCCATCCTAGATTCCCTCCCAGAGGTTCTCCCCCCAGTCTATAGATTGCATTCATATTTTTGCCACCCAAATGCATTATTTTACATTTTTGTACATTGAACCTCATCTGCCATGTAGTTGCCCACCCCATTAATTTGTTCAGATCTTTTGTTTCCACATCCTGCGGAGAAGTTATTGTCCTGCTTAGCTTAGTATTGTCCACAAATACAGAGATTGAACTGTTTATCCCATCCTCCAGATCGTTTATGAACAAATTAAATAGGATTGGTCCCAGCACAGAACCCTGGGGGACCCCACTACCCACCCCTGACCATTCCGAGTACTCCCCATTTATCACCACCCTCTGAACTTGCCCTTGTAGCCAGTTTTCAATCCATGTACTCACCCTATGGTCCATGCCAACGGACCTTATCTTGTACAGTAAACGTTTATGGGGAACTGTGTCAAATGCTTTTGCAAAATCCAGATACACCACATCTACGGGCCTTCCTTTATCTAGATGGCAACTCACCTCCTCATTAGAAGGTTAATAGATTGGCTTGGCAAGAACGATTCTTCATGAATCCATGCTGATTACTGCTAAGGATTCCGTTCTCATTACTGGAGGGGGTGATGGTGATGTGGTTGGAGGTGGTGATGTGGTTGGAGGTGGTGAAGGTGCAGAGGAGGAATTACGGGAGGAATGATAGATGGGTCTATGAACTGATGGACTTAGCATTGGAGTCTACTACAGACGTCCTGAGATTTATGAGAAGAGTCAGCTGTTCCAACAAGTACAACCTGGTAAAACCAAACTACTAAGACACAAGATTAGGACTATATTTGCATATTTATCAGGTAAATATGAAATGTTACATCTAGAAATGTCATATTTTCCACTTTAAGCCAGCAGGTGGCGCTCTCCAAGCAAAGCCTGTGCAGGCTGATGACTACTGCACAGAAATTGTCAGTCTTGTAATGTAGTCTGGTCTCCCCTTCTCCCTCATCCATATCTAGATTCTCTCTTACCAGAATGTCTTCCTATGAAGCTTCTGCTGAAGATCAGAGGAGATCAGACTACACTGCTAGAGGGACTCAACCAGGAGTGATATTCCTTCCTCTCAGAGTAAGCCAGACAGAACTTCATAAGGAAAAAATATAAATACATCTTACTATAGACTTCAAAGTGTTTCCATGATAAAGATCAGAGGAGCGCTCAGCCACGTGTTTTCTGAGGTGTATATCAAGGTGTGCTTCTTCCCAGTGTGAGATCTCTGATGTACGGCAAAATATGATCCATATAGAAGACATTTCCCACACTCGGGACAACAATACACCTCAAGGCTTGTGTGGGTTCTCTGATGTTTGAGAAGATGGGACTTCTGTGAAAAATCATTTCCCGCACTCAGGGCAGGAATACAGCTTTTGCCATGTGTAGCATATCTGATGTTCAGGAGGAACATGGACTTTCATGAAGGGAATTTTCTACACTATGCTATGCATAGGTTTTATTGGTTGAACTAGATGAACTATTTTTTTTTTTCAACCAGACTAACTATATAACTATGTATCTACTCACACGTGTGAGAACTACAATGTTTGTTAAAATTGTACTTGCGTGAAAATCTTTTCCCGCACTCGGGGCAGGAATATGGCTTCTCACCCGTGTGAGATCTCTGATGTTTATTAAGGTCTGATCTCTGTGGATAACATTTTCCACACTCAGGACAGGGATACGGCTTCTCCCCCGTGTGATTTCTCTGATGTATTTTAAGATGGGAATTCTGTGAAAAACGCTTCCCACACTCAGAACAGGAATACGGTTTCTCACCCGTGTGAGTTGTTTGATGAGATAGAAGGTGTGAGATTTGAGTAAAACATTTTCCACACTCAGGACAGGAAAACGGCTTCTCACCCGTGTGAGTCCTATGATGTGCATTGAAATGGGCCTTGTGTTTAAAACATTTCCCGCACTCGGGGCAGGAATGGGCCTTCTCCCCCGTGTGAGATCTTTGATGTTTAACAAGTTCTGATTTCTGAGACAAACATTTCCCGCACTCAGGGCAGGAATATGCCTTCTCACCCGTGTGAATTCTTTGATGTATTTTAATGGCTGATTTTTTTGAAAAACATTTTCCACACTCAGGACAGGGATATGGCTTTTCACCCGTGTGAAATCTCAGATGTGAATCAAGATGGGCCTTCTGATAAAAACATTTCCCGCACTCAGAGCAGCAAAACGGCCTCTCACCTGTGTGAGCTCTTTGATGTTTTGCAAGGTTTGATTTTATCGTAAAACGTTTTCCACACTCGGGACAGGGAAATGGCTTCTCCCCCGTGTGAGATCTTTGATGTAAAACAAAACAGTCATATCTTCGTGGAAAACACTTCCCGCACTCGGAGCAGGTGTATACCTTCCCACCCGTGTGCAATTTCTGATGTTCAGAAGGACGGGTCTTCGGAGAAATACATTTTCCGCCTTCTTCCGTGTGATCTCCTGTGATGTCCTCATCTTCCGTTTTACAACCTGGAGATAAAGTGAGACGATCCTTTGAGGGTTTCTCCATGGCGTGTCCTGGAAAAATATATAAAACATCATCAATAGATATGAGAGGGTTAGTTCACTTCCATCACGATTCCATCTGGATCAGGTAGATATGAGTGAGCAGATGTTCTCTGTGGATGTCCCAACCAGCTGGGACTCTCCCCCCTCTTCAGTCACAGAGCCTTTGGTCCTCCTCCCAGATCACTTCTACATTTACACAGCCTTGTCAGAAGAGCAGGAACCAATGGGGACTGGGAGGTCCATGCTCTTTACACAACCACAAGTCTAGGCACTGGGTCATGTGATCTCTGATAAACAAGAGGGTCAAAGTCCTGACTTGAAGACCCTTTACTATAGAACAAGTGACCATAGGCCTAGGCTTCTGGTGATACGCAGCAACCGAAGGAAGTTTGCAGAGATAAGTGTTTTAGTGTTACTCCTTATCCCAACAAGACATTTAATATAGTTTTGTAATAACATTTAGCTATAAGCCTGCCGGAAGAAGAGGGACCAACCTAAGAAAGGCCCAATCTGTGTTATCATATCTGAGCTACTGTAACTAGGAGTGACACACAACCTAATACTGCCAGCTGAACCCCAGGACAGGTATCAGTACAGGGAGGGGACCATTATCAACCTATTATTGGCTGATATCACTCAGCTCCCGCCCTTCTCTGGACCAATCAGTGTGCAGTAACAGAGCAGAGATAAGAGAAGAATATATTATGGGTCACCTGTGCTGATCTCTGTAGGAGTGTCCTCCTCTATGGATGTCCTCGTCATTCCAGCCTCCTCCGTATATTGCTGATCATCCCATATATACTCCTCCTCCACCTCACTTTCAATTTTCACGTTAATTAGATCATCCCTCACATACGTCTCTTCTACTTCACCCTCAACTTTCATGTTCATCAGATCTTCACCCTCAACTTTCATGTTCATCAGATCTTCACCCTAAACCAAGAGAATGGCAGAAAATAACATCTGTAACATAGAAGTATTTATGATATGAGATCACATAGAAAATATCATCTTGTAGAGTCCACACATCGTCTCCACATGTCAGAGTGTTCAATCACTTTATGTTCCCGACCCTCAACTCCACCTACCTGATGATGGTGAGGGATGGTGTGACCTTCCTGTCTGGTGTCTGTTATTAGGTGACGCCATCATAATGTCCTTGTAGAGATCCTTGTGTCCTTCAGAAAGCTCCTTCATCACACCATAGTCCTCTTTATATCCTTAACAATATGAGGGGGGTGCTGATAAGTATTGAGCCTTACCCAGAAAAAAAAAAAGGAGTTCGAAAGCTGTAAATTGCCAGGTGTACTGGCCAATTTGTCTATATCCAATGGTGCAAAAACCAACTACCTATGATTTTAACTTATCTTCTTATTCAGGTCCAAAGTGAACATGGCAGCACCACGGTGGAAGAGCAATAGGACCATAATCAAGTGACTGTTTCTCCAAGGGAAAGGTGCGAAGCAGATCCATGATGAAATGTCACAAACTTTGGGTTGACGGTGACCCTTCATATGCAACATTTGGTTGTCAATTTTAAAACTGGCCAGTTTGGTGGTGAACGTGAGCAACTTTCATTGGAAGGCCTATTTCTGTCTCGGTGCCTGCAAAAGGTCCAAAGTTTTGGGATCCACTTTGCTGCAAGCTTTCTCATTTCCAAGTCATTGTGGATAACGGCACCAACTCTCTCACGTGATATTCCCAGATATGTAGCAATACATTTGGCTGATATTCAGCGCTCCTCCATGATCATGTCATGTCGTTGGGGCCCCTCCTATTCTCGCTCTATACCTCTTCCCTGGGCCAGTTGATAACCTCCCATGGCTTCCAATACCACCTCTATGCCGATGACACCCAGATCTATCTCTCCACTCCTCAACTCACCCCCTCGATCTCCTCACGGATCTCAAACTTACTGAATGACATCTCGATATGGATGTCATCCCACTTCCTCAAACGCAATCTTTATAAAACTGAGCTTCTTATATTTCCTCCTTCCCGGTCCCCCCCCCCCCATGACTTTACCATTAAGATCAACGGCACAACCATTGGTCCCTCCACACATGCCAGGGTGCTGGGTGTAATCCTTGACTCTGACCTCTCCTTCAGCCCCCACATCCAATCACTGGCTAAATCCTGCTACCCAAAACCTCCGCAACATCTCCAGAATTCGACCCTTCCTGACTAATGACACCACAAAGCAACTTATTCACTCCTTTATTATCTCCCACCTGCGACTCTCTCCTTTATGGCCTACCCTTACACAGGCTCCTCCCCCCTTCAGTCTATTATGAATGCTGCTGCTAGACTAATACACCTCACTAATCGATCCGTGATTGCTGCCCCTCTCTGCCAATCCCTTCACTGGCTTCCCCTCCCCCACCGTGTAAAATTCAAAATACTAACCACAACACACAAGGCCCATCTACATCACCAACCTCATCTGCAGATATCACCCAAATCATCCTCTCCGCTCCTCCCAGGACCTCCTGCTTTCTAGTTCCCTTGTTACCTCCTCCCATGCTCAGCTTCAGGACTTCTACAGAGCCTCTCCCATCCTCTGGAACTCCCTGCCCCGGTATGTCCGATCAGCCCCTAACCTGTCCACCTTCAGGACTTCTCCAGAGCCTCTCCCATCCTCTGGAGCTCCCTGCCCCGGTATGTCTGATGAGTCCCTAACCTGTCCACCTCCAGGACTTCTCCAGAGCCTCTCCCATCCTCTGGAACTCCCTGCCCCGGTATGTCTGATGAGCCCCTAACCTGTCCACCTCCAAGACTTCTCCAGAGCCTCTCCCATCCTCTGGAACTCCCTGCCCCGGTATGTCTGATGAGCCCCTAACCTGTCCACCTCCAAGACTTCTCCAGAGCCTCTCCCATCCTCTGGAACTCCCTGCCCCTGTATGTCTGATGAGCCCCTGACCTGTCCACCTTCAGGACTTCTCTAGAGACTCTCCCATCCTCTAGAACTCCCTGCCCCGGTTAGTCCGATCAGCCCCTGACCTGTCCACCTTCAGGACTGTTCCAGAGCCTCTCCCATCCTCTGGAACTCCCTGCCCGGTATGTCCGATCAGCCCCTAACCTGTCCACCTTCAGGACTTCTCCCATCCTCTGGAACTCCCTGCCCCGGTATGTTCCCATCAGCCCCTAGGACTTGTCCACCTTTAGGAGATCCCTGAAAACTCACTTATTCAGGGAAGCCTACCCCACACCCACCTAACAACTGTCCCTGAGCCACCCCCATCAAATCAGTCCCCGCATCTATTCCCTTTTGTACCACCACCCCCTCCCTTGAGAATGTAAGCTCTACGAGCAGGGCCCTCCTGTCCCTTCTGTATTGAACTGTACTGTAATTGTGCGGTCCACCCCTCTACATTGTAAAGCGCTGCGTAAACTGTTGGCGCTATATAAATCTAGTATGATAATAATGTCATGGATGGCTTTCACATTTTTTGCAGGCACAGAGACAGGAACAGAAACAGGCCTTCCAATGAAAGTTTCTCACTTTCAAACACCCGAAATGGGCCAGTTTTAAAATGGACAACCCAACGTTTTAACTGTAGGGTCACCGTCAACCCAAAGTTTGTGACATTTCATCATGGATCTGCTTCGCACCTTTCCCCTTGGAGAAACAGGAACTTGATTATGGTCCTATTGCTCTTCCACGTAGATTGTTTTTCTGGAGGTGCCGCCATGTTCACTTTGGACCTGAAAAAGAAAGAGAAGTTAGGTAGTCGATTTTTGCACCATTGAATATAGACAAATTGGTCACCCGGCCATTTACAGCTTCCTAGCTCAATTTTTTTTCTGGGTAAGGCTCAATACTTATCAGCACCTCCTCGTATTACAATTTCTGGGGTTTACTTTTTTTTTTTTTAACTACTTGCGGACCGCCCGCCGTCTTTATAAGTCGGTACTTTGACGCAGAATACCAGGGTTAAGGAAGCTATCTGCTGCCATAACCCAGGTATATTCTTCAACGGCGGATGGTCCTCTCTCAGATAAAAGTGGATTTGCCGCAAGATCACCGTTATTGGGGGCCCCCCCACCTTCCCGCCGCGCTCCGGTCTTCGTCGCCGCCGGTAGAAACGATCGCGTTCTCTTCCCCCTGGCAGGCCTGGAGCTGAGTGAGGGAATGATGCCCCCCCCACTCGGCTCAATACCATTGGATGACGGAGGCGTCGTCAAACGTCACATCTGGCCCAATGGTCTTAAAAAGGGGATTTTTTAATTTATTTATTCAAAAAAAAAAAAAAACTTATTTATAATTTTTTTTTATTGCATTTAAGTGTAAATGTGAGATGTGAGATCTTTTTGACCCCAGATTTCACATTTAAGAGGTCCTGTAAATTTTATTTTATTATTTTTTTTTGCACTGTAAAAAAAATGTATTTTTTCCAGAAAAATTGCGCTTGTAAGACCGCTGCACAAATACGGTGTGACAAAGTATGGAAACGACCGCCATTTTATTCTCTAGGGTGTCTGGAAAAAAAAAAAATTATATTATATATTTATATATAATGTTTGGGGGTTCTAAGTAATTTTCTAGCAAGAAAAAATGATTTTAACTTGTAAACAAATCTCAAAAAGAGGCTCGGTCCTTAAGTAGTTAAGTGCTGTCAACTCAGGTCTGATTCCTAGCGACTAGATGAATGAGAGTTCTAAAAAGAAGTCGGTTTTGTGCTAGAGTGGTCTGGTGAGAGGGAAAATGTCCAAATTTGGCCCAATTAGCCATTTTCCCTCCCCGGTGTCATGTGACTCGTTAGTGTTACAAGGTCTCAGGTGTGTTAAATTTGGTGTTATCGCTCTCACTCTCTCAAACTGGTCACTGGAAGTTCAACATGGCACCTCATGGCAAAGAACTCTCTGAGGATCTGAAAAAAAAAATTGTAGCTCTACATAAAGATGGTCTAGGCTATAAGAAGATTGCCAAGACCCTGATACGGAGCTGCAGCACGGTGGCCAAGACCATACAGCGGTATAACAGGACAGGTTCCACTCAGAACAGGCCTCACCGCGGACCACCAAAGAAGTTGAGTGCACGTGCTCAGCGTCATATCCAGAGGTTGTCTTTGGGAAATAGACGTATGAGTGCTGCCAGCATTGCTGCAGAGGTTGTAGGGGTGGGGGGTCAGCCTGTCAGTGCTCAGACCATACGCCGCACACTGCATCAAATTGGTCTGCATGGTTGACGTCCCAGAAGGAAGCCATTTTCACTTAGGGGTGTACTGACTTTTGTTGCCAGCGGTTTAGACATTAATGGCTGTGTGTTGAGTTATTTTGAGGGGACAGCAAATTTACACTGTTATACAAGCTGTACACTCACTACTTTACATTGTAGACAAGTGTCATTTCTTCAGTGTTGTCACATGAAAAGATAGAAGAAAAGATTTACACAAATGTTTATATTGGGTTTATTTTATTTTTATACTTTCCCTTTAGTTATTTTTTTGTATCACTCTTATTCCTATTACAAGGAATGTAAATATCTCTTGTAATAGGAATAGGGCATGACAGGTTCTTTTTACAGAGATCTGGGGTCGGAAGGGACGTCATAACGTCGCACCGGCCTCCAAAAGGTCACAGAGATGGCTGGGGAGACCATCTAGCCCTCGGTCTACATGTCATCCCTTCCGGCCTCGGAGGGTCATAGAGATGGCCAGGGACCATTTGGCCCTCGGTCAGCTCTACATGACATCGCTTCTGGCCTCCGAGGGTCATAGAGATGGCCAGGGACCATTTGGCCCTCGGTCAGCTCTACATGACATCGCTTCTGGCCTCCAAGGCTCATAGAGATGGCCGGGGACCATTCGGCCCTCGGTCAGCTCTACATGACATCGCTTCTGGCCTCCGAGGGTCATAGAGATGGACGGGGACCATCTGGCCCTCGGTCAGCTCTACATGACATCGCTTCTGGCCTCCGAGGCTCATAGAGATGGCCGGGGACCATTCGGCCCTCGGTCAGCTCTACATGACATCGCTTCCGTCCTTGGAGGGTCATCTCAGCTCTACATGACATTGCTTCTGGCCTCCAAGGATCATAGAGATGGACGGGGACCATCTGGCCCTCAGTCAGCTCTACATGACATCGCTTCCGGCCTCTGAGGGTCATAGAGATGGCTGGGGGCCAACTGGCCCTCCCTCGGTTAGCTCTATGATAAACTTCTGCCGCTGGCCAATTCATTCCCCGCCACGCTGATCACACGGAGGAGCCGGTAGAAGCACCAGAGGGCAGCGGGAAGGTGGGGGGGGGGGGGGACACGTCCCCTCCCACCACCTGTAAAAGACAATCAAGCAGCTGAACAGCCTCTATGATTGTTTTTACTTTGCAGTAAACGCCAGCAGAAAAGAAGGATATCTGAATGATGCCTGCAGCTGTGCCCATCACCCAGATATCTCCAATCAAAGCCTAGGACGTCATATGACGGCCTACAGGCGGAAAGTGGTTAAAATGCTCTTCGTCTTGTGTAGATTCGGTTCTAATCCCATGTTTCCACTTTCAGTTTTGACTTCTCTGAGTAAATACAGCATATCTGCTGGTGATGTACGTTGTGTCGTCTGCATAGCGCAAGTTGTTTATGGTTTTTGAACGCCAACTTTGATACCGACAGACTCTTCTTCCGAATTTGCGTTTCTGAAGAGGAATTCAGCATAGTGGTTGAACCACCACAGGTTAAACTGGATGGAATATTGTCTTTATTCAACTTTACCTACTATGTAAACAGGTCAGGTGACAAGATTCATCCTTGCATGATGCCACGTGTTAATGGAAACCAGTCAACGTTGCCGTATTCAGTTCTCACTGCGGCTTCTTGATTTTTTCCGAGACTCTTCATCAAATGAGTTATGTGTTTTAGGTATTCCCAGTTGCTACATAGTCCTCCATGGTTTATTATAATCCACACAAAACACTTTGCTGTAGTCAATGAAGCAAAAGTATGAAGTCTAATGGTATTCTTTGCACTTCTCGAATATCCACCAACATTGGCAATAATGTCTCTTGCTCCTCACCCTTCTCTGAAACCAGCCTGAACTTCAGGTAGTTCTCGCTCGATGTATTCTTCCTTGTATTATTTTCAGAAATACTTTGCTGGCATGTGGAATGACGGCAATTGTTCGTTTTGAGATCGCCTTTCATTGGTGTCTGTGAGAGGAATAGTATCCCATTATCTGTGTCAGTGGGGAGGAATTGTGCTCCAACGTTGGCGTCAGTGGCAGGAATTATGCCCCATTGTTGATGTCATTGCTGTACACAAAGCAAGGTCCATAAAGACATGGATAAGCGAGTTTGGGGTGGAGGAACTTCACTGGCCTGCACAGAATCCTGACCTCAACCCAATAGAACACCTTTGAGATGAATTCGAGTGGAGACTGCGAGCCAGGCCTTCTCGTCTGACATCACAAATGGTCTTCTGGAAGAATGGTCAAACATTCCCATAGACACACTCCTAAACCTTGTGGACGGCCTTCCCAGAAGAGTTGAAGCTGTTATAGCTGCAAAGGTTGGGCCAACTCAATATTGAACCCTACAGACTAAGACTGAGATGACATTAAAGTTCATGTGCGTGTAAAGGCAGACGTCCCAATACTTTTGGTAATATAGTGTATATAAATAAAAAGTATTTTAACAAACAAGCATGTGTATAAAATATCAGTGATTGTTCCTCATCTACCTGATGATGGTGAGGGATGGTGTGATCTTCCTGTGTGGAATCCCGGGAATACAGAGGACGGGGACATCTCTCTGGTGGGTTTCTGCCATCAGGTGGCTCCATTGTGACATCTGTGGGTCCTCCTGAAAGCTCCATCACTCCATACTCTTCATCCTCCTCTTTGTACTCTTCTTTAACAGTGATTTTATCATCCCCAAGGATTCCACTCTGAATAAATAATACAAATGTATTGTAACAAACACGCTTCTGTATGAATCATTATAACCAATAATTAATAGTCATCTACCTGATGATGGTGAGGGATGGTGTGATCTTCCTGTGTGGAATCCCGGGAATCTGGTGGGTTCCTGTAGCTGGATGACTCCACCATGGTGTCCTGGTACAGATCTTTGTGTCCTTCTGTAATTTCTGGCTCCTCTATCACCCCATCCTCATCATCCTCCTCTTTTATCTCTACTTTAACATAAACTTTAGAATCTCTCAGGTTTTTACTCTGAATAAATAATAATAAAAATGACATCAATGGTAACAATGCAGATAATGTACAGATCCTAATGATACTATCAGTGATTGTTCCTCATCTACCTGATGATGGTGAGGGATGGTGTGACCTTCATGTGTGGAATCCCGGGAATACAGAGGACGGGGACATCTCTCTGGTGGGTTCCCATTACTGGATCCATCTGTAGGAAACACACACACTGACTGAATACATTGTTTCTATGTGTTTATCAGATGATGGGGGATCTAGGTGGAGCCTCCGTACTGCTCTCTCCTTTACAATAAAGTCTCCTCTTACCCGGTGATGTGAGGGGCGGCTGATTGTCCATCATGACGTCCTTGTAGAGATCCTTGTGTCCTTCTAAATACTTCTACATAGGGAAATAGACAGTGACACCTTATAGGAACCTGATATTTATAATGATACAGTCACCATCCAGACACATCCCTTGTCTGTTACTGGATAATGTCCCAGAATTCCCAGAATCCTCCTCACCTCTCCTGTCAGCAGCTCCATCATCTTCTTGGTGACTTCTAGAATCTTCTCCATGTTGTGTCTCTCAGGTTTTAGGGAGTCACATGGAGGCACTGTGATGGTCATATGATCACCTGACTTCACAAGAGGAAATCTCTGTATTGGAGAACCAATAGGAATATCATGTTAGAATCCCAGAATCCTCCTCACCTCTCCGGTCAGGTCTGTGTTTTATTAATAGAGATAAGAGTGATGTCATGTGACCTCCCAGAATCCTCCTCACCTCTCCGGTCAGGTCTGTGTTTTATTAATAGAGATAAGAGTGATGTCATGTGACCTCCCAGAATCCTCCTCACCTCTCAGATCAGGTCTGTGTTTTATTAATAGAGATAAGAGTGATGTCATGTGACCTCCCAGAATCCTCCTCACCTCTCCGGTCAGGTCTGTGTTTTATTAATAGAGATAAGAGTGATGTCATGTGACCTCCCAGAATCCTCCTCACCTCTCCGGTCAGGTCTGTGTTTTATTAATAGAGATAAGAATGATGTCATGTGACCTCCCAGAATCCTCCTCACCTCACCGGTCAGGTCTGTGTTTTATTAATAGAGATAAGAGTGATGTCATGTGACCTCCCAGAATCCTCCTCACCTCTCCGGTCAGGTCTGTGTTTTATTAATAGAGATAAGAGTGATGTCATGTGACCTCCCAGAATCCTCCTCACCTCTCCGGTCAGGTCTGTGTTTTATTAATAGAGATAAGAGTGATGTCATGTGACCTCCCAGAATCCTCCTCACCTCTCCGGTCAGCAGGTAGATGATCTCCAGGGTGAGGTTTAGTATCCTCTCAGTCATGTGACTCCGGTCCTCCTCCATCCTCATTGGTCATGTGATCTATAAAGGTTTCCCTGTAGATCAGTAATTAATTTTTTTAACAAATGCCCTTTCACTTTAAACATGGCACTTCTCTAAAACACCAACAAGTCGTCATCTACAAACAGAGCTCCCGACAGACTGCAGGTGAACCTGGATTTCCCCATTCAGCTTTCTTCTTCCCAGACTGACTACTACTCTGTCCTCCCTGTAATATGTTCCCTCTTTCCACAATAGTGTCTTCTCTTCCTAAACTCTCATTCCTGTACCCATCTTCTCCTCCCCCAAAATACGCCCCTTCTTAACCAATGACACCTCAAAGCAACTAATTCATGCCCAGCTTATCTCTTGTCCTAACTACTACAACTCCCTTCTGTTGGTTGACCTCTATGCAGGCTATCCCCTCTTCAGTCTATCATGAATGCTGCTACCAGACTCATCCACCTTACCAACCACTCAGTGTCCTCCACCCCTCTCTGCCAATCCCTCCACTGGCCTCCATTCAGTGTCCTCCACCCCTCTCTGCCAATCCCTCCACTGGCCTCCATTCAGTGTCCTCCACCCCTCTCTGCCAATCCCTCCACTGGCTTCCCTTCAGTGTCCTCCACCCCTCTCTGGCAATCCCTCCACTGGTCTCCATTCAGTGTCCTCAACCCCTCTCTGCCAATCCCTCCACTGGCCTCCATTCAGTGTCCTCCACCCCTCTCTGCCAATCCCTCCACTGGCCTCCATTCAGTGTCCTCCACCCCTCTCTGCCAATCCCTCCACTGGCTTCCCTTCAGTGTCCTCCACCCCTCTCTGCCAATCCCTCCACTGGTCTCCATTCAGTGTCCTCCACCCCTCTCTACCAATCCCTCCACTGGTCTCCATTCAGTGTCCTCCACCCCTCTCTGCCAATCCCTCCACTGGCTTCCATTCAGTGTCCTCCACCCCCCTCTGCCAATCCCTCCACTGGCCTCCATTCAGTGTCCTCCACCCCTCTCTACCAATCCCTCCACTGGTCTCCATTCAGTGTCCTCCACCCCTCTCTACCAATCCCTCCACTGGTCTCCATTCAGTGTCCTCCACCCCTCTCTGCCAATCCCTCCACTGACCCCACCTAACATTCAAAATATTAACGACAACATACAAAGCCATCCATAGTTCTAGAGTCCTGTAAAAAGCTGCGCTAAAATTATTAAAAGTTCATATAAATGACATCAAGGGGATTTCTCCAAGTCCTTATTTCAAAGTGAAAACACCACCACCGTGCACTTCTAAGCAGTAGTGACAATCCACCCTAGTAGTAGAGCCTGCTTACCAGATGGCAAGCATAAAAGGGCAAGTGGCTTTAGCCTAGCCAAGGCCTTTTAGCTTGCTGACGCTCCCGGTGTTCCTATGGGGGGTAAATCTCCAGGCTCCCTTAGGTTATCCTCATGTCGCCATTCAACACGAAAAACCCGGATGACCTGGTGGGATGTCTGTGTTCCAGATCTTCTGATGGGGCCTCTCTGCTCCTAGAGGTTTACCTCTTGCCATCTGGTAAGCAGGCTCTACTACTAGGGTGGATTGTCACTACTGCTTAGAAGTGCACGGTGGTGGTGTTTTCACTTTGAAATAAGGGACTTGGAGAAATCCCCTTGATGTAATTTATATGAACTTTTAATAATTTTAGCGCAGCTTTTTACAGGACTCTAGATTTTGGTGTGATCGCACTATATGCTGCTGCTTATATGTTTTTGTGTTAGCGCGGTTCTTCCTATTTTACATCCATAGTTCTGCCCTGAGCTACATCAGCATCCTCATCTCATTGCTGGGGTTTTACGCCTTCCTCTGGATCAACTATGGGTATAGGATTGTACATGGGATTGCATTTTTTTTTTTGGTTGAATTAGATGGCCTTGTGTCTTTTTTCAACCTATGTAATATCATCCAAACTGTCCCCTCTGCACTTATGACCTTCTGCCCTCTACCTCCCTCGTCACCTCCTCCCATGCTCATCTTCGGGAGAGATAACGCCCAACCCCAATCTCTGTAAATAGAAAATAAAATCTTATTACCTCGTCTGCTGCCACTTCCAGCAACGTCACCTCGCTACTTCCTCCCAACTCACCTCTCACCCGGAACTTCCTGTCTGTAGCTGACATCACTTCCTGTCTTCCATAGAGACTTCCTGTCTGGGAAGATGTGAGATCACCATCTTGTGGAGCTCAGAGGAACCCCAACCCAGAGAATCGTCTCGTAGTGCGAACACGGCCTTGTGATGTTTTATGTATGTACTGTACACCTTTCAGACATAACATTATGACCACTGACAGGTAACATGAATAAGATTGACCAGATATGTGCGCGCTGGAAAATTTTCTTTTCGCTTCGGATGTACTAGTTAAAGAATTTCGCTTTGTCATATTCATCCGATTTGTTTTTGGGATTTGTTTCGTATCTTCGCCATTCGTTTTTTATATTCGTTGGTTTTGGTGGATTGGAAAAATGTTGCAGTTTTTCCAGAAGATTGCCATCTATTTGATATTAACTAATCGAATCAGACAGACTGTAATCGGAAGGGTTCAATATTTTCGGACGCTAGTCCAACCCACCAATCAGCATGAGCTGATTGGACACTATCATGTGCATCCGAATTAACGAATGGAACGAAATTCAGATCCATTTGTTACCTGAATGCGAATTATCGAATGAATTTGAAAATTGGTTTCATTTCCTCATGAATCCGAACTACTATCGCATCATGTGACGTCATCCGAATGAAACAAATGCATTCATTAATTTCACTATAACTTTATAACTCGGAGATACATCCAAATCTCTGAAAATGACATTTTCACCCAAAAAACAAACAAATCATAACGACATGAAACGCACATGTCCAACATTGATTGAACATCGCTTCTCGGCCTTTTGGCTAAGATCAAGTGTAGTATCTGTTCTTATCAGTTTCCAGAGGAGGGGCTGTGCAACTCCCGAGTGTGGGGAGAGCACATGCAAATCCAATGGTGTCATTGTACCTGGAAAGGCGGTTCGGCAGTGCCGGTGTTTGGACGTCCTTGGCCGGCGTCAGCTGGGCCGAGCCGCCTGGAAGGGTGCTCCTGGTAGGGATGGGTGCTGCATTGGGTCTGACCCAGAGGGTCGGGTCCCTGGCCTTTTGGCCTAGATTGGGGTAGCTCTAGCTCGGGTCAGTTTTTCAGGGGAGAACACCGGCTCCTCTCTAGCTGGAGGGGGAGGAGCGGTTAGTATTCCCCGAATGTAATTAGGTAGGACTGATGGGAGCGACGGTGGGGCCTGATGGCAAAGGGCTCTCACCAAGCTTCCAGAACTTCAGGCCTTCCTGGCTGGGGTGGGGGCTGCTGTGGTCTGGGTTGTTGGTCAGGGCTGGTACTGAAAGTCTATGGTGTATGTGCCCCTGGAGTGGCAGTCCAGGGGTGCCATAAAATCACTGTGAGTGAGGGTCACTTTGATTTGTGGCACCGCGGTCACTGCACCATTACACACTTTTTTTTGCACCTGCCTCCTGGGCCAGGCCTTTTGGCTGGGACTGGAGGATTTTTTTATTCCTGGCCGGAGGGCCTGGCAATTGTATTGCACAATGGCCACTTTTTCACTCTCCTCTACCTCCTTCTCACCCACTTTCTTTTTATCTATTTTCTATGTGTGTCACTTTTTTTATTGTGTTGTATACGTTTTGCACTGTGTGATGAGTAGGGTTGCAGGTCCTCGGGCCTGCCCTGAAAGTTTTGGGAGGGGGTGGACATGGCCTTTTAGCTTGGTTCACCCTCTCTCATGGGGTCTCCCTTCCGGGGAGCCCCACTGAGTACTTGGGTGGGTCTGTTTCGGCAGATCCTCCAGAGAAAGGGGTCCGTCTGGTTTCGGCCAGATGGAGCAAGTGTAAGTACCCTTGTCCCCGTCAGGAGCCTAACCCCCCGGGGGATTCAGGGCAAGGCCCTCTGATTTTAGAGGGCTTGTGTACCCATTGCACTTTTTTTGTGCTTCACTCTTTATACGTGTGCACATTTTTTTGGCACCAGGTGAAGTTTTTGAGTGTGTTTCACATGCCATGGGCTTTCAAAAAAAAAAAAAACATGTCCAACATTGAGTAGCTTGTTACAATGGCATCTGAAAGTCAGTGGGATATTAGGTATTAATTAAACATGTTGTCCCTGAAGTTGATGTGTTGAAAGCAGAAAAAATTTGCATCGTATTTTGATGGGTATGGCGTATGCTTAGCCATAGACTGGTCAGGGTGCCCATGCTGACCACAGCCAACAGCAACTACAATGGGCACGTGAGTATCAGAACTGGACCACGGAACAATGGAAGAAGGTGGACTGGTCTGACGAATCACGTTGTCTTTTACATCATGTGGATGCATCACGTATCTGGGGAAGAGATGGCACCAGGACAAAGTATGGGAAGAAGGCAAGCTAGTGGAGGCAGTGTGATGCTCTGGGCAATGTTCTACTAGGAAACTTTGGTTCCTGCCATTCATGTGGATGTTACTATGACACGTACGACAACCTCATCATTGCTGCTGACCAAGTACACCCCTTCATGGAAACAATATTAACAGATGACAGTGGCCTCTTTCAGCAGGATAATGCACCCTGCCATGCTGCAAAAATCGTTCAGGAATGGTTTGGTGTGCACAACAAGTTTGAGATATTGACTTGGCCTCCACAATTTCCAGATCTCAATCCATCAAGCATCTGGGGGATGTGCCGGAAAAGCCGGTCCATGGAGGGCCCCACCTCGCAAACCTACAGGACCTAAAGGATCTGCTCACCTAATGTGCCCTGCAACACTGCAAAAAATGTTCAAGAATGGTTTGAGAAAAAGAAGAATGATATAGAGATGTTGACTTGGCCTTTACATTCTCCAGATCTCAATCCAATCGAACATCAATAGGAAAAACAAATCCGATCCATGGAGGCCCCACCTTGCAACCTAAATGACTTCAAAGATCTGCCACTTACAGCTCACCAGGGAGAGGGAGGTAGAAAAGATCCTGTCCTGCGCAGAACTTCACAATACAGCCTTGTCCTCTGTTTATATACCAGACATGGACAACTGATAGGCAGACATCCTCAGTTGGCGCTGAACCCATGGGAGAGTTCTCCACACCCAAATTGTGTTCCAGGACCTGTGTCACAGGTGCCAGATATTGACCTCCTGGCCTCCAGGTTCAACATAAACCTGGGCCGTTTTTTTCTACAGGTCTTAGGAAGCCTTTCCTCCCCTAAAACTCCTACCTTTTTTGCTGTTCAGTATCAAGATGGAGGAAACTCCAGTGATCCTGATAACTTTCCACTGGTCCATCTGGATGTGGTAATCTGACCTGATCAAATTCCTGGCAAACACTCCATGAGCTCTTACAGATTGTCCACATCATTTGTCTCAAGGACTGGTTTGCCACCTTGATTCTCAGTTGTGAACTTTAATGGTTTGGCTATCGAAGCCCAAGGAGTGAGAGATAGAGGTATCTCTGTATCAGGGATTTCCACAATGCTAAAACTAGCTAGTCTAGCTTTCTGTAATGTCTACCATTGCGTAGGAAAGGCATACTTCGCTCATTGTGAGGCAAGGAAGTTTTATCCAAGGAAATTGTTTGTGGGACAAATCCTGGCCTGTTTGGAAACGGGTTAGGGCCAGCCTTCTACCGTTTGCACCATCAAGAATCAGCTATGTATGCGATAAGGTTCCAGAGGCCACCACTTGCAACTTATCATAACTCCCTCCTCATTGGCCTACCTCTCCGCAAGCTATTCCCTCTTCAGTCTATCATGAATGCCGCTGCCAGACTCATCCACCTTACCAACCGTTCAGTGTCCGCCACTCCTCTCTGCCAATCCCTCCACTGGCTTCCCATTGCCCAACGAATAAAATTCAAAACACTAACAATAAGATACAAAGCCATTCACAATTCTGCCCCGAGTTACATCACCAATCTTATTTCCAAATATCACCCAAACCGTCCTCTCCACTCCTTCTATGACCTTCTGCTCTCTAACTCCCTTGTCTCCTTCTCCCATGCTCATCTCCAGGACTTCTCCAGAGCCTCTCCCATCCTCTGGAAGTCATTACCCCAATCTGTCCTGTTATCTCCCACTCTGTCCACTTTTAGGCCATCCCTGAAAACTCACCTATTGAGGGAGGCATATCCTGCCTCCAGCTAACAACCAAATCTTCTACTACCCTCATCAGTTCATCCCTCACAGTCCCTACCTTTTGTTTCACCAGCCCCTCCCTGTTAGATTGTAAGCTCGCAGGAGCAGGGCTCCTCTAACCCTCTGGTTTTGAATTGTACTGTTGGCGTAGTGTCTCCCTACATTGTAAAGCGCTGCTCAAACTGTTGGCGCTATATAAATCCTGTATAACAATATAATAATAACCACCTTTGTTTCAGGTGTTTTCCATGTGACTTCCCCCGTAAATCTATATGATTTGACTTTGGTTCCCTTGGTACTTCAAAAAACATAGTTTAAACCTGCCAGGGAGTATCCTTCTTCCACTCTTACTCAGAAGATTGTGTCAGGGGAAGATGTCAGCCTTTGACAAAACACGTAGGGGGGGCCAGGACGCGGTTACGATATCTTGCATGTTGGCTTTGCCGCTCAGAACTGCTGTCAACCTGTACACAGATAAGCACTTTTGGAATGCATTTAAATGGATTTTACCAGATTTTAAGCAACAAAGTGTTTTGCGGAGTCACACTATTGTGGACATTTCTTCCTTTGTTCATATATGGTTGCTGCCATTTCGAGTTGGAGACACAAACACTGGAAGTGCCTGAAGGGCTAATTCATTATGCCGATCATGACCGCTCTGTAATTGGAGGTCATGGTATTCTGGTAAATGTTCTTTTTTCACACGGGCACCAGAATCACCTTTCACTGGGAGAGATGGCTCTTTGGAGGACTTTTATGCTTGATTACTATCTTCACTGGGATTAGTGGACTTTTTACTCTATTGTGGAACTTAATCAAATACACATTTTTGGAGTTTCCTTACATTTGTTCACTTTTTACTTATTTGCTTTCGAAGCGCTACCCCCGCAGGAGCAGCTGGTATGTTGCCCGGGTCTTCTCCACTTTTGCTCCTCACCCAGGCACAAGGTACATTCACACGGCCAGGTGCCCTCACACTTCCGCTCATTGTCTTCAATAGTCAGTCTAGGGGTTGCGTTTTTGTGGTTTTGTTTTTGGAGAACTGGGATAGGGAAGGAGATTTAGTGGGATACTCCAAGAAATAGAACTATTCACAGTTGAGGACATCTAACTGATCTCTCGGTTAGGCTCTGGTGAAGTCCTTGCAGATAGCAGATTTCTCCTTAGCAACAGCACACAGTAGGTTCAGAAGTGAGCAAAGGTCCTCAGTAGTAATAGTAGAAGCAAGGCAAAGCTCTTTAGGTACCAGGCAGTGACGGCAGACTGGCAGTCTAAAAGTAGTAGAACTGAGCAAAGTCCTATGCAGTAGCAAACAGTTGGACAAGCTTTTCAGGAGATTTGCCAGTGTTCCCTTGTTCAGACCCTCAGACGACTATATAGCACACCAGAAGGGGTAAAAGCACAAACCTATTTTTTGTTAGAGAATGGGAGCATGACCTCCAATGTAAGTTAACTGGTGAGCAATTGCACCACCTATGCCACTTGGCTCACTCTAGTTCAGTGGACTCCAAAACACAAGAGATCAATTTTAAGCTGTTGTTGAGATGGTATGGGTGCCCCCGTCCCTTGCTAGAATCTATCTCTCAAATTCTGATCTGGGTTGGAGGGGATGTGGCCAGAGGGGAACTTTCCTACATATATGGTGGGACTGTCCACTGCTATCGCCCTTTTGGTCTATGGTCCGTAAGCACATTTCGGATGGGCTAGGCATCGATCTCCCCACTTCACCAAAACACTTTCTCCTCCACGTTCCCCTCATTCCTATGTCTCGCTATAAGCGCAGTGCTCTCAATGCTGCAAAACGCTTCATACCAGTCCACTGGAAGAGCCTGCGTATTCCGAGCTTGAATGGATTGAGAAGGCATGGGAGATTATGGAGGTGGAAGAGTGGCTAGCCATCTGCAAGGGTAACCAAAAAAGATTCGATTCCACCTGAGCGGCCTGGAGCAACCATATTTCTGATTTGATTTCAGTGTCTTCCAGTCTGGACGTGGCTTTTTTTTTTTTGGCCCTTGCGGTCCTCACATTTAAGCAGCTTGTCCAGGTGAACCAGAACCCAAGAGTTGGTAACCTTGATTTTTCTGCATCTAACCGGTTAATAAACCAGGTGTGAACTTCATGTTATGAATATGGGAGCAGTAATCTTTTTCCCAGTGTTCTGTTTTACGTGTTCCAATTTTTTTTACAAGTCTCAAACCTATTGTACTATTGCTCTGAGTTTCAGTGCAAGCTCTTCTGCCCTCTCTCCGGGGGAGCAGATGACCTGTCCACAACATCGAATATCTGGGGCAGGTGAGGACTTATATGTGCTATGTTGTGCTGGTTTATCTCACTGTTTTTATCAGTTATTATCTTGTACTATTGTGATTGGAGATATATTTTTTCCTTTATTTTATTTTTTTTGTACTGCCTAAAAAATGTTAAATAAAATTATACAAAATATATTAATAAAAAAAAAAACAAAACAAAAAAAAACACAACCCTTTAGGTCATTTAAATTGTCTGTACTCACAAAATGTCCTGGGCAGTGGTGTTGCTAGGGGGTGGCTTTTGGGGCTATAAACCCGAATCTGGGGCCCATAGCCCTGAGTCCCACAACCACAGGCTCTGCAGTCATGAGGTGGGCAGCACGGGAGAGCCAGAGAGCGGGCAGGCAGCACAGGAAAGCCGGGGGCGGGTGAGGAGGTAAGGAGGGGCTCTCTGGGGACCCTGATGTAAAGAGGGGCTCTCTGGGGACCCTGATGTTAGGGGGAGGCTCTCTGGGGACCCTGATGTAGGGAGGAGGCTCTCTGGGGACCCTGATGTAAGGGGGAGACTCTCTGAGCACTCTGATGTAGGAAGGAGGCTCTCTGGGGACCCTGATGTAAGGGGAGGTTCTCTGGGGACTGTGATGTAAGGAGGGGGCTCTCTGGGGACCCTGATGTAATGAGGGGGGCTTTGGGGACCCTTATGTAATAATATATAATGTTCTAAATATACACACACAGGCACGTATATTATATACATTTGTATGCCACCCCAAGCGTATGACTCGCTTTACTTCGCTGCTATGGGCTCTAGCCCCAGATCTTTTTTAGACCTAGCAACGCCCCTGGTCCTGGGACAGATCTCTGTAGAACCAATGTCACTCCAACTTCAGGCCCTCAGGACTCCCACCTGAGACTGGATGGCAGCTTGCTCTCTCTCGATTCAAGCCCTCAAGTCGCCCACCTGAGGCCACATGGCAGCAAGTGGCAGGGGAGGCAGCGCTTCTCTACCAGCTTGGTGCAAGCCTCTGCTAGGAAAGACTAAGTGTCCATGAGCTCCTAGAATATAAATACAGGCCACCTCCCCTTGTAATTGGCCTGGGCTGTATGAATATTCATGCTCCTATCTGCATGGTTTCCACCTACTATCCAGCACTTTCCTTAATTGCTAGAATACAGTGAAACTTCAAGATGATCAGCACCAGAGCACACTGAGCAGACTACACCAGCCGATCACCGCTCTCTGTTAAGCAAACAGCAATTACATTTACCCAGCTGTCTCTCTGTTAAGCAGAGAAACCAAAAACTATTCTTCACTACCCCTAGCACTTACCTAGGAGGGCGCTACACTCTTTTGGGCATATTTACTGTTGTACCTTTTTATAAATGATTTACACCTTTTATATCTATATTTAGTATTGCATGAACTAAGATGTTTGCAAATGCGTTCTGATATTCGCAAAATTTCTTTACTCATTGAAGATATAATTTCTTCTTTTTTTTATGATTCATTCACAGGGACTCAGCACTGCCTCTTAGCCTGGAATATAAGGCGTGCTGCTTTATCTAATGATTGCTATTTTGCTGTAAGCATGGTCTTTTTGTTTATCTATTAATACCTAGGCATTGGAAGGCTAATACCTCCCTGACTATTAAAGAATGGGTGACCAAACTTACTCATCTACAACTCATGAAAAGAACTGGCAGCCCAATTTTCGGATAGACGTAACCTCTCAATGCCGACCCTTTAAGTGGTTTATGATGCCGGGGGAGGGGGGGGGGGGGTCAGGGCTTTAGAGAACATGACTGCCGTGACTGGCTGTCAAAAAAAAAGAAAAAAAAAGCAGTGATCGGGAGCTTTCAGTTAGGTGCCGCTAACTGTGCCGGGTGATGCGCGCACTCCGCAAAGCTGTATACACAGCAAATCACGCAAATATGCTGCTCCTCCTATTTGCATGCAGCTGGTGCCAAAGGGGTTAATCCATTATGTATCTATCTGGAGCACTTAGATTCACTGCAGGAGCACTGATCACTTAAGAAGTCTTGCTATGCCTCATGGGACTTGTAGTTCTGCTACAGCTGGAGGTCCGCTAATTGCATATCCTTGCTCTAGACGGTACCTACCGGATTGGGTTTCAACATTTTTTAGATACAAGGCCTGCAGCAAAAAGCTTAAAGGAGAGTTTTACCTTGGGAAAACACTAAAGCTCCCTTATAAAAGATAAAAACAGACTGCCAACATCAAGAACTTGCTTTTCTGTGATCTCGTAATGCTGGGAGTCCTGTTCACTAAGGAAATTGTGGACCAGCTATAACGGAGGTTAAATAATGTTTAGTGTATAGTTTTACCTTGGGACAACACTAAAGCTCCCTTATAAGAGATAAAGTCAGACTTGCCAAGATCAAAAACTTGCTTTTCTGTGATCTCTTAATGCTGGGAGTCCTGTTCATTAAGTAAATTGTGGACCAGCTATAACAGGAGGTTAAATAATGTTTATTGTATAGTAATGAATTGTTAATTTTCTTCAACTAGTAAAAGGAATGATAGATAGCATTTGAATGTGTGTATGTTGTGATATTTGGAAGGTTGTTTAGCTCAGTGTAGCGCTCACCATAGTTACATAGTCAGGTGGAAAAAAGACACAAGTCCATCTAGTTCAACCAATAAAATCATACAATCCCATATACACAATCCTTTACCACAGTCCAGTTGTAAGGGTAGGAGGCTTGGTTTACTGTGGTGTTGGTGGAAGATCACTGTTCATCTTTTTAGTCTAGGTTCATTCACTTATCGGGTGCCTCTCGAGATTGATGGATGTTTGCTTTGCTTTTATAGACATTTAAATTCTGCATTTCTTCACCTTAAATCCTATACCCACAGTTGATCCAGAGGAAGGCGAAAAACCCCAGCAAAGCATAATCCAATTTGCTACAGCAGGGAAAAAAAAAATCACTCCTTATGCCCTGAGAGGCAATCGGATTTTCCATTGAGTAGAGACCACGCCTGTTGTGCCATTTAGGGGCTTGTATGCCCTCTTTTATTAATCAGAAAGGAAAAAAAAAATCCAACAGAACAGTTGCCCACACAGGGGTATCCATTAATGAAAAACAAAGTAAGAGGAATTACGGGTGGAAAGATATATGGGTCTATGAACTGATTAACCTATACGTGGAGCATACTACAGACGTCCTGTTCATTAAGGAAATTGTGGACCAGCTACAACAGAGGTTAAGTGATTTTTAGTGTATTCCTATTGCATAAAGATTTTTGTCAATTTTCTTCAATTATTAAAGGATAGATAGGATTGGAATGTATGTATATTGTAATCTATATGCCTCATATTGTTTTTTTTTCATCTCTGAATGTAAAAAGCTTCTGTGCACAGCAATCTTGTTCAGTAAAAGCATATAGAAAGGTTTATTTCCTTGGGCTTACTGCAGGAATCAGAGAGCCAAAAAAAATAAAAATATCTTGTGGTTGGAGGTGGTGATGGTGATGTGGTTGGTGGTGGTGATGTGGATGAAGGTGGTGATGGTGATGTGGGTGGAGATGGTGATGTGGTTGGAGATGGTGATGTTGTTGGAGGTGGTGATGTGGCTGCAGCTGGTGATGTGGTTGGAGGTGGTGATGTGATTGGAGGTGGTGATGTGGTTGGAGGTGGTGATGTGTGTGGAGATGGTGACAGTGATATGCTTGGAGATGGTGATGTGGTTGTAGGTGGTGATGGTGACGTGGTTGGAAGTGGTGATGTGGTTGGAGGTGGTGATGGTGACGTGGTTGTAGGTGGTGATGGTGATGTGGTTGTAGGTGGTGATGGTGATGTGGTTGTAGGTGGTGATGGTGATGTGGTTGGAGGTGGTGATGGTGACGTGGTTGGAGGTGGTGATGGTGACGTGGTTGGAGGTGGTGACCGTGATATCCTTGGAGATGGTGATGTGGTTGTAGGTGGTGATGGTGCGGAGGAGGAATTACGGTTGGAATGATAGATGGGTCTATGTACTGATGGATTTATCAGTACAGACGTCCTGAGATTTATGAGAAGGGGGAGAATTGGCTGTTCCAACAAGTACAAGCCGGTAAAACCAAACTACTAAGACACAAGATTAGGATTATATTTACATTTTTATCAGGTAAGAGAGGACTTTATGAGGAAAAAATAATCTTACTAAAAGGCTTCAAAATGTTTCTTCCATGATAAAGATCAGAGGATCAGAGCAGCGCTCAGCCACGTGTTTTCTGAGGTGTATATCAAGGTGAGCTTCTTCCCAGTGTGAGATCTCTGATGTACGGCAAAATATGATCCATATAGAAGACATTTCCCGCACTCGGGACACTAATACACCTCAAGGCTTGTGTGGGTTCTCTGATGTTTGAGAAGATAGGACTTCTGTGAAAAACATTTTCCCGCACTCAGTGCAGGAATACAGCTTCTCCTCTGTGTGAAATTATTGATGTCTGATTTTTGTGGATAAAAATTTCCCTCATTCAGGGCCCAAAAAAGAGCCTTACCCGTGTGTAGCATATCTGTTGTTCAGTAAGACTGGACTTTTATGAAGGGCATTTTCTACACTAAGAAGCTACAGTATGCATCTGCTCATCTGGGTGAGACCTAGAGTGTTTGTTAAGATCGCACTTGCGTGGAAAACATTTCCCGCACTTAGGACAGGAATACGGCTTCTCACCCGCGTGAGATCTCTGATGTTGAACAAGGTCTGATTTCTGTGGATAACATTTTCCACACACAGGGCAGGAATATTCCTTCTTCAGTGCGTGAGATCTTAGATGTTTATTTAGGTCTGTTTTCAGTGGATAACATTTTCCACACTCGGGGCAGGAATACGGCTTCTCCCCCGTGTGAGATCTTTGATGTTTAACCAGGTCTGATCTCTGTAGATAACCTTTTCCGCACTCAAGACAGGAATACGGCCTTTCACCCGTGTGAATCCTCTGGTGTATTTTAAGATGGGAATTCTGCGAAAAACGTTTTCCGCACTCAGAACAGGAATACGGCTTCTCACCCGTGTGAGTTGTTTGATGGTTTAGAAGGTGCGCTATTTGTGTAAAACATTTTCCACACTCGGGACAGCAATACGGCTTTTCACCCGTGTGAGTCCTATGATGTGCTTTAAAATGGGACTTGAGTTTAAAACATTTCCCGCACTCAGGGCAGGAATGTTCCTTCTTACCTGCGCGCGATCTTTGCGGTTTAGCAAGATCTGATTTCAGAGACAAACTTTCCCCACTCTTAGGGCAGGAATTTGCCTGCTCACCCGTGTGAATTCTTTGATGTTTTACAAGGACTGATTTTTTTGTAAAACGTTTCCCACACTCAGGACAGGCATATGGCTTTTCACCCGTGTGATATCTCAGATGTGAAAGAAGATGGGCCTTCATATAAAAACATTTCCCGCACTCAGAGCAGCAATATGGCCTCTCACCTGTGTGAATTCTTTGATGTTTTCCAAGGTTTGATTTTACAGCAAAACATTTTCCACACTCAGGACAGGGAAATGGCTTCTCCCCCGTGTGAGTTCTTTGATGTAAAATAAAGTCAAATCTTCGTGGAAAACCCTTCCCGCACTCGGAGCAGACATGTTTCTTCTCGCTCGTGTTCATTCTCTTAGGTTCAGGAGGACAGGACGTCGGTAAAGAACATTTCCCAGATTCCACCGTGTGATCTCCTGTGATGTCCTCATCTTCCATTTTCCAACCTGGAGATAAAGTGAGACGATCCTTTGAGGGTTTCTCCATGGCGTGTCCTGGAAATATATAAAAACATCATCAATAGATATGAGAGGGTTAGTTCACTTCCATCAAGATTCCATCTGGATCAGGTAGATATGAGTGAGCAGATGTTCTCTGTGGAGGTCCCAACCAGCTGGGACTCTCCCCCCTCTTCAGTCAAAGGGCCTTTGGTCCTCCTCCCAGATCACTTCTACATTTACACAGCCTTGTCAGAAGAGCAGGAACCAATGGGGACTGGGAGGTACATGCTCTTTACACAACCACAAGCCTAGGCACTGGGTCATGTGATCTCTGATAATTAAGAGGGTCAAAGTCCTGACTTGAAGACCCTTTACCATAGAACAAGTGACCACAGGCCTAGGCTTCTGGTGTTATGCAGCACTGGAGGGAGCTTGCAGCAATATTTTCAAATGGAAATATAAGTGTTTTAGTGTCACTCCTTATCCCAATGAGACATTTAATAGAGTTAACATTTAGCTATAAGTCTGCTGGAAGAAGAGGGACCAACCTAAGAAAGGCTCAACCTGTGTTATCATATCTGTGCTACTGTACCTAGTTGTAGCACCCTCTAGAGTGTAACTAGTGTAGGGAAATTTAGTTAATGGCTCATGGTAGTTGTTTGAGTCTGTAATTGGGTCAGGTTACTGCAGGGCAGGCTGGATGGCTCTACAGGGCAGGTCTTTGTTACCTTCCCCCCCTGGATCTAGAAGCTTGGAGAAGCGGTGGGCAGAGGCCAAGAGGTCCTGATCTGCATACTTTAGGGAATTTGGCCAATCCTTAGGCAGGGGACCTGGCAGGGTGGCTGGGTCAGCCCTTAAGTATGGGGGAGCCTGGCCAGCAGAGGGGGTTGGGTGAAAGATGGAGTACTGAGGTTGCCGACGTGTAGCCTGGGAGGGGACCTTGGCTCTGGGGAAGCCTAAGAGAGGGATCTCCATTACCTTTGGGTTAAGTGCAGAAGAAATCCAGGCTGGCATGGCAGTTTTCGACCAGTTGGAGGCCTGAACGTGAATTTTGTTCAGTGCAGCGGGGAGTAAAGGACAGTGTAAGTACCTCAGCACATACAAGGGGAGAGACTGCCAGACGTATTGTAAGGAAAGGCCTTCTGTGCACAGGCTAAAACATGTTCCTTTTCAAGCTCACAAGAATTGGGCACTGGCTAATGCATATGGGCATGTGTAAAACCGCGCACGCGCATGAGCCATCGCGCATTCTCGTGCGTGACGGCGCACACGTGCATCTGTGGACAGACGTTGGCGCCAAACAGGCCATTTAAACTCAGCCAGAGCTCAGGATCACTGCTGCTTTATCTTTCAGCCTTCCCCACATCCTGTGTTATGGTTATCCTGATTCCAGTTGCTGACCCGGCTTGTCTGACAGCTCCCTGAACTCCGTCTGCACCGACCCCGGCTTGTCCTTGACCTCCTCTTCTGTCTGCTCCAATGGCTTCTATTGCACCGATTGGCTCCTGACCCGGCTTGTACCCAGACAATGCTATTGCCTGCTCCTATGTACCCGATCTGTCCTTCCGGTAGATGACCCGGCTTTGCCTGACCCTGCTTCCCGACACATCCTGCTGTTCTACAGTCTGCTACCAGCGCATTCCTCACCTGCCCGCTGTCGCCAGTACCAGCCTGCTTCAGTCTGCCATCCTCCAGCTGTCTACTTCACTGAAGACTACTGATGACCTCTCCTGTCTGGCGTGGTTACCCGGCTCTGCTACTGGAAAGACCTACAAGCACTCGTGCCAATCTGCACTCCTGCGCCTTCTGTTCATACTACCAGGGCCCCCCCTGAGTCAGAGGTGTAAGTGAGGCCAAACGAGACCGATCCCTCATTGATTTGGCAAATTGGAGTAAAGCCTTGTCCAATATTGAAAAGTGTTCCTTTTATCACGACCACTCTGGAGGCAGCCTATAAAGTGGTTTTGGGTCCCAGCCCGCATCGCCAAATCGAAACCCATCCTACAAGGATAAATGTTTTTGGGGATGCGGCCAACGAGGAGACGAACTTCATATCTGGTGGTCCTGCCCCATCTGGTGGGATTCTGGATTCTTTGTATTGTTGTTCACCCTCCTCCATGTACCTATTCGCAAAGACGCCAAGTTAGTCCGGCTTCACTGCCTGGTTCCGGGTCTCTTCTCATGCCAGCAGAAGCGGGCCACCTATCTATTTAGAGCCGCTAAACGCGCAATATCCAGGGCCTGGAAAAAAAAAAACGTTTCATTTGCGGAGCATCCTGACCACCCTCATGATCAATGAGAAGATGAGTAGTATCCTCCACAACCCTCACACTAAATTTCTCAAGGTGTGGGCCCCGTGGTGGTCTTACGCTCTCCCTACTCTGCATCCGACCAGCCTAAGCCTGTCTAATTGACCCCGCTCATCTCCCAGCCTGGGGGACCATCGTCTTTTTTGTGATCTTTCACTTCTTCCCCTGTTCTTTGGACCCCCCCCCCCACTTCATTAAATATCCAGTCTAAGATTTGTTTTCTTACATTTTTGTGGTTTGCTTCATACCTCGGCCCCTGGGCCCAGGCACCCGGTGTTGACCCCCGGCCTTGGTCGGAGGGCCCCTGTTGATCGATAGTACTTCCTTTAAAACACATTCCATATGTGTACTTGTTGCTGTTTTCGCTCTAAGCCTACTTTTGGTATTGTCAGGGATGGGCTCAGCCCTTCCTTCTCAGAGCTGGCCGCTCAGCTGTCGGCTAATTGCCAGCTTCTTTCTCTCCACAGTGACTCAGCTGTTGATGATATCCTGCTCGTCAGTCCTGCCTACTTAAGCCGTCCAGTCCAGAGGAGCTCTGCCTTCGATTTGGTCACATCACAAGAAACTATCTCCTGCGTTCCTGTTTAAAGACTGGCTTTGCTGACATCCCTTTTGGCTCCAGATCCTGCTTGCTGTTCCACTACATTGATCCCTGACTTCTGGCTTGGCTGACCGTTCCGGTTACTGAACTCTGGCTATGCTTTGATTACGTTTGTTCTTTTATTATTAAACAAATGTGATTAAACTGTACTTCTGTCTCGGCCTGATTTCATAGTTTCTGACAGGTATCCCCTGCGTGGGAATGTTGCATTTGTATTTTTTTTATATTCCAATAAAAATTTTGTACCAGGAGGTGTAAGTGAGGCCTTCCACGTCATTTCAGGCTCTGCTACCAGGTATGGGATATGTAGCATACTTTCCAGGGACAGCATTGTGCTAAATTCCAAACCTTTGCCTAAGGGGTTTTCAGAAGCAGCCAGGTGGGGTGGAAGTATCTGCAACTCTGTGAGGTTCTACTGAGGAGACGCTCTACTCCTGCATACAGTGTGCAACTCTGTGCTATTTCACTAACGGGGACTGAGAGCTCCTGGTTCGTAAAGAACTTTGTCACTGATTCACAGAGACTGCGGTTATTCCGGGGGGGGGGGGGGGGGGGGGGTGGCTACAGTCCAGGAAGAGAAGGAAGTTCTTATCTGCTGTTCTTCAAATCATGTTGGGTTATCCCATAATCCCTATACCAGGGGTCAGCAACCCTTTTCCACTTTAGGGCCGGATTCAATGTATGTGAATGTATGGAGGGCCACATTCACCTGCTAATAAATGAAGATAATAATAATCCTAACATAGTAATGATAACAGTTCAGATTTACCTCACTTTAAAGGTGCTTCACTAATACAAAGCCAGTTCACCCTGAGGGAGCGTGTGGCCGGGGATTCAGAATTTACTGCCCCCCTCCCCCATCCTGGCACCCAAGGGTGGCTGTCGCCGGTCCTGGCGAAAATCTGGAGAAGGGATCCCTGTCCCCAGGTGAGAAGGGGATCCCTAATAGGGTCCCCCCTAATTGCAGTGTCCTCTGTCCCCTGCACCCCCCTCCCACTGTAGCGTCCTCTGTCCCCTGCACCCCCCACTGTAGTGTTCTCTGTTCCGTGCAACCCCCCCACTGTAGCGTCCTCTTTCCCCTGCACCCCCCCACTGTAGCGTCCTCTGTCCCCTGCACCCCCCCCCCCCCCCACTGTAGCATCCTCTGTCCCCTCTGCACACCACACTGTAGTGTCCTCTGTTCCCTGCAACCCCCTCCCACTGTAGCGTCCTCTGTCCCCTACAAACCCCCTGTAGCGTACTCTTTCCCCTGCAACCCCCCCCCCCCACTGTAGCGTCCTCTGTCCCCTGCACCCCACCACTGTAGCGTCCTCTATCCCCAAGGATAGCTGACGCCAGCCCTGCTAGCCAGCAAGGTCTGGAGATGGGGTTTCCGTCTCCAGGTGAGAAGGGGGTCCCTAATAGGGCCCCACCCTAATTGCAGTGTCCTCTGTCCCCTGCACCCCCCCCACTGTAGCGTCCTGTCCCCTGCACCCCCCCCCCACTGTAGCGTCCTCTGTCCCCAGCACCCCCCCACTGTAGCGTCCTCTGTCTCCTGCACCCCCCACACTGTAGCATCCTCTGTCTCCTGCACCCCCCCCCCCCACTGTAGTGTCCTCTGTCCACTGCACCCCCCCCACTGTAACGTCCTCTGTTCCCTGCAACCCCCACTGTAGCATCCTCTGTCCCCTGCACCCCCCACTGTAGCGTCCTCTGTCCCCTGCACCCCCCCAACTGTAACATCCTCTGTCTCCTGCACCCCCCCCCACTGTAGTGTCCTCTGTCCCCTGCACCCCCCCACTGTAACGTCCTCTGTTCCCTGCAACCCCCACTGTAGCGTCCTCTGTCCCTTGCCCCCCCCACTGTAGCGTCCTCTGTCCCCTGCACCCCCCCACTGTAGTGTCCTCTGTCCCCTGCACCCCCCCACTGTAGTGTCCTCTGTCCCCTGCACCCCCCCACTGTAACGTCCTCTGTTCCCTGCAACCCCCACTGTAGCATCCTCTGTCCCCTGCACCCCCCACTGTAGTGTCCTCTGTCCCCTGCACCCCCCCAACTGTAACATCCTCTGTCTCCTGCACCCCCCCCACTGTAGTGTCCTCTGTCCCCTGCACCCCCCCACTGTAGTGTCCTCTGTCCCCTGCACCCCCCACTGTAACGTCCTCTGTTCCCTGCAACCCCACTGTAGCGTCCTCTGTCCCTTGCCCCCCCCACTGTAGCGTCCTCTGTCCCCTGCACCCCCCACTGTAGTGTCCTCTGTCCCCTGCACCCCCCCACTGTAACGTCCTCTGTTCCCTGCACCCCCCACTGTAGTGTCCTCTGTCCCCTGCACCCCCCACTGTAGTGTCCTCTGTCCCCTGCACCCCCCACTGTAACGTCCTCTGTTCCCTGCAACCCCCACTGTAGCGTCCTCTGTCCCTTGCCCCCCCCACTGTAGCGTCCTCTGTCCCCTGCTCCCCACCACTGTAGCGTCCTCTGTCCCCAAGGGTGGCTGATGCCAGCCCTGCTAGCCTAGCCGGGGTTTCCGTCGCCAGATGAGAAGGGGGTCCCTAATAGGTCCCCCCCTAACTGCAGTGTCCTCTGTCCCCTGCACCCCCCCCCACTGTAGCAACCTCTGTCCCCTGCCCCCCCCCACTGTAGCGTCCTCTGTCCCCTGCACCCCCCCACTGTAGCGTCCTCTGTCCCCTGCACCCCCCCCACTGTAACGTCCTCTGTTCCCTGCAACCCCCACTGTAGCGTCCTCTGTCCCTTGCCCCCCCCCACTGTAGCGTCCTCTGTCCCCTGCTCCCCACCACTGTAGCGTCCTCTGTCCCCAAGGGTGGCTGATGCCAGCCCTGCTAGCCTAGCCGGGGTTTCCGTCGCCAGATGAGAAGGGGGTCCCTAATAGGGTCCCCCCCTAACTGCAGTGTCCTCTGTCCCCTGCACCCCCCCACTGTAGCGTCCTCTGTCCCCTGCACCCCCCACTGAAGCGTCCTCTGTCCCCTGCAGCCCCCACTGTAGTGTCCTCTGTCCCCCACCCCACAAACACACGCTGTGTAGGTAGAACTCTCCTACCTTACACAGGTGTGCAGCAAGCAGAGCAGCAGAGATCGATATCACAGAGCTGGATGGGGGCGGGAACTGCTGAAGTTAACTTTTCACAATAACAGGCTGGTGATTGGTTGATAGGATCGCCCGGCAACCACTGTTTATTGAAAAAGTAAACTCCAGCAGTTCCCGCCCCCATCCAGCCCTGTGATAACGGCCGCTCGCAGCTGTCCAATGAAGAGGACAGAGGCGAAAATGTCCCTGGACCGGGTGCCCGTGAATTAATCACGGCCACTGACGGACCAGACATTGAGTGGTGGCGGACCGCGGGTTGCCGACCCCGGCCCTATACCCTATCTAAGCTGTTTCCCCCAATAAAACAAGCCCATGGACTGATTTCTTCTGTCTGGATGCAAGGTGGAAATGCGTGTTGCCTGGCTGTGCAGGAACACTGGGACTCAGTATTCAGTGGCTCCTGCAGGGGTAGCACTACATAGGAATGAAATACAACCTAATACTGCCAGCTGAGAACCAGGACGAACGTGCCCTTTGTCAACCTATTATTGGCTGATATCATTCAGCTCTCGCCCTACTCTGGACCAATCAGTGAGCAGTAACAGAGCAGAGATAAGAGAAGAATATATTATGGGTCACCTGTGCTGATCTCTGTAGGAGTGTCCTCCTCTTTGAATGTCCTCGTCATTCCAGCCTCCTCCGTATATTGCTGATCATCCCTCACATCCGTCTCTTCTACTTCACCCTCAACTTTCATCTTCATCAGATCTTCACCCTAAACCAACAGAATGGCAAAAAATAACATCTGTAACATAGAAGTATTTATGATGTGAGATCACATAGAAAATATCATCTTGTAGAGTCCACACATCATCTCCACATGTCAGAGTGTTCAATCACTTTATGTTCCCGACCCTCAACTCCACCTACCTGATGATGGTGAGGGATGGTGTGATCTTCCTGTGTGGAATCCCGGGAATACAGAGGACGGGGACATCTCTCTGGTGGGTTTATGTTATTAGGTGGCTCCATCATATCCTTGTGTCCTTCAGAAAACTCCTCCATCACTCCATACTCCTCATCCTCCTCTTTTATCTCTTCTTTTACCTCAACTTCATCATCTCTTGGGTTTTCACTCTGAATATATAATAAAAATGACATCAATAGTAACAATGCAGATAATGTACAGATCCTAATGATACTATCAGTGATTGTTCCTCATCTACCTGATGATGGTGAGGGATGGTGTGATCTTCCTGTGTGGAATCCCGGGAATACAGAGGACGGGGACATCTCTCTGGTGGGTTCCTGGTATTAGGTGGCTCCATCATATCCTTGTGTCCTTCTGAAAACTCCTTCATCAATCCATACTCCTCATCCTCCTCTTTATACTCTTTTTTAACAACAATATTATAAGCCCCGAGGTTTGCACTCTGAATATATAATAAAATATTTATTGTGACAAACATGCTGTGTATAAATCATAATTACCAATAATTGTTCCTCATCTACCTGATGATGGTGAGGGATGGTGTGATCTTCCTGTGTGGAATCCCGGGAATACAGAGGACGGGGACATCTCTCTGGTGGGTTCCCATTACTGGATCCATCTGTAGGAAACACACACACTGACTGAATACATTGTTTCTATGTGTTTATCAGATGATGGGGGATCTAGGTGGAGCCTCCGTACTGCTCTCTGAATATCTTATGACTAACCTGTGCTGATCTCTGTAGGGGTGTCCTCCTCTATGAATGTCCTCGTCATTCCAGCCTCCTCCGTATATTGCTGATCATCCCTCACATACTCCTCTTCTACTTCACCCTCAACTTTTATGTTCATCAGATCTTCACCCTAAACAAAGAAAATTATAAAAAACTATGTGAGGGGCAGCTGATTGTCCATCATGACGTCCTTGTAGCGATCCTTGTGTCCTTCTAAATACTCCCACTCCTCCATGGAGAAATAGACAGTGACATCCTGACACCTTATAGGAACCTGACACACACAATGATACAGTCACCATCCAGACACATCCCTTGTCTGTTACTGGATAATGTCCCAGAATTCCCAGAATCCTCCTCACCTCTCCTGTCAGCAGCTCCATCATCTTCTTGGTGACTTCTAGAATCTTCTCCATGTTGTGTCTCTCAGGTTTTAGGGAGTCACATGGAGGCACTGTGATGGTCATATGATCACCTGACTTCACAAGAGGAAATCTCTGTATTGGAGAACCAATAGGAATATCATGTTAGAATCCCAGAATCCTCCTCACCTCTCCGGTCAGGTCTGTGTTTTATTAATAGAGATAAGAGTGATGTCATGTGACCTCCCAGAATCCTCCTCACCTCTCCGATCAGGTCTGTTTTATTAATAGAGATAAGAGTGATGTCATGTGACCTCCCAGAATCCTCCTCACCTCTCTGGTCAGGTCTGTGTTTTATTAATAGAGATAAGAGTGATGTCATGTGACCTCCCAGAATCCTCCTCACCTCTCCGGTCAGGTCTGTGTTTTATTAATAGAGATAAGAGTGATGTCATGTGACCTCCCAGAATCCTCCTCACCTCTCCGGTCAGGTCTGTGTTTTATTAATAGAGATAAGAGTGATGTCATGTGACCTCCCAGAATCCTCCTCACCTCTCCGGTCAGGTCTGTGTTTTATTAATAGAGATAAGAGTGATGTCATGTGACCTCCCAGAATCCTCCTCACCTCTCCGGTCAGCAGGTAGATGATCTCCAGGGTGAGGTTTAGTATCTTCTCGGTTAGGTGACGCCGGTCCTCCTCCATCCTCATTGGTTATATGGCACTTCTCTAAAACGAAAACAAGATGGCACCTACAAACAGAGCTCCTCATCGACTGCA
Organism: Aquarana catesbeiana; assembly: GCA_037953035.1. Lineage (NCBI taxonomy): Eukaryota > Metazoa > Chordata > Amphibia > Anura > Ranidae > Aquarana > Aquarana catesbeiana. Next base: position 6,080,760 of record JBBHAA010001166.1, read on the forward strand.
GGTGAACCTCTATTTCCTCATCCAACTTATTTCTTCCCAAACTGACTACTGCTCTGTCCTCCCTGTAATATGTTCCCTCTACCACTCTTTCCACAATAGTGTCTTATCTTCCTAAACTCTCATTCCTGGACCCATCTTCTCCTCCCCCAAAATACACCCCTCCTAACCAATGGCACCTCAAAGCAACCAATTCACTTCCAGTTTATCTCTCGTCTTGACTACTGTAACTCCCTTCCCTTGGCCGACCTCTACAGAGACTATCCCCCCTTCAGTCTATCATGAATACTGCTACCAGACTCATCCACCTTACCAACGGCTCAGTGTCCTCCACCCTTCTCTGCCAATCCTGCCACTGGCCTCACCTAATACAATTTAGAATACTAACAACATACAAAGCCATCCATAGCTCTGCCTTGAGCTACATAACCAACTTTGTTTCAATAGATCGCCCAACCCGTCCTCTCCGCTCCTCACATGACCTTCTTCACGCTCTCTCCCTCATCACCTCCTCCGGGACCTCTCCAGAGCTCACCGATCCTCTAGAACCCCCAATCTGTGTAAATAGAAAATAAGGTCTTATTACCTTAATTCCTTTGCTACCAATTCCAGCAAGGTCTCCTCTCTACTTCCTCCCGCCTCACCTCTAACCCGGAACTTCCTGTTTACACCTGACATCACTTCCTGTCTTCCATAGAGACTTCCTATCTAGTTGTGAGATCACCACCTTGTGGAGCTCAGAGGAACTGCAGCCCCCGAGAACCATCTCGTAGTGCGAACACGGCCTCGTGCTGTGTGCGTTTGTGTACTGTACACCGGTCAGCCATACCATTATGACCACTGAAAGGTAGAGTTGCCACCTCATCCCTTTAAAAACAAACACATATGAATTACACGGGTTCTGTGGCTGATTAAGGTGGTAATTAAACTCACTTGGTGGCCTTATCTGCATTAAATCAGCCTCAGAACCTTCATTCATGTGTGTTCGGTTTAAAGGGATGAGGTGGCAACCCTATTGACAGGTAATGTGAATACCTTTGATTATCTCGTTACAATGGTATCTGATAGTCACTGGAATATATTGGGCTGCAAGAGAACATGTTGTTCATGAATTAGATGTGTTTAAAGCAGAAAAAAACGTTGACTGCAATTTTTTATGTACGGGGCTGTGTAGCCACAGACCGGTCAGGGTGTCCATGCTGACCCGTGTCCACAGCCAAAAGTGCCTACAGTGGACACATGAGCATCAGCACTGGAGACTCGTTTATTGGATTATTCTTTATGATCAGCATTGGTTACTTCGGATGCATTTGTATTCGTTCCATTCCATTCGTTTAGATGCGGCTTTCGTTATTTCGGGGTAATTCGTAACTTTGGGTGCATTCGTATTCGTTACGTTCACTATCAGGTACTTTAGCCAAATTTGAAAGGAAATTCCAATACCTATAATTATAACAAAATTATCCGAATGTAATCAGTTCATTAAACTTGTAGGTTGAATCGTTTTTCATTCTTCTTCCATTCAGTGTCCTCCACCCCTCTCTGCAAATCCCTCCACTGGCCTCCATTCAGTGTCCTCCACCCCTCTCTGCCAATCCCACCACTGGATTCCATTCATTGTCCTCCACCCCTCTCTGACAATCCCTCCACTGGCTTCCATTCAGTGTCCTCCACCCCTCTCTGCCAATCCCACCACTGGATTCCATTCATTGTCCTCCACCCCTCTCTGACAATCCCTCCACTGGCTTCCATTCAGTGTCCTCCACCCCTCTCAGCCAATCCCTCCACTGACCTCCATTCAGTGTCCTCCACCCCTCTCTGCCAATCTCTCCACTGGCCTCCATTCAGTGTCCTCCACCCCTCTCTGCCAATCTCTCCACTGGCCTCCATTCAGTGTCCTCCACCCCTCTCTACCAATCACTTCACTGGCTTCCATTCAGTGTCCTCCACCCCTCTCTGCCAATCCCTCCACTGGATTCCATTCATTGTCCTCCACCCCTCTCTGCCAATCCCTCCACTGGCCTCCATTCATTGTCCTCCACCCCTCTCTGCCAATTCCTCCACTGGCTTGCATTCATTGTCCTCCACCCCTCTCTGCCAATCCCTCCACTGGCCTCCATTCAGTGTCCTCCACCCCTCTCTGCCAATCCCTCAACTGGCCTCCATTCAGTGTCCTCCACCCCTCTCCGCAAATCCCTCCACCCCTCCCTGCCAATCCCTCCACTGGCTTCCCTCCAGTGTCCTCCACCCCTCTCCGCAAATCCCTCAACTGGCCTCCATTCAGTGTCCTCCACCCCTCTCCGCAAATCCCTCAACTGGCCTCCATTCAGTGTCCTCCACCCCTCTCTGCCAATCCCTCCACTGGCTTCCCTTCAGTGTCCTCCACCCCTCTCTGCCAATCCCTCCACTGGCTTCCCTTCAGTGTCCTCCACCCCTCTCTGCCAATCCCTCCACTGGCCCCCATTCAGTGTCCTCCACCCCTCTCTGCCAATCCCTCCACTGGCTTCCCTTCAGTGTCCTTCACCCCTCTCTGCCAATTCCTCCACTGGCTTCCATTCAGTGTCCTCCACCCCTCTCTGCCAATACCTCCACTGGCCTCCATTCCGTTCTTTTGGACTTTTGTTCTTTCGGACTTTTGTTCTTTCAGGTTTTTGTTCTTTTGGATTTTCGTTTTGTCGGAAAATTTGTTTTCGCATACATTCGTCAAGAATCTTTCATTCATTAGGATGCTTCCGAATGAAAGAATATGCCGAATTTCATCCAAAAAACAAATTTGTAGCCAAACGAATTGCACATGTCTACTTACCACCTACCTAAACATTGTAGGTGGCCAAGCCCCCCCCCCACCCTTCATGGAAACTATTCCCTGATGGCAGTGACCTCTTTCAGCAGGATACTGCTCCATGACACACTGCAAAAATGGTTCAAGGATGGTTCAAGGTACAGAACAGATATTTGAGGTATGGCCCTTAAATTCTCCAGATCTCAATCCACCGAGCTGGAAAAAACAAACCTGCCTTGGAGACCCTATCTCACAACTTACAGGATTTGACCACCTCCTGCCCGCCGTATATTGTAAATTGATGGGCGGGCGGGCGGGCGGCCGCTCTTTCTTTATTGGGATGTCGTCCCACTCTGGCCATCACCGATCTCGGTAAAGAGCCGATGACGAGGCTCTTTACCCATCTGACCAGCTGTGTCCAATCACATCTGATCACATGTGAACAAGGAAATGCCGGTCCCTTTCCTCATACTGACAGCGTGTGAGGAGAGGAGAGCCAATCAGCAGAATTTCCTTACAAGGGAAATCTGCACAAATAATTATCAGTGCAGCCAGGGTGCCCCGTCCATTGTGGGCTCATTGGCGCCGCCCCCCCCATCCATGCTGCCGGCCCCCCTATCCATGCTGCCGCCCTTCCTATCCATGTGCCCAGCCCCTTTCAGGACACCAGGCGCATGAGTCCCTATTGCGGGGATGGGCGGGAGGGTGTTTTTTGAAGCTCCGGATTAGAGCCAGGGGCTCTAATAGGCTTCAAAATAGGGTGGGCTGTGGGCGCAGAGCATTGCGTGTGGAGCCCACCCAGGTGATCGGGAAGTGGGTCTGATACCTGTCACCGGATTGGCTGAAAGGACAGGCAATCCTATTGGATGCCTGGGAGGAGGGGAGGTGACACACGGACGGAAGCAAGGAGGAGAAGACACAGGAGCTGCTGCCTGATGCCCGCCGCAGCCTGATGTCCACTGATGCATGATCCAAAAGGGATGTCAGCAAAGCAAGTCTTGAACAGGATCGCAGGAGATAGTTTCTGTGATGTTGACCAAGGCAAAGGCAGAGATCCTCTGGACTGGATGGCTTAAAGGGGTTGTATGGGTTAGTTTTTTTTTTTTTGTTTTGTTTTTTAAATAACAAACATGTTATACTGACCTCCACTGTGCAGTTTGTTTTGCACAGAGTGGCCCCGATCCTCCTGTTCTGGGGTCCCTCGGCGGCTGTCTCGGCTCCTCCCCACAATACCTAACCTCCCTCTGGGAAGCTCTATCCCGAGGGGGTTAGCTTGCGGGCGCACTCCCTGTCATACACGCTGCGCCCCTAAGGAACCGCAAATAGATTGGGATCCCCCCACCCTGCACAGCCAGGAACACCAAATTTCTCAGTCTACCAGTGAAAGGAAATAGTAGGTATTCTGGAAGACCACCCTTCTATTAGGTACACCAACAGGGCCCTCAGATATCTGGAGACACCGTATGAAACAAGAGGGAGGTTGTGCATTCGTAAAATGTCTACTTTTTTAGGTGCGTGTACAGCTTATATATGGTTCAGCTTACCAATCAAAAGATGGGAGGGGGGAGTGGTTAGTAAATGATGTATTTGTATAGAAATATATAACTATATGGTTATACAGGTTAGTGACCTCTTAAGATACATTATCATGAGTTAACAGGGCTCAACAGACCATCTGGTTATGAGTCATAAGTAGGATGCATTAAGGTGAAAAAACACAAACCTTTACAACCCCTTTAAGTAGGCAGGACTGACGAGGAGGATATCATTAAAGCTGAGGCACTGTGGAGAGATAGGAGCTGGCAATTAGCCAACAGCTGAGCAGCCAGCTCTGAGAAGGAAGGGCTGAGCCCAGCCCTGACATGGTAGTCATCTTGCTGACACTTGTAGTGCCACAGGGATAAGGCTATCCATTTCTGGGGACACTGTATACAGACATCATTGTCCTCTCACCTTGCTGGGGAGGATCCTGCCTGCTTCACTTGATAATCTGGGCCAGTTGCGTTGTTTGGACCTGCTATCCAGGAGTTTAAGTGCACCAAAGAAAGTGGGGCTAGCTGAAAACACAAAGTTTTATCTTTTCTTCAGAAGGACTGAAGCTACTAGTGCCATACGGATCCGCAGATCCATATTCAGGGCTCTGTATATGCAGTGGGTGTGTGGGACAGTTTATCTACAAAGTTATGCCATTGCTTCTTGACTTGAATAAAGTATTTAAAGTTGGGCCTGTGGTGCCAGGGAACAGAAGAGAGAGGCCGGACACAGAAAGGGTCATTCCTCTGCTCTCCTCCTGCCTGGACTCATCGATAGGGTTGCCACCTCATCCCTTTAAACCCAAACACATATTAATTACGCAGGTTCTGTGGGTGATTGAGGTGATAAGTAAACTCACTTGGTGCCTTATCTGCATTAAATTAGCCTCAGAACCCGAGTAATTCATATGTGTTTTGGGTTTAAAGGGATGAGGCGACAACCCTACTCATAGGACCAACCTGAGGTAGAGGTAACCAATCCTATTGAAAGTGTCACATTGGGCTTTATTTACCATTTAAGTGTGCCTCTGCTCTTGGGGACATTCTCAGGTTTGGAATCCCCTGAAGGCACTTTGAATATAGGATTGAGAGCTATATTGCTCTTAAATCTCAGTTATTGATCTCTAGTCGATTACTTGATTATATATACTGTCACTGTGTTTTTATTCCACAGAAATATTGCAGTAAAGACAATTTCTGTGTTTTATCATAACGTGTGTGTTTCTCATTGGTCCTTGCACTTACACTATTACCAGGTGTGCCGAGAGGGGGCTGAGGCTGTTATTGGGGTTGAGAGGCAGAGTAACGGACTGAACAAGCGAAAGTAGCTCCTTCGGGGGGAGGGGGGTATCGCTACACTTACATCTTCAGTTCTTATTAAGCCTTTCCTCCCCTAAAACTCCTTCCTCGCTTTCTCTGTGACTATGGAGGGAACTCTAGCACTCCCGATAGCGTTGAACCGGCCCATGCACCTATGGTCTGACCTGATCAAAGCCCTGGCTAGACACTCCATGAGCTCTCACAGATTGTCCGCATCTTCTGTCTCAAGGACCGGTTTGCCACCCTGCTTCACAGTTGATGGCTTTAATGGTATGGCTATTAAGAGTTGTGTAATTTTTTTTTTTTTTTACATGTAGCACACCCCCTAAGGAACCGCAAATAGATTGGGATCCCCCCACCCTGCACAGCCAGGCACACCGAATTTCTCAGTCTCCCAGTGAAAGGAAATAGTAGGTATTCTGGACGACCACCCGTCTATTAGGTACACCAACAGGGCCCTCAGATATCTGGAGACACCGAATGAAACGGGAGGCAGGTTGTGCATTTGTAAAATGTCTACTTTTTTAGGTGCGTGTACAGCTTATATATGGTTCAGCTTACCAATCAAAAGAGGGGGGGAGTGGTTAATAAATGATGTATTTGTATAGAAATATATAGTTATATAGTTATACAAGTTAGTGACCTCTTAAGATACATTATCATGAGTTAACACGGGTCAACAGACCATCTGGTTATGAGCCATAAGTCATGCATCCTGTCCCATGGCCTACAGAACAGGGAACAGGAAAGGACAAACCAACCCACAATGTATATATATATATATATATATATATATATATATATATATATATATATATATATATATATTTATATATAGTATAGTGCTATGCACTATAGCAGTTTATAGTATTAGCAGTTTCCTTGTGCTAAAATCTAAAATGGAGTCACAATGGTTTGGGCATATTATTACACCCAGAGTCAGAAAAAAAGTCCAGTACTTTGTTTTTGTTATTTATTGGAGGGATTAGAACTTGGATGGGGATTGGGAATTATAGGATGTCCATTTGACTTCGGAACAAACTTCAGGGACACTTCTTCTCCTAGCCGAGTCACTCTAAAAGGATTTGTAGCAATGGCCCATTGCAGGCTGAGACCCGCAGCCCCTATACTTGTAGCACCTTGGAGTGACACAGCTACCCTGTTTCCCCGAAAATAAAACCTAGCGTGATTGTCGGTGATGGCTGCAATATAAGCCCTATCCCCCAAATAAGCCCTAGTTAAAGTCCTTGTAGGTCTTATTTTCAGGGTAGGGCTTATTTTCGGGGATACAGGGTAGGGCTTATTTGGGGGGTAGGGCTTATATTGCAGCCATCACTGACAATCACGCTAGGTCTTATTTTCGGGGAAACAGGGTAGCACATTTCCAGCACTTCCCCCCCGTGCTTACTGAGCCCAGCACCACCTCCTTAGGCACTGCCAGCCCTCCTGGCTGCAGCTGCCCCTTTCACTAGCCCTCCTGGCTAACTTCTCCACAGTCCTCCTAGACTCTCTCTCTCCAGTCCTTCCAGACTGAACACTCGCCAGCCCAACCAACTGACTTCTCAGGAGATCTCTCAGACGTGCTGACCCGCTCTCGCGGTTCTCTCCTTGCACCAATGCCTCCAGGAAGGAGTTCCTCCGTGTGTTGTGGGGGATCCTTCCAGCACCCGAGCCCCAGGTCAACCCCCTCCCCCAGACTAGGGGGCACCCTCAAGGGCCACTGACAGCCTCCCCAGCACCCTATCCCTATCTTCCACCCGACTGCCCCTGCTGTCATGACTCATGCCTATTTATGAGGTACCTGCCCCCTCCAGTCCCCTTATGCTGGGGATTGGTCAAGGACCTCATAAATATGCCAAACAGCTCCTCCTCACCTCCACCCACTACATCTGGAACCTTACATAGTTAGTAAGGTTGAATAAAGACACCAGTCCATCCAGTTCAACCTGAGTGAGTGTGGGTGCGTGGAAACCTTCTCCAAGGATTCAGAGCACAGGGGGAGGCATCAGAGAAGCTGCTTGCTGAGTCATCCAGCCTCCTTGAGTCACTCAACCCTGACCCAGATTCAACCCAGGTCTGGCTCTCAGCCAAACCAATTTTCCTATACTAGCAAACATACACTATATTACCAAAAGTATTAGGGCGCCTGTCTTTACACGCACATGAATTTTAATGGCATCCCAGTTTTAGTCTGTAGGGTTCAATATTGGGTTGGCCAACCCTCCTCTGTATTCCTGGGATTCCACACAGGAAGGTCACACCATCCCTCACCATCATCAGGTAGATGAGGAACAATCACTGAGATTTTATACACAAGCTTGTTTGTTACAATACATTTTATTTATATATACTATATTACCAAAGGTATTGAGACGCCCCACTTTACACACACATGAACTTTAATGGCATCCCGGTCTTAGTCCGTAGGGTTCATTATTGAGTTGGCCCACCCTTTGCAGCTATAACAGCTTCAACTCTTCTGGGAAGGCTGTCCACAAGGTTTAGTAGTGTGTCTATGGGAATGTTTGACCATTCTTCCAGAAGTGCATTTGTGAGGTCAGGCACTGATGTTGGACGAGAAGGCCTGGCTCGCAGTCTCTGCTCGAATTCATCCCAAAAGGTGATCTATTGGGTTGAGGTCAGCACTCTGTGCAGGCCAGTCAAGTTCCTCCACCCCAAACTTGCTCATCCATGTCTTTATGGACCTTACTTTGTACATTGGTCCAAATCATTTGGTGGAGGGGGGAATATGGTGTGGGGGTTGTTTTTCAGGGGTTGGGCTTGGGCCCTTAGTTCCAGTGAAGGGAACTCTTAAGGTGTCAGCATACCAAGACATTTTAAACAATTTCATGCTCCCAACTTTGTGGGAACAGTTTGGGGATGGCCCCTTCCTGTTCCAACATGACTGCCCACCGGTGCACAAAGCAAGGTCCATAAAGACATGGATGAGCGAGTTTGGGGTGGGGGAACTTGACTGGCCTGCACAGAGTCCTGACCTCCACCCGATAGAACACCTTTGGTATGAATTACAGCGGAGACTGTGAGTCAGGCCTTCTTCTCCAACATCAGTGCCTGACCTTACAAATGCTCTTCTGGAAGAATGGTTAAACATTCCCATAGACACCCTCCTAAACCTTGTGGACGGCCTTCCCAGAAGAGTTGAAGCTGTTATAGCTGCAAAGGGTGGGCCAAATCATTATTGAACCCTACGGACTAAGACTGGGATGTCATTAAAAGGTCATGTGCGTGTAAAGGCAGGTGTCCCAAAACTTTTGGTAATATTGTGTATTTGCACATGAGTTCTGATACTCGCATAACTTCTTTATCATTTCTTAGTAGCAAGCTCTATCCTGTACATCAGGAGCCCCCAACCCCCCAGACTGTTGATGGCCGGGCCGCACAGTGGGAGGTGAGCGGTGATTGCGGTCGGCACAGGCCTATCACAGACCAAGGTCGCTGCTCAACACCTGCCGCATGGCCATGAGATGCGTGTCCTCTCCCGGCTCCTCCACCCGCCCAGCCGACGATGTCATCCTATCAGTAGGGCAGGCAGCGGGAGGAACTGCAGATCGGAATAGAGAGCTCTTTCCACCACCTGCCCTGCTGATAGGATGAAGCTGTGATTGTTCTTGGGGACTGCTCTGTAAAGGGGCACTGTGATGTAAAGGGGACTGAGCTGTAATATAACAGGGATTGCTCTGTAAAGGGGGCTGTGATGTAAAGGGGGCACTGTAATGTAAAGGGGGGGCTGTGATAGAAGGGGACTGTGATGTAAAGACGCACTGTGATGTAAAGGGACCACTGTAATGTAAAGGGGCCACTGTAATGTAAAAGGGCCACTCTAATGTAAAGGGGGCACTGTAATGTAATGGGGGCACTGTAATCTTTACATTGCTGTCCCCTTTATATTACACCCCCCCCTTTTACATCACAGCCCCTCTTTACATTACAGTGCCCCCTTTACAGAGCAATCCTTGTTATATTACAGTGTAGTCCCCTTTACATCACAGTGCCCCCTTACAGAGCAGTCCCCTTTACATTACAGTGCCCCCTTTACAGAGCAATCCCTGTTATATTACAGAGCAGTCCCCTTTACATTACAGTGCCCCCTTTACAGAGCAATCCCTCTTATATTACAGAGCAGTCCTCTTTACATTACAGTGCCCCCTTTACACCACAGCCCCCCCTTTACAGAGCAATCCCTGTTATATTACAGTGTAGTCCCCTTTACATCAAAGTGCCCCCTTTAGGGGGGCTGTGATGTGAAGGACAAGTGAGGACACCAATATAAAGGGGGGACTGTGCTGTGAAGGGGATTTGTGGTGTGATTGGGGGGTGGGGGGGCTGAGGACAGACTCCATGAATATCAGAAGTAATGCTCCATGTTCCCATCGTACATGTTCCTGGATCAGCTCTCAAAAAATTGTGTGCTGTAACAACAACCAGCTGGAAACCTGGGTCCGAAAGTCACAAAGGAGATATTTGCCAGCACACCATGGATCAACAAGGTAGCGTCCATGAATCTCCCATCCCTCGAACCAGACACCAACCACCCCTTGTGCGACCCTGGGAAAATTGGCTGCCATGAAACCAGTCCATGGCACTAAAAAGTTTGGGGACCGCTTCTCTACAGGCTACTTACAGGGTGGGGCTACAAACTTTTTAAATACAAGGCCTGAAGCACAAAGCTGAAAAGGAGAACTCGACCTATACTCCCTTATAAGAGATAAAGACAGAATGCGAAGATCAAGAACTTGTTTTCCTCTAATCACTTAATGCTGGGAGTCCTGTTCATTAGGGAAATTGTGGAGCAGCTATATCGGAGGTTAAATGACTTTTAGTGTATCCCTACTGTATAGCGATTATTATCAATAAAGTTCCGCTAGTAAAGAATAGATAGCATTTGAATGTGTGTATGTATGCATGCATATTTATAGTACTCTACATGCCTCGTACTGTTTTTCTTGTGACTGAAAAAAGCTTCCACACACAGCAGTCGTGTTCAGTAAAAGGATACAGTAACGTGTTTGTTTCCTTGGGTTTACTACTAGAATCAGAGAGCCAAAAAAAGAAAAATATCTTCTAGTTGGAGGTGGTGATGGTGATGTGGTTGGAAGTGGTGATGTGGTTGGAGGTGGTGATGTAGTTGGAGGTTGTGATGGTGATGTGGTTGGAGGTGGTGATGTGGTTGGAGGTGGTGATGGTGATGAGGTTGGAGGTGGTGATGATGATGTGGTTGGAGATGGTGATGTGATTGGAGGTAGTGATATGGTTGGAGATGGTGATGTGGTTGGAGGTGGTGATGTGGTTGGAGGTGGTGATGTGGTTGGAGGTGGTGATGTGGTTGGAGATGGTGATGTGGTTGGTGGTGGTGATGTTGATGTGGTTGGAGGTGGTGATGTGGTTGGAGGTGGGGATGTGGTTGGAGGTGGCGATGGTGATGTGGTTGGAGGTAGTGATGGTGATGTGGTTGGAGGTGGTGATGTGGTTGGAGGTAGTGATGGCGAAGTGGTTGGAGGTAGTAATGGTGATGTGGTTGGAGATAGTGATGTGGTTGGAGGTGGTCATGGTGATACAAGAGAAAACTCACCCAAGCTCTTCAGCTGTATAATGTAGTTAGTGTGCAGAGTGGTCGGTGCTCTGGCTAATTGAGTTCACAGTGAATCCATAACAAATGCTTTGATGAAGGTTTAGGTTGAAACGTGTCAGCATTTTGGATGATGTTACTGCCTTTAATACTATAATAAAGTTTTCCATGGAGAAGCTGTCGAGTTGCCGGGTTGTACTTGTTATGGGGTCATGGTGATGTGGTTGGAGGTGGTGATGATGATGTGGTTGGAGGTGATGTCGCTGGAGGTGGTGATGGTGATGTGGTTGGAGGTGTTAATGGTGTGGAGGAGGAATTAGGGGTGGAATGACAGATGGGGCTATGAACTGATGGACTGTGGTTGGAGGTTGTGATGGTGATGTACTGTAGTTGGAGGTGGTGATGGTGATGTGGTTGGAGGTTGTGATGGTCATGTGGTTGGAGGTGGTGATGGTCATGTGGTTGGAGGTTGTGATGGTGATGTAGTTGGAGGTGGTGATGGTGATGTAGTTGGAGGTGGTGATGGTGATGTGGTTGGAGGTTGTGATGGTCATGTGGTTGGAGGTGGTGATGGTGATGTGGTTGGAGGTGGTGATGGTCATGTGGTTGGAGGAGGTGATGTGGTTAGAAGTGGTGATGTGGTTGGAGGTGGTGATGTAGTTGGAAGTTGTAATGGTGATGTGGTTGGAGATGGTGATGTGGTTGGAGGTAGTGATGTGGTTGGAGGTGGTGATGGTGATGTGGTTGGAGGTGGTGATGTGGTTGGAGGTGGCGATGGTGATGTGGTTGGAGGTAGTGATGGTGATGTGATTGGAGGTGGTGATGTGGTTGGAGGTGGTGATGGTGGTGTGGTTGAAGGTAGTGATGGTGATGTGGTTGGAGGTAGTGATGGTGATGTGGTTGGAGGTGGTGATGTGTTTGAAGGTGGTGATGGTGATGTGGTTGGAGGTGGTGATGGTGATGTGGTTGGAGGTAGTGATGTGGTTGGAGGTGATGATGTGGTTGGAGGTGGTCATGGTGATGTAAGAGAAAACTCACCCAAGCTCTACCGCTGTATAATGTAGTTAGTGGGCATAGTGGTTGGTGCTCTGGCTAATTGAGTTCACAGTGAATCCATAACAAATGCTTAGATGAAGGCTTAGGTTAAAACTTGTCAGCATTTTGGATGATGTTACTGCCTTTAATGCTATAATAAAGTTTTCCATGGAGAAGTTGTCGAGTTGCCGGGTTGTACTTGTTATGGGGTCATGGTGATGAGGTTGGAGGTGGTGATGATGATGTGGTTGGAGGTGATGTGGCTGGGGGTGGTGATGGTGATGTGGTTGGAGGTGTTAATGGTGTGGAGGAGGAATTACGGGTGGAATGATAGATGGGTCTATGAACTGATGTACTGTAGTTGGAGGTGGTGATGGTGATGTGGTTGGAGGTTGTGATAGTGATGTGGTTGGAGGTGGTGACGGTCATGTGGTTGTAGGTTGTGATGATGATGTGGTTGGAGGTGGTGATGGTAACGTGGTTGGAGGTTGTGATCGTGATGTGGTTGGAGGTGGTGATGGTCATGTGGTTGTAGGTTGTGATGATGATGTGGTTGGAGGTAGTGATGGTGATGTGGTTGGAGGATGTGATGGTCATGTGGTCGGAGGTGGTGATGGTCATGTGGTCGGAGGTGGTGATGGTCATGTGGTTGGAGGTGGTGATGGTGATGTGGTTGGAGGATGTGATGGTAATATGGTTGGAGGTGGCAACGGTGATGTGGTTGGAAATGGCGATGATGGTGATGTGGTTGGAGGTTGTGATTGTGATGTGGTTGGAGGTGGTGATGGTGCGGAGGAAGAATTACGGGTGGAATGATAGATGGGTCTATGAACTGATGGACTTATCATTGCTGTTTCCTACAGACGTCCTGAGATTTATGAGAAGGGAGAGAGTTGAGTTTTCCAAGTACAAGCTGGTAAAACAAATTTACTAAGGCACAAGATTATATTTGTATTTTATTTCAGGGGAGATCAGACTACACAGACCCAAGCAGTATTGAGATTTAGAGTGTTTGTTAAAATCATACTTGAGTGAAAAACATTCTCTTGGGCACTCGGGCACTATGGCTTCTCCCCTGTGTGAGACCTTTGATGTACCGCAAGAGCCGATTTATGTAAAAAACATTTTCCACACTCAGGACAGGAATGTGGCTTTTCACCTGTGTGAGTTCCCTGATGTATTTTAAGATGGGCATTCTGTGCAAAACATTTCCCGCACTCAGGGCAGGAATATGCCTTCTCACCCGTGTGAGTTGTTCGATGGTGTAGAAGGCCAGATTTTTGTGTAAAACGTTTTCCACACTCAAGACAGGAATACGGCTTTTCACCCGTGTGGGTCCTCTGATGCGTATTAAGATGGTGCTGCTGAGTAAAGCATTTACCGCACTCAGGGCAGAAATATGTCTTCTCACCCGTGTGAGTTCTTTGATGTTTTACAAGGCCTTTTTTTTCCCTAAAAGATTTTCCACACTCAGAACAGGAATGTGGTTTCTCACCTGTGTGAGACCTCAGATGGATGGTAAGATAGGTCTTGAGAGAAAAAGAGATTCCGCACTCGGGGCAAGAATACGGCTTCTCCCCTGTGTGAGATCTTTGATGTGTAACAAGATGTTTTTTCAATGAAAAACATTTACCGCACTCAGGGCAGGAATACGCCTTCTCACCCGTGTGAGATCTTTGATGTTTTACAAGGTCTGATTTTTCTGTGAAACATTTTTCACACACAGAACAGGAATGTGGCTTTTCACCCGTGTGAAACCTCTGATGTATAATAAGATGGACCTTCTGTGAAAAACATTTCCCGCACTCAGGGCAGGAATACCCCTTCTCACCTGTGTGAGTTCTTTGGTGTTTTGCAAGGTTGGATTTTACCGCAAAATATTTTCCGTAATCGGGACAGGGATACGGCTTCTCCCCTGTGTGAGATCTTTGATGTATTTTAAGATGGGAATTCTGTGAAAAACATTTCCCGCACTCAGGGCAGGAATATCCCTTCACACCTGTGTGAGTTCTTTGATGTTTTGCAAGGTTTGATTTTAAAGCAAAACATTTTCCACACTCGGGGCAGGGATACGGCTTCTCCCCTGTGTGAGTTCTTTGATGTAAAACAAAGTCATATCTTCGTGAAAAACTCTTCCCGCACTCGGGGCAGACATGTTTCCTCTCACCCGTGTGCAATCTCTGATGTTCAGAAGAAAAGGACTTTGGTGAAAAACATTCTCTCCCTTCCTCCATGTGATCTCCTGTGATGTCCTCATCTTCCATTTTCCATCCTGGAGATAAAGTGAGAAGATCCTTTGAGGGTTTCTCCATGGCGTGTCCTGGAAAAATATAAAAACCTCATCAATAGATATGAGAGGGTTAGTTCACTTCCATCAAGATTCCATCTGGATCAGGTAGATATGAGTGAGCAGATGTTCTCTGTGGAGGTCCCAACCAGCTGGGACTCTTCCCCTCTTCAGTCAAAGGGCCTTTGGTCCTCCTCCCAGATCACTTCTACATTTACACAGCCTTGTCAGAAGAGCAGGAACCAATGGGGACTGGGAGGTCCATGCGCTTTACACAACCACAAGCCTAGGCACTGGGTCATGTGACCTCTGAAAAGAGGGTCAACGTTCAGACTTGAAGACCCTTTACCAGAGAACAAGTGACCATAGGCCTAGGCTTCTGCTGATATGCAGCACTAGAGGGAGCTTGCAGCAGTATTTTCTCATGTAAACATACGTGTTTTAGTGTTACTCCTTATCCCAATGAAGAGTTTTATGATAATATTTAGCTATAAGTCTGCTGGAAGAAGAGGAACCAACCTAAGAAAGGCTCAATCTGTGTTATCATATCTGTGCTATTGTAACTAGGAGTGACACACAACCTAATACTGCCAGCTGAACCCCAGGATGGGTATCAGTACAGGGAGGTGACCATTATATAACTATTATTGGCTGATATCACTCAGCTCCTGCTCTAATCTGGACCAATCAGTGAGCAGTAACAGAGCAGAGATAAGAGAAGAATATATTATGACTCACCTGTGCTGATCTCTGTAGGAGTGTCCTCCTCTATGAATGTCCTCGTCATTCCAGCCTCCTCCGTATATTGCTGATCATCCCTCACATACGTCTCTTCTTCTTCACTCTCAACTTTCATGTTCATCAGATCTTCACCCTAAACCAACAGAGTGGCAGAAAATAACATCTGTAACATAGAAGTATTTATGATGTGAGATCACATAGAAAATATCATCTTGTAGAGTCCACACATCATCTCCACATGTCAGAGTGTTCAATCACTTTATGTTCCCGACCCTCAACTCCACCTACCTGATGATGGTGAGGGATGGTGTGACCTTCCTGTGTGGAATCTCGGGAATACAGAGGACGGGGACATCTCTCTGGTGGGGTTCTGTTATTACGTGGTTCCATCATAATGCCCTTGTAGAGATCCTTGTGTCTTTCAGAAAGCTCCTTCATCACACCATACTCCTCATCCTCCTCGTCATACTCTTCTTTAACCATATTACAAGCCCTGGAGTTTCCACTCTAAATATATAAATATATTTATTGTAACAAGCAACCTTTTGTATACAATATAACTATCAGGGATTGTCCCTCATCTACCTGATGATGGTGAGGGATGGTGTGACCTTCCTGTGTGGAATCCCGGGAATACAGAGGACAGGGAAATTTTTCTGTTTGGTTTCTGTAGCTGGATGACTGCACCATGGTGTCCTTGTATAGATCTTTGTGTACTTCTACAAACTTTGACCCCTCCATCACTCCATCCTCATCATCCTCCTCTTTTATCTCTTCTTTAATAATGACCTGTGTGGAATCCCGGGAATACAGAGGATGGGGACATCTCTCTGGTGGGTTCCCATTACTGGATCCATCTGTAGGAAACACACACACTGACTGAATACATTGTTTCTATGTGTTTATCAGATGATGGGGGATCTAGGTGGACCCTCCGTACTGCTCTCTCCTTTACAATAAAGTCTCCTCTTACCCGGTGATGTGAGGGGCGGCTGATTGTCCATCATGACGTCCTTGTAGAGATCCTTGTGTCCTTCTAAATACTCCCACTCCTCCATGGAGAAATAGACAGTGACATCCTGACACCTTATAGGAACCTGACACACACAATGATACAGTCACCATCCAGACACATCCCTTGTCTGTTACTGGATAATGTCCCAGAATTCCCAGAATCCTCCTCACCTCTCCTGTCAGCAGCTCCATCATCTTCTTGGTGACTTCTAGAATCTTCTCCATGCTGTGTCTCTCAGGTTTTAGGGAGTCACATGGAGGCACTGTGATGGTCATATGATCACCTGACTTCACAAGAGGAAATCTCTGTATTGGAGAACCAATAGGAATATCATGTTAGAATCCCAGAATCCTCCTCACCTCTCCGGTCAGGTCTGTGTTTTATTAATAGAGATAAGAGTGATGTCATGTGACCTCCCAGAATCCTCCTCACCTCTCCGGTCAGGTCTGTGTTTTATTAATAGAGATAAGAGTGATGTCATGTGACCTCCCAGAATCCTCCTCACCTCTCCGGCCAGGTCTGTGTTTTATTAATAGAGATAAGAGTGATGTCATGTGACCTCCCAGAATCCTCCTCACCTCTCCGGTCAGGTCTGTGTTTTATTAATAGAGATAAGAGTGATGTCATGTGACCTCCCAGAATCCTCCTCACCTCTCTGGTCAGCAGGTAGATGATCTCCAGGGTGAGGTTTAGTATCTTCTCAGTCATGTGACTCCAGTCCTCCTCCATCCTCATTAGTCATGTGATCTATACAGGTTTCCTGTAGACCAATAATTGATAACAGAGAATGATCTGGACTGTACTGGTTGTATAATAGTAGGATGGGGATGTATGGGGGGGGATAATATGAGGGTTTCTATCATATAAGAACGGTCCCCAGTGGAATTACACACAGAGGGACATTCAGTTTAAGGTTTGCTATGGTTTTGGCAGCCTCTTACCCTTTGGCCTGGCAAATCAGAAATTCCATTCTATCTGGAAAATCTATTTTGTTTTGAGCTGTTTAAAATTTGCTTTGTTTTTTTAACAGCTGCAAAAAAAAAAAAAAAAAAGCTGAATAAGATTCCTTTTATCAGTTTTGTATTTATTTTTTGACAGACATTCCTCGATCCTGTATTCCTATAAATTTAGGGCAATTTTTGGGGTTCGGCACTCTGGCCTGGAGGTGTTGGCAGTTTCAATCTTTATCCAGAGTGTGATTTTTTTTACATAAGCATCCTTGCACTTCAAACACGGCACTTTATGTAAGGCACAAACAAGATCTACAAACTGAGATCCTGACAGACTGCAGGTGAACCTGTATTTCCCCATCCAACCTTTTTTCTCCCAGACTGACTACTACTCTGTCCTCCCAGTAATATGTTCCCTCTACCACTCTTTCCACAATAGTGTCTTCTCTCCCTAAACTCTCATTCCTGGACCCATCTTCTCCTCCCCCAAAATACGCCCCTTCTTAACCAATGACACCCCAAAGCAACCAATTCACTCTCCGCTTATCTCTCGTCTTGACTACTGCAATTCCCTTCCATTGGCCGACCTCTACAGAGACTATCCCCCCTTCAGTCTATCATGAATGCTAACAGATTCATCCACCTTACCAAAGTCTCAGTGTCCTCCACCCCTCTCTGCTAATTCCTCCACTGGCTTCCATTCAGTGTCCTCCACCCCTCTCTACCAATCCCTCCACTGGCTTCCATTCAGTGTCCTCCACCCCTCTCTATCAATCCCTCCAAGGGTCTCCATTCAGTGTCCTCCACCCCTCTCTGCTAATTCCTCCACTGGCTTCCATTCAGTGTCCTCCACCCCTCTCTGCCAATCCCTCCACTGGCTTCCATTCAGTGTCCTCCACCCCTCTCTGCCAATCCCTCCACTGGGCTCCATTCAGTGTCCTCCACCCCTCTCTGCCAATCCCTCCACTGGCTTCCATTCAGTGTCCTCCACCCCTCTCTGCCAATCCCTCCACTGGCCTCCATTCAGTGTCCTCCACCCCTCTCTACCAATCCCTCCACTGGCTTCCATTCAGTGTCCTCCACTCCTCTCTGCCAATCCCTCCACTGGCTCCCATTCAGTGTCCTCCACCCCTCTCTGCCAATTCCTCCACTGGCCTCCATTCAGTGTCCTTTATCCCTCTCTGGCAATCTGAAAAAAAAAAATCAAAATATTAGAAACAACATACAAAGCCATCCATAGCTCTGCCCTGAGCTACATCACCAACTTCATCTCAATAGATCGCCCAAACCGTCCTCTCCTCTCATGACCTCCTGCTCTCTCCCTCATCACCTCCTCCCATGCTCACCTCCGGGACTTCTCCAGAGCTTCTCCCATTCTCTGGATCTCCCTACCCCGACCTGTGTAAATAGAAAACAAGATCTTATTACCTCCTCTGCTGCCAGTTACAGCAATATCTCCTTTCTACTTCCTCCCGACTCACCTATCGCTCGGAAGTTTTTATTTATACCTGACATCACTTCCTGTCTGTATCTGACATCACTTCCTGTCTTCCATTGAGCCTTCCTGTCGGGGTAGAAATGAGAAGATCACCACCTTGTGGAGCTCAGAGGAACTGCAGATCCAAGAAACATCTCGTAGTGTGAACACGGCCTTGTGCTGTTTTATATATGTACTGTACACTGATGAGAAATAACATTCTGACCACTGACAGGTGAAGTGAATAACATTGATTATCTTGTAGGTGGGGTGCAGTGTGTTGTGGCGGAATAACACACTCTGTCCCAGCGCAGTGAAAGAAATTGTATTGAAATAATGCAGAAACAGTTCACATTTAACCCGGGGGAAGGCAACCCAACCGGGAACATTCACAGTTCTAACAGCGTGATTCTTTGCAAAGAGGCATTTCCTATCCCACTTCGTCTGGGGACCATAGATGTTAATCAGGCGCAAGTCCTGCCCCTTCAACCTCACCTCAATTACCCACCGACACGTTACCATACCAGAAAAAAGGTCTGCAACCCCACTGTAAGGCTCGGCCGCAAGAGACCAAAATGAGGGCTCACGTCTCCACTCCTTCTTTGCCAGATGTATATCGGCCAGACTACTCAGATGGGTCTCTTGCAAAAACAAAATGTCAGCATCAAACTCGCTGAGCAAAAATAAGGCCATATGACGAGCACTTACTGATCTTAAACTGGCAACATTAATGGTTGCCACTTTTAATGGAGTGGGAACTGCCATTAGGGTAGTTGAGGCAGCCGATTCCTAGCCTGACTACTCCTTCTCCCTGGAGAACCAGCGCGATTCGTTGCACCCTGACACTCATCATCCATAGAGGACGCAGAATTGAACGAGTCTCATTCATCGTCATCATCTGACAGAACCCCAAACTTATTTTCTAAAGGCAAAACTTTAGGATTTAAGGTAACTGAACCCCTTTTTTTTCTTCTTTTGCCCCTCCTCCTCCTATCCTCCAACCAATCCATATCATCCTTAGACAAACCAGAATCAACAGCCTCCCCACACCTATCCTCCCCTTCACTCCCCCCCCACACTCCCCCTTCCCTTATCTACCACCAGGCCAGCCTCTCCACCATTTTCCCCACTCCTCTACACCCCACGATCCTCAATAGAAACCCTGCAGCATCGGGGGAGGGGGACTGGCACTGCTCTTGATGCACCTGCCTCAGCACCTCTTGCTGACATAGACACAGAAGGATTGGACACATTCCCGGCAACTGATACCTTACCTACAGACTGGAAAGACACGGGCTCACTAGGTAAATGCACAGACTGGGAAGACACAGACATACTGGGTATTGTCACAGATTGAGGCACCACAGACTGGGGAGACACAGACACATTAGGTATTGGCACAGACTGGGGCACCACAGACTGGGGAGACACAGACACATTAGGTATTGGCACAGACTGGTGAGACACATTGGGTATTGGCACAGACTCAGATGGACTCACAGGCACTCCAGCTGCTGAGCTCCGAGCATCCTCCATGTCCAGGTGGAATAACTCTCTCATGAGCTCAGGATTGTTGTGCATTGCCTCAGGACACTGACTGTAAGGATGTCCCACCGCGTTGCACAGATTGCACCTGATGATATTACAGTCCTTCGCCAAATGTCCTATACCCTGACACAGAGAGCACTTCATCACTGGACAGGAGGATGCAAGATGCCCTTTATCACCACACTTGTTGCAGAGCTTTGGCTGGCCTGGATAGAAGATGGTCAGCCTGTCCCTCCCCAGGAAAGCTGAGGATGGCAGATGTTGGACGACATTGTCTAATTCAATCCTCTTCTTGTGGACCTTGCCGCTTCAGTGCCTGTTCATTCCTGTCTAACCAAGTTGCAGCTTCCTTAGCAGATTCAAAGAACTGTGCCTGGCCTCTCACCACGAGCCGCAATTTTTCCGGATATAGCATAGCATACGGAAGCTGAAGAAGACGCAGTCTGCCGAAAAATCCGGGTAAAAGGACACCCGGACACCATTATGTAGAACATTCGCCTTTTCTCGAGCCTGTCTCAACACTGCTTCTCTATCCTTATAATGCAAAATCCTTGCCAGGATGGATCTTGGAGGGCCCCCTGGTGGAGGAGGACGTGAGGGCACTCTGTGAGCGCGCTCCACCGCGAACAATGGAGAAAAGGCATTTTTGCCAAAGATTTCCACTAGCCAGTTTTCAACATATGTAGTGGGGTCCCTGCCCTCCACCTTCTCAGGCAACCCCACTATGCGAACATTGTTTCGCCTTAAGCGATTTTCCATATCTTCTGCGCGGTCATACGCATCTCTGGCTAATTGTAATGCTGTTCTGGTGTCCTGTGTCATGGGTGGTAGTTGATCTTCCATGTCGCTGACCCTGCTTTCCACAGCCGTGGTACGCTCACCTATCTTTTGCATGTCTTGCCTTAGTAGTGACACAGCTTCTCTCAAGCCACCAAACTGCTCCTTCAACGTGTTAACAGAGGCTGTACAATTATTCACTGCCTTAAGTATGTCAGCTAAAGTAGGCTGAACAGTGTCTAGGTCCACTGGGTTGTGTGGTTCCCCAGATGTCTGCTCCCCCTCCTCCTCTCCCCAGTGCACCTGTATAGTGTCTGCCTGCATGGCCTCCTGCATAGATTGTGTCCCAGTATGGCGAGATGCCTTTTCCGCTCCCAGTGTCCCAGCCATTTTCTGAGCATAGTATACCATGTCTCTAGGGGTGTCTTTACCAGGGACTTTAGGCGTCTTACTTGTTTTAGGACCGGTGTCTTTCATTTTGTCCTGTCCACGCGGTGTGTGTTTCACAGGAGACGCCGCGGCGCCATCTTGGGCCTCCAGGCCCATCATCTCCGTCTGTCCTTTCCGGAACTTTCCCCTGGTACAAAAAGCCGGCGGATGTTCCCCTAGGGTCTCCGGATCGTACCTGTGCTGCATAGGGCTGTATTGGACCGGTATGTGGGCTGGGGGAGGATCGATGTCCGGATCGCTGCCGGGAGCTGTGGGAGATGCGTCCTCTCACATGCCTGCCTTGGCCACGCCCCCGGACGACATTGTCAATGACCTTTAATTTTTTTTTTTTTTTATCAAAAGTTTTTTATTGCGCACAGAGTCAAAATTTATACATTACATCTGATAATGACGTGACATACAAATCATAATAGAGGCGTACATTGAACAATTTAACCTTCATTAGTAAAAAATATATTTCCGTGTTCATACATGTAGATTCCTGAGTTCGCCGTCCTTATCACTCAATCAGTATATGTGCATTTTTAAACCAGAACAAAAAATAAAAACAACCAGCATATTACAACCAGCAACTTCTCCCCTCCCTCCCTCACCCACCCATAAGTCTGTCTTTGGTAGAATGGCCCACAAAGTAAAGCGAACCAGAAAAAAAGGAACAACCACCCTCTCATCAGCCCAAACAGAAAAATTGAGCTCACTATCATCCGTCCTTTGCCTATTCACTTTCCTGAAATAGGCAAAAAAAATCCAAAAAAACAGCCTCCCCGCAAAATATTTATCCCTCACCTTCCAGGGTATCAGCAGAGTCAACCCATCTAAACCATACTTTTTGAAATTTTTTTGAGGCCCCCCTAGCTTCATACATCATTTTATACATCAAGACATCAGAGTTAATTACTTTTTTCCACATCCCCAGTGTCAGCGGTTCATCATGTATCCATCTTCTGGCAATAAGCTTTCGTACACCAAAAAATAAAATTCTCAGAAATAATTTTGTGTGTGTACTCATTTGTTCTTGTTCAAACACCCCTAGGAGACACCTTAAGGGAGAGCAAATATTTGGCAAATCAAACTGTTCCGAAATGAATTCTGTCACCTGCGACCATAATGGTCTTACCGTTACACATTCCCAAGTCATGTGTAAGAAAGTACCCTCCGCCCTCCCACACTTATGACAAATAGCCGATTCCCGTCTATGCATTCGATACAATCTAGTAGGTGTATAGTACTGTTGATGTAGGTACCGGAATTGAATCATTTTATCCGTGGAAGAGACCACGGATATTAGATATGTATCCAACACCTCCTGCCACATTTCTTCCGACAGCTCAGGGACAATCGTGACCCAACGTTCCATAGATCTAGAGGTTGTAGTCCCCACCCCTGGGCCCACCGCCCCATAATATCTAGAAATTCTTTTTTTCGGGTCCGGATCCATCAAAATCCTCTCTATGTCAGTATTCTGAACTATAATTTCATCAGCGCCAAACTGCGCAAGCGCAGCATGGTGTAGTTGGACATACCGAAAGTACCAGTTCCTCGGTATTTCAAAATTCTCTCTCAGCTGTGCAAATGTACAGAAGCGATTGTCCTGATATAGATGATGTAAGTATTTTATGCCATGTCTAGCCCATGAGTTATGTCCGTCAGTTAGTTTCAAAAACTCTGCAAGTGTCTTATTATACCATAGTGGATTGTTCGGTGACAACCACAATGGATCATCCTTCCTACGTCTGGAGCATATATAGAACACTTTCCCCGGTAGTGTCATTACGGATCCCACCTCTCTCCCTGGTATCCCCTTCCTATACAGCATATTTTGAAGTGTTTCCTGCGAGGAGGCAACAGCAGCCTCCAACAGGGCAATAGCATTGGGTGTTAAAGGGAAAAATCGCCAGTGCAGAAAGGATAATTGCGACGCCAGAAAGTAAGACCTCAAATCTGGTAACGCCATTCCACCCATTGTAACTGGCAGTTTTAAAATCGCCAAGGAGACTCTGGGTGCTTTAGAGCCCCAAAGAAAACCCACAATAATGGAATCTATATTTTTAAAAACCTTCAGAGTCACAAAAACCGGAGAGTTCGAGAGAATGTAAAGAAATTTCGGCAAGAAGATCATTTTAAATAAATTTATCCGTCCCAATAGGGTAATCGGTAAATTCTGCCATTTCCGCACCTTCTCCCGAAAATTTTGTATGACCGGCGTCAAGTTTTTCTCCAAGAACGTAGAGATAGGAAGCTGGATCTCGACCCCTAGATACTTAAAAGATGTGGAGAGTGGAATGGGACATTCTCTCGGGATCACCACCCCCTCATCAATAGGGAAAATGGAAGATTTTTTCCAATTTATCCGGAATCCAGAATAATCTCCAAATTCCTGAACCAATCGGAAAGCCTCTAATAATGAGGGCCCTGGATCCTGCAAGTATAACAACATGTCGTCGGCATAAAGCGAAACTCGCTCCTCAAAATTGCCCAGTTTCAGTCCCACCAATTGCGATGTGGTTCTTAGTTTGACCGCTAAAGGCTCAATTGCCAAGGCAAACAGGAGGGGCGAAAGCGGACACCCCTGCCTGGTACCTCTAAAAATAGGGAAGGAATCCGAAACTATACCATTTACCCTTAATCTTACCAGCGGGTCCGTATAGAGTAACCTCACCCAAGCAATAAAACAAGGGCCAAAACCATATGACTCAAGGAGGTGGAACAGATATGTCCACTCTACGGAGTCAAAGGCTTTTTTTGTATCCAAAGAAGCCACTACTCTAGTCCCCAAATTGTCATGGGCTATCTGAAGGTTTATAAATAGTCTCCTAATATTCATCTGTGCACAACGACCTTGTATAAAACCAGTTTGGTCAGCGTCCACTAAATTTAGTATAACAGATTGCAGTCTACCAGCTAATATTTTTGCAAGGATTTTTGTGTCCATATTCATCAGCGAGATTGGATGGTACGAATCACATTCTCGAGGGTCTTTACCTCCCTTAGGTATTAATACAATCAGGGCTTCCCTCATAGAGGGAGGGAGTCTACCATCCGATCTAGCTGTATTAAAAACTTTCAATAGGCGTGGGGCCATACCGTAACGAAAAGTATTGTACCATTCCGAGGGAAGGCCATCCAGTCCAGGTGCCTTCCTGGGCGGAAAGGAGGCAATCGCCTTCTCTACCTCTTCCACCGTAATACCCGCTTCTAGAGCAGTACTGTGTTCTTCTGTCAATCTAGGTAGTTCTACGTCAGCAATGTATTTCCCCAGTTTCTCCAGTTCCAAGGGGGCACAAGAGCTATATAGTTTTTTATAGAAACGAGCGAAAATATCCAGGATAGCGGCCGAGTCACATATTTCAATCCTAGAATCATCATACACCGCCTTAATATATACCGGGATATAGTCAGGTCTCGCCAGGTATGCCAGAAGCCTGCCATTCTTGTCTCCAAATTCGAATATACGTCTGCGTTGTGCCAAATTTAATTTTGTAGTACGATCTGTGAGGATCGTCTTGTACTCCCTTGTACTGGTTTGTAAAGTCAGTAGTCTTTCTGTAGTAGGGTCTCTAACATATTCAGCTTCCGCCAGTGTCACCTCAGTCTCTTTAAATTGTACCTCTGAGGCCAGTTGTTTTTTAAAACTTCGGACCTCCGTCATGAACACCCCCCGCAGCGTGGCCTTAAAAGCCTCCCATTGGAGAAGTGTGGATGCGGAGCCAGTATTTTCTGCCCAAAAATGTTTGATCGCCTCTGTACATTTGATTTTAATATACTCCTCTTGAAGCCAACTCGCCTCCATTCGCCATAGCCTTAAACCCGGCTTTGGTCCTAGGTTAAGTTCCAGTAGCATGGGGGAATGATCTGATATGGCTCTGGGCAAATATGAAACCCCCTGAACCAACTGCATCCCGTCTCCCTCAGTCAGGACGGTGTCTATCCTGGACAGCGTCTTGTGCGTTTCAGAGTAGCAGGAGTATTCCCGCACTCCAGGATGATGGAAACGCCAGACATCTCTGAAACCATGTGCAGACAACCATCCCGCTAGAGGAGCCGACGTGCCGGATACCGCCCCAAGTCTCTCCAGAGCAGGGTCTGCCACAGTATTGAAATCTCCTAGTATATATATCCTCCCCACCGCTACCTCATAAACTATCCGTAGCATATCATCTAAATGAGCTAGCGAGAAAGGAGGAGGTACATATAAATTCACCATCGTTAGAAATTTATTCATCACCTGGATTACTAATACCACAAACCTCCCTTTAATATCAGTCCGAACCTCATGTATCGAAATAGGCATAGCCTTGGTAACCAAAGTGGAAACTCCCCGTGCGTACGAAGAGTAAGTAGCATGATAAGCCCCGGCAATATGTGCTCGTTTTAAGGAGAGAACCCTGGAGCCCTGTAGATGCGTTTCCTGGAATAGAATTATATGGGGCTTGTGTTTCTTAACATAATCAAAAATCAAGGAGCGCTTGAATTTAGAATTGAGGCCTCGTACGTTCCAGGCCAAAATTTTGAGACTAACCGCCATATCTATAATTGTAGTAGTAGGCGGCCCTCCCCAGTACACCTTTCGAATCCAGCCATCCCAATGGGCTCCAGGCCTCTCCCAGTATTTGCAGCGGGCGATACACGCAAAACATTTGAGAGAATTTCCTGTAATAACAGCAAATGTGAACCACCCCCACCAAAGACAGACTTAAACAAACCCAAAAATTACAGTTTCCAACCCTTCCCCTCCCCCCTCCCTGCACCCAGTCCCAACATACCAGGCACTTTTTTCCCATAACCACAATGAATTAGCAGCAGAGATGCAACTCAAAACTAGTCACATAAGGCAGGTTACTTGGAAGTAACAGTACTACTTAGCATTAGAAAACAATAAAAATAATAAGTCAATAAAAACTCTGTTTTCCCTAGAAAAATAGGAAAAAGAACTTTACTCCCAGCAAAAAAAACTGTTCCAGTAAATTGCAGTTTCAAGTTCCATCCGCAGACACTGTATATCTTTTTTTAACATAGGACAGCGGCAATATAAAACAAAAAAAGAAAAAAAATTTTCCTCCTTCCTTTTTTTTCCTCACCCTCCTTTTTCTTTTTTGTATTTGGGCCGCTAGTATCTATAGAGAAGTCCTCCAGAAAAAGAAAAAAAATTTCCAAATGGGAAAAAAGAACTGTCCCAGAGACAGACCCAAAGGATCAACTTTCCCCCTCCCCCCCCCCAAGGATAACCATCAGGAAGAGATTGCATCCACAATACACAGATCTCCTGTTCCAGCAATATTTTCAGCATGAAGAAAAAAATTAATGTTATAGCAAGGAGAAAAAAAAAAGGGGGGAAGGGGTCAACTAGTAAGGCAGGGAGAGATATATCACAAGATACAGTCAGATAGGCAGACAGTATTCTTTCCAATTAGTATTCTCTCACCCAAAAAGACAGTTGCCTCACACATTTTCATCTTCCTTAAAGCGATCTAGGAGAGGCTCTATTTCTCCGATGACCACGAGAGTCTAGCCATTCAGACGCTTCAGTAGGATTTGTGAAAAAAAGCGTTTTTCCATTCTCCACAATGCGCAGCTTAGCAGGATATAGCATGCTGTAGATCAAGTTGAGATCCCTTAATCTTTTCTTTATGGGTTGAAATGAAGCTCTCTGTTTCTGAGTAACGGCAGAGAAATCAGGATATATTGATATGTGATTTCCATCAGAAGTCATCTCAGGGCCCACTCTGGCTCCCCTTAGAATATTCTCCCGGTCCCGGAAGTGAAGCACTTTTGCTATCATAGACCTGGGAGGGGCTCCCTTTGGGGGGGCCCGGCCTGGAACTCGATGGGCCCTTTCAATAGCAAACATCTTTGTAAAGGTGTCAGGCGCCATATTAGCAATCAGCCATTTCTCTAGATATTCCTCTGGGTGCTTTCCCTCCACTCCTTCCGGGAACCCCACCAGCCTTATATTGTTTCTTCGCATACGGTCTTCCATGTCGGCCATCTTTAAAGTATGTTCAGATAGGGTCTTTCTGGTCACCTGTGCTGCAGTATCTAAGGGTCTTATATTATCCTCCAAGGCAGTAACACGGCGGTCTGTAATCTGTGCCTTCTCCCTCAGTTTTTGCATATCATGCTTGATGAATGAGAACTCCACTCTTAGCTCTTCAAAATGATCTAGTAACTTTGCTTGGCCTCCCTGAATGGCCGCCATTATCTGTGACAGGGACGGTTCCTCCTCTCCCACCACCTCCCTGTCAGCTCTCGCCCAGCGATCCTTCAACCTGTCCAGCGATCTTCCCCTGTGTATCACTACCTCTCTTTGGGGCTTAGGACTCACCCTGTCCACTGCTGAGGATGAGGATGCCTGAGGCGGTGTCCCTGTGGATCTCTGCAGCGGCGGCCATTCCTCCTCCTCCTCCTGTGTTCCAGCGCCATTTTGAGAGCCCCAGGCGAATTGTGCCAGCCGCTCACCGGCGGATTTGGGGCACGGAGGGCCGTATTTTACCATCCCTGAGGGTGCCTGATGTATCCCAGCACACATCCCCAGCCGCTGGCCGAAAAAACAAGCGCCGCTGTCCCAGGATTTTATCAGGATAGTTTGTCTGCAGACGGAGCTCCGGTCAGACGCTCCTTACATGCTGCGCGCTAGCTCCGCCCCTAATGACCTTTAATTTTAGCTGCACAGACCATCCCCCCGTCCATATTCCCCGATCATCCAAAATATTTTTTAGGGGGCTCAGGACGTCTCCATACCTCCTCAACCATACAGATAAATCCCCTTGTGGTATAGACTTATTGCGGACAAGAATTATCACCATTTTAATGAGGGGCTGGTGTGATATAAGCTTTGGGATGAGCCCTTTCCAGTCCGGCAGGCCCCTACACATGTGCTCATATTTCTCCCAAAATATGTCCAAAGACTCCGGACGGATAAAGGACGAATCATACTCATAGGAACCTGCCGGACTGATCAGGGCGAAGATATCTGTGGGCCTAAACCCCATCTGCAGAATCTTATCCACCACTGCCCTCTTATGTGGGGGGATTCCACTGCCTTCCCATTTTAACTGAACAACATTCCTCCTTTTAAACATGGAGGAAGATAAAACATTTCCATATTCCTTCCCTGCTTGCTCCCCCTTCCCAGATCCTGTAGCAGCAAAACCAGCATAAGTTTTTCTTACAGCACCAGCTTTTGCAGTCTTGTCCTTAGACACAATCAAACCTGCTGGCAGAGAGTCAGAATCAGCTGGGATAGCAGTCTTCTGATTAGCAGAGGCAGGACCCTCCCCCTCCCCCTGCTCTGAACACTCAGCTTATTTCCTGGGATCAATCACAGTCTTAATTACTGCAGACTCCTGGAGAGTTGTAGCACTACTGCACCCAGCATCTCCTCCACCATTCACAGGAACAGCCGCTGTGCCTGGTCCAGGCAAAGTCTCTGTATTGTCCATGGACCTCTCTGCAGACTGAAGCTGACAGTTATTATCAGATCTTAGTTTATGTTGGACATTGTCTATGGGTCTGGGCTGACTGCCTGTAGCACTACAACCCTCAGCAAGCCCATTGTCATTAAAGTTCACGCCATCTTGTACACACGCTGTACCTGCTGCTGTGCTGTCACCTCTGTGATGTTATGGCTGATGGTGGGATCAGACTTCCTCCCAGTTACTGCAGACTTAATGGTGGATCTTGCTCTCTCCACAGGTCTTTCTTCCACAGGGCTAGGAACGGTGTCCATCTTCTCATCATCATCCCGGGAAGCCGCATGCGGAGGGCATTCCAGCTTATTGATAAACTCCAGCATGCCAGTACCTTCAACCTCCTGCTCAGATGTTCCACATTGCTGGGGAGGGAAGGGGACAGAGGCCTCCACCATTGAGGGCTCAGCAGATGTCTGAGGTGTTGAAGAGCTGGGCTCATCCTCCGGGCCCACTTTCTCACTCTCTGCTGACTCTGTCTGTACCTGAATCTCCTCACTGGTGGGGTCACCCTCCATGCAGGAAGTGGTTTCTCTTCTTATTTGGCTAAAACGTTCTTCATTTCTATATTTTTCTTTAAAAGCTCCACTACTCTCCTTCAGAGAACTCACCAGTTCTTTCTGCCTCCGCGGAGCTTGTTCCAGGTCTTTCAACTCAGACCTCAGAGCCGGTCTCTTCTTACTGAACACCTTGGCACAAATCTGCTTTTTCTTTTTAAATTCAGCTTTCAAAACTAACAATTTCTCCTCCTTCTTCTCATTCCGGTTCAGCGTTTCAACAATCCTCTGTCTAAAGGCAGATAGAGATTTATCTTTCCTTGGGCCAGGCCACAGGCTGAGGCCCAGTCACAGGCTTATCCAGGGGTCCTCCCCAGGATCCAGCATCTCTCCTGGGGCAGAGAAGCAACTCTAGCCCCTGGTCTCTGGAAGCACAGAAGCAAAGGAACCAGCAACCTCACACCTCACTGTCAAGGAGCAGAATGGCAGTTTCCCACCATCCCTGTGCAGAGTTTCCGGGTCTGTATATGTCAGGAGAGGCTTCACCATAGTACAAATACTGTTTTTCCAGGCGCACATATGTGCACATGCCCCAGCCAAGAAGGAGATAAACTGATGTGGGCAAACGTGCACACACGCATTCATAAACGCGCATCTGTCACCAAGGCTGGCGCCAAACGGCCTGTTTAAACAGAGCATCAGCACTGGCTAATTGCGGTTTGGTCTACAGGATTTCCTGACCATTCCTGTATGCTGCCTGTCTTGACCTTTGGCTTCACCCCAGATTCCGCCTCTGCCTGTTGCTCCTGTTTGATCCTGCATCTGTTGCTGTTTCTGCCTGTGACCCGACTATGCTGCTGTCTGCCGTATATGCCTGATCTGCCCGTCTGTTACCGTCCCGGCTCGCCTGACCTTGCTTCCAGCTTCTTACACTGCTACAGCTCCTTCAGCCCAGTTTAGCATCTTCAGGCACCTGCTTCCCATTGTGCATCCACAGTCTGTCATCAGCCAAGCCAATCTGCCTGCTTCCAGCCATCCTGCGGGCATGTCTGCCTGCTGTCAGCTACTCCTGGCTTCCTTCCTGTGGGTTTCTGACTCTTACCTGCACAGACTACTGGACTGATCATAGGCGCTCTTACCCCACCATACTGCAACAGCTACTGTCTCACCACCAGTGGCCCTCGAGGCGGAGCTATACAAGAGGCCTTCCTCTGCACGTCTGGCTCACCAACCAGGTACGTGACAGTATACCTGCTGTGCCCATTATGAGGGGTTCCCACCATCCTGGTGCTGAGTTTCTGGGTCTGCGCTTCCGCTGTGCCCATTATGAGGGACTCTCACCATTCCTTTGCTGTGTTCCTGGGTCTATATACCCACTGTGCCCATTATGAGGGGTTCCCACCATTCCTGTGCTGAGTTCCTGGGACTGTACACCTGCTGTGCCCATTATGAGGGTCTCTCACCATCCCTGTGCTGAGTTCCTGGGTCTGAACACCCGCTGTGCCCATTATGAGGGGTTCCCACCATCCCTGTGCTGAGTTCCTAGGTCTGTAAACCTGCTGTGCCCTTTATAAGGGGCTCCCATCATCCCTATGCTGCGCTACTGACACCATCCACTGCCCTATTGACACATTTATTGCTCTACTGACACCTTTCACTGCCCTACCGTAACCTTCCATTGTTCTACTGGCGCCATCCACTGCCCTACTGAACCTTCCATTGTAAATTAAAATTTACAAGTCAACACTTTACTGGGAGATCAAGCCAACCACTTATAAGCCCCTTGATCACCTTCCACCGATACTGGGCTTTCTGACCTGACTTGAATCTCCAACCGTAACTACGGTATTACTCGAGCCTCAACTCCTAATGCCAGGCTTACGCTGTCCTTCTGAAAGTAGGCAGGTATATCCCTCCTCCACTCCAGTAAAGCATGGGTGCAGTCTAAGCCAAACTCAATTTTCATGTCAATGAGGTTACATAGTAGGTGAGGTCGAAAAAAGGCACAAGTCCATCAAGTCCAACCTATGAAAGGTAGGCCCCTTGTTCTGGTACCAATCTCACCAGCTGCCGTACTTCCCGTTCAGTCAACTCACTCCTGGGTATCTCAATTACTGTGTATATCTTCAAATGCCTGCCTTGTTTTGGCCCCATGCAGCTGCGGTGGTTGAGTCCATTTACTCCTCATCTCTTGGCTCATTACATCCCTTGCTGGGGCCAACCACAAAGGGTATCCCGGATGAGCCCCCAAATGTATCCCGGATGAGCCCCCAAATGTATCACTACCTTTGCACGGGCCGGTGGAAGTTGCTTGTCCCCATTGATTGCCCTGACCTTGCAAGCCCCTCAACACCTCCAACACTCAAAATGCAAACACACTAATAATCAGTAAGATTTGCAAGTCAACACTTTACTGGGATATTAAGTCAACCAGGCTATAAAGGTTACAGGTATAACCCAATCTGAGTGATATTGGAGTAAAATTAGATCACAATGAAATAACAACAGCAATAAGTCAAATGGCTATAATAAAACAGGCTGAAACAGATTTATGATCCCGGAAACAAGAGGGGGAAGATGAGACTTTTAGTCAGTCCACTCCCTCCAGACCCTGAGGACACAAGAACTATGAAATAAACAGTATATAAGGTTTGTGTAGGAGTTCTGCATTAATAAATGGTTTTAAATCTACAGTATATGGAGGCTGTATTCTGCCACAGGTTCTATGTGCAGAGTATCTTTTGATGAAGGAAGGTCCTTGGAGTATGGGTATCCTTGATCTTCAGCTAGCTATGGTGGGGCCCAAAGGTGTTACTGGGCTGTAGCTGGCCAATGAGGCTGAATGTGATAGATGTTGTACCTTTCCCAGCAAAGACCCTCCAACTGGTCAGGTGTAAAGGTGTCTGCATGCAGTGTCTTTAAGTAGCGTCAGAGATATAATGGGCTTCTGCCCGCTCACCAAACCAGCCGATACACAGGTCCTGTACACAGAGTAGTGAGGTGCCTGACTGGCAACCCGTAGGCCCCGGAATCCAGCAATGACTGCGTGGGTGAGCAGTGGATATTTACTTGATCAGATGCGCAGCAGATGCAGTAACAGTGACAGCCACCCTGTGCCAAACGATGCAGCCCTCAGGGTGAGAGGTTCCAGCTCTGCCTAGGCCACGGTGCCTGCCAACAGTGACAGCCTCTTGCTCTTGCAGCACTGAAGCCCTTTCCCTGCCCAGGACAGTCCAATTTATCTGCTTGCCCAGAATTCCTTCTTTTTTTAGCACTCTGGAGCTTGCAGTCTTAGACAGTATCAAGTCTGGTGTAAATCCAAGCGACCAGACTAAATGTCCCACGATCCTCTGCTATCAGTGAGTGGTTTTACCTCTGCATTCAGGAAGTGATGTGATTTTTTTCCCCATGTCGAGCACTAGAGGGGAAGAGCTCCATGTATAGCACACAAAGAAGTGTCCCTGAGTGAAGGTAATAACACAGCCAGCACTTGGCTACAAATGTAATCATTATGTATCTACCGGGGGCACTGCAGAGCACTAATCACTTCAGAAGTTGGCTATAGTATCCTAGATCGCTAACTTATGAAATGACTGTGAAAGATCCCCCTCTCAGTGGTTACCCAACACCCTTCCCTTACACCAGTGTTTCTCAACTCCAGTCTTCAAGGCACCCCAACAGGTCATGTTTTCAGGATTTCCCTCAGATGAAATGGCTGTGGTAATTACTAAGGCAGTGCAACTGATCAAATCACCTGTGCAAAATAATGGCAAGCCTGAAAACATGACCTGTTGGGGCGCCTTGAGGACTGGAGTTGAGAAACACTGCCTTACACCACTATGGTGTACATAGCCAGTACAGAAAACAGAGCTGTGGGAGGGACCCAGCAGGCCCCGCTCACTACCTGCAGAATACAACTGGATGGGGGTTACAGACTTTTTAGACACAAGGCCTGCAGCAAAAAGATGAAAGGAGGACTCTACCATAGGGCAACACTAAAGTTCCATTATAAGAGAGTTAGAGACTGCCAAGATCAAGATTTTTTTTCCTGTGATCACTTAATGCTGAGAGTCCTGTTCATTAAGGAAATTATGGACCAGCTATAACATTGGTTAAATGACTTTAAAGGGTATCCCTATTACATACAGATGAATTGTTAATTTTTACAGCTGTTAAAGGAAAGATAGCATTTGGAGGGTTGTTTAGCTCAGTGTAGCACTCACCAGTTTTTTTCCCTGTGATCACTTAATGCTGAGAGTCCTGTTCATTAAGGAAATTGTGGACCAGCTATAACATTGGTTAAATGACTTTAAGGGTATCCCTATTACATACAGATGAATTGTTAATTTTTACATCTATTAAAAGGAAAGATAGCATTTGATTGTATGTATGTTGTAATGTTTGGAGGGTTGTTTAGCTTGGTGTAGCACTCACCAGTGAATAGAGTCTATGCCAGTTGTACCGTTTAAGAGCCTGTATGCCCTCTTTTATTAAAGAAAAAATAAATCCAACAGAACAGTTACCCACGCAGGGGTATCCATCATCAATGCAAAACAAAGTCAGAGGAATTACGAGTGAAATGATAGATGGGTCTATGAACTGATGAACTTATACTTGGATTATACAACAGATGTCCTGAGATTAATGAGAAGGGGGAGAATCGGCTGTTCCAACAAGTACAAGCCAGTAAAACCAAATTACTAAGACACAATATTAAGATTATATTTGCATTTTTATTATCTACATATGAAATATTATATCTAGAAAGGTCATATTTTCCACTTTCAGCCAGCAGATGGCACTCTCCAAACAAGTGAAGCTGCCTGTGCAGGCTAATGACTACTGTCAGTCTTGTAATGTAGTTCAGTGGTTCTCAACCCTGTCCTCGATACCCCCAACAGGCTATGTTTGCAGGTTTTCCTTTATCTTGCACAGTTGCTTTAAATCAGAGTCAAGGGCTTGGTATTTTGGACAGCTATTTTATCTAAGAGAAATTCCCAAAACATGGCCTTTTGGGGGTACTTGAGGACAGGGTTGAGAACCACTGATGTAGTTAAATCTACCATTCTCTCTCATCCATATCTAGATTCTCTCCCACCACGATGTCTTCCTATGAAGCTTCTGCTGAAGTGCAGGGGAGATCAGACTACACTGCTAGAGGGACTCAATCAGAAGTAATACTGCCTCCTCTAAAGCCTCATACACACGTTCAGATTTTCCGACGATCGTTCGTCCGTTTTTTTGTTGCATGCTAGTCTCATGTCAAAAGTGAAGAGGGTACTCACCATACGAAAATTCTCATAAGACAGAATACAACTTCAGAAGTGATGTAATGCGTTGACTAGGTTTGTATGTATTCTTTTGTTTCTTAGCATGCGTAGTCTTGCTCTTAAGATTTTTTTTTTCGTATGAAAACCGTACTAATTAAAACGAAAATCAGACGCTGAGTTCACGTACGACAAAAATTTTATAGCCTGCACATCCAGCTTTTGTCTGACGAAAAAACAGAATCGGCTGTCGAAAGTACCGTATTAACGATCCAAAAAAAGCGGCAGATCGTTCATCGGACGAAATTCAACTTGCGATTTTCGTATCGTGTGTACAGGCCTTTAGAGAGAGAGAGAGACTGCCAAGATCAAGAATTTTTTTTCCCGTGATCACCTAATGCTGAGAGTCCTGTTCATTAAGGAAATTGTGGACCAGCTATAACGGTTAAATGACTTTAAGTGTATCCCTATTACATACAGAATAATTGTTCATTTTTACAGCTATATAAAAGGAAAGATAGCATTTGGCTGTGTGCATGTTGTGATGTATGCCCACTTTTATTTAAGAAAAAAAAAAATCCAACAGAACAGTTGCCCACGCAGGGGTATCCACCATCAATGCAAAACAAAGTCAGAGGCATTACGAGTGAAATGATAGATGGGTCTATGAACCTATAAACTTATACTTAGATTATACAACGCAAGGGAGATCAGACTACACTGCTAGAGGGACTCAATCAGCATTAATATTCCCCCATCTAAGAGTAAGCCAGACAGAACTTTATAAGGGAAAAAAATCTAACTAAAGGCTCCAGAGTATTTCTTACATTATAAAGTTTAGAGGAGGACGTGTTTTCTGAGGTGTACATCAAGGTGTGCTTCTTCCCAGTGTGAGATCTCTGATGTACGGCAAAATATGATTCATGTGTAAGACATTTCCTGAACCCAGGATACTAATACACTTCGAGGGTTGTGTGGGTTCTCAGATGTTTGAGAAGATAAGACTTCTGTGAAAAACATTTCCCACACTCCGGGCAGGAATACGGCTTCTCACCCATGTGTAGAATATCTGATGTTCAGTAAGATTGAAGGCCTTCATGGAGGCCTTCAAGTAAGACTGGAGATTGAAGGCTTTCATGAAGGCCATTTTCTACACTAAGACACTTCGAGGGTTGTGTGGGTTATCTGATGTTTGAGAAGATAGGACTTCTGTGAAAAACATTTCCCACACTCCAGGCAGGAATACGGCTTCTCACCCATGTGTAGAATATCTGATGTTCAGTAAGATTGAAGGCCTTCATGAAGGCCTTCAAGTAAGACTGGAGATTGAAGGCTTTCATGAAGGCCATTTTCTACACTAAGACACCTCGAGGGTTGTGTGGGTTCTCTGATGTTTGAGAAGATAGGACTTCTGTGAAAAACATTTCCCACACTCAGGGCAGGAATACGGCTTCTATCCCGTGTGTAGCATATCTGATGTTCAGTAAGATTGGACTTTCGTGAAGGGCATTTTCTACACTAAGAAGCTACAGATCTACTCACCTGTGTGAGAGCTACAGTGTTTGGTAAGCTCGAACTTACGTGAAAAACCTTTCCCGCACTCAGAGCAGGAATATGGCTTTGCCCCCGTGTGAGATCTTTGATGTTTAGCAAGGTCTGATTTCTGTGGATAACATTTCCCACACTCGGGGCACGGATACGGCCTTTCACCCGTGTGAGATCTTTGATGTTTATTAAGGTCTGATCTCTGTGGATAACATTTTCCGCACTCAGGGCAGGAATAAGGCTTTTCACCCGTGTGAATTCTCTGATGTATTTTAAGATGTGCATTCTGTGAAAAACATTTCCCGCAGTCAGGGCAGGAATACGCCTTCTCACCCGTGTGTGTTGTTTGATGAGTTAGAAGCCCTGATCTTTGTGTAAAACATTTTCCACACTCAGGACAGCAATACGGCTTTTCACCCGTGTGGGTCCTCAGATGTGCGTTAAGATGGGATTTATGCGAGAAACATTTCTCGCACTCAGGGCAGGAATAGGCCTTCTCACCCGTGTGAGTTCTTTGATGTTTTTTAAGGTAATTTTTTTCTCTAAAACACTTTCCACACTGAGAACATGGATGCAGTTTCTCACCTGTATGAGACCTCAGATGTTTGTTAAGATGGGACTGGAGAAAAAAACATTTCCCGCACTCAGAGCAGGAATACGGCTTCTCCCCTGTGTGAGATCTTTGATGTGTAACAAGAGAATTTTTCTGGGAAAAACATTTCCCGCACTCAGGGCAGGAATATGCCTTCTCACCTGTGTGAGTTCTTTGATGTTTTACAAGGTCTGACTTTTTTGTAAAACATTTTCCACACTCAGGACAGGGAAATGGCTTTTCACCCGTGTGATATCTCATATGTGATTCAACATGGGCCTTCTGTGAAAAACATCGACCGCACTCAGGGCAGGGAAATGGCTTCTCACCTGTGTGAGTTCTTTGATGTTTTGCAAGGTTTGATTTTATCGTAAAACATTTTCCACACTCAGGACAGGGAAATGGCTTCTCCCCAGTGTGAGATCTTTGATGTAAAACAAAACAGTCATATCGTCGTGGAAAACTCTTCCCGCACTCGGAGCAGGTGTATACCTTCTCACCCGTGTGCAATGTCTGATGTTCAGAAGAAGGATGGGACTTGGGTGAAAAACATTTCCCAGATTCCTCCATGTGATCTCCTGTGATGTCCTCATCTTCCATTTTACAACCTGGAGTAAAAGTGAGACGATCCTTTGAGGGTTTCTCCATGGCGTGCCCTGGAAAAATATAAAAACATCATCAATAGATATGAGAGGGTTAGTTCACTTCCATCAAGATTCCATCTGGATCAGGTAGATATGAGTGAGCAGATGTTCTCTGTGGATGTCCCAACCAGCTGGGACTCTCCCCTCTCTTCAGTCAAAGGGCCTTTGGTCCTCCTCCCAGATCACTTCTACATTTACACAGCCTTGTCAGAAGAGCAGGAACCAATGGGGACTGGGAGGTCCATGCTCTTTACACAACCACAAACCTAGGCACTGGGTCATGTGATCTCTGATAGACAAGAGGGTCAAAGTCCTGACTTGAAGATCCTTAAGCACAGAACAAGAGACCCTAGGCTTCTGGTGATATGCAGCAGTATTTCCTCCCAGAAAGATAAGTGTTTTAGTGTTACTCCTTATCCAAATGAGATGTTTAATAGAGTTTTATGGTAACATTTAGCTAGAAGTCGGCTGGAAGAAGAGGAACCAACCTAAGAAAGGCTCAATCTGTGTTATCATATCTGTGCTACTGTAACTAGGAGTGACACACAACCTAATACTGCCAGCTGAACCCCAGGACGGGTATCAGTATAAGGAGGTGACCACTATCAACCTATTATTGGCTGATATCACTCAGCTCCCGCCCTACTCTGGACCAATCAGTGAGCAGTAACAGAGCAGAGATAAGAGAAGAATATATTATGGGTCACCTGTGCTGATCTCTGTAGGAGTGTCCTCCTCTATGAATGTCCTCGTCATTCCATCCTCCTCCATATATTGCTGATCATCCCTCACATACGTCTCTTCTACTTCATCCTCAACTTTCATGTCCATCAGATCTTCACCCTGAACCAACAGAATGGCAGAAAATAACATCTGTAACATAGAAGTATTTATGATGTGAGATCACATAGAAAATATCATCTTGTAGAGTCCACACATCGTCTCCACATGTCAGAGTGTTCAATCACTTTATGTTCCCGACCCTCAACTCCACCTACCTGATGATGGTGAGGGATGGTGTGACCTACCTGTGTGGAATCCAGAGGATGGGGGCATCTCTCTGGTGGGTTTCTGTTATTAGGTGACTCAAGCATGATGTCCTTGTAGAGATCCTTGTGTTTTTCAGAAAGCACCTTTATCACACCATACTCCTCATCCTCTTCTTCACACTCCTCTTTAACCTCAACTTTAGCATCACTCAGGTTTCCACTCTGAATATTTAACAAAAAGGAATTCAATTGTAACAATTGCGGATAATGTACAGATCCTAATGATACTATCAGTGATTGTTCCTCATCTACCTGATGATGGTGAGGGATGGTGTGACCTTCCTGTGTGGAGCCCCAGGAATACAGAAGACTGGAACATTTCTCTGGTGGGTTCCTGTTATTAGGTGTCTTCATTGTGACATTCATGTGTCCTTCTGAAAACTCTTCCATCACACCATACTCCTCATCCCTCTCTGTAAACTCTTCTTTAACAACAATATTATCATCCCTGAGGTCTTCACTCTAAATATATAATAAAATATTTATTGTGACAAACATGCTGGTGTGTAAATCATAACTACCAATGATTGTTCCTCATCTACCTGATGGTGAGGAATGGTGTGACTTTCCTGTGTGGAATCCCGGGAATACAGAGGACGGGGACATCTCTCTGGTGGGTTCCCATTACTGGATCCATCTGTAGGAAACACACACACTGACTGAATAGATTGTTTCTATGTGTTTATCAGATGATGGGGGATCTAGCTGGACCCTTCGTAATGCTCTCTGAATATCTTATGACTCACCTGTGCTGATCTCAGTAGGAGTGTCCTCCTCTATGAATGTCCTCGTCATTCCAGACTCCTCCGTATATTGCTGATCATTCCTCACATACGTCTCTTCTACTTCATCCTCAACTTTTATGCTATTCAGATCTTCCCCCTAAACCAAAAAAATTATAGAAAATTTCTTGTAGGATCCATACATCATCTACACAAGTCATGTTCTAGATGCTCCATCCCACCAACCTGATCTTCCTTTGTGGAATCCCGGGAATACAGAGGACGGGGGCATCTCTCTGGTGGGTTCCCATTACTGGATCCATCTGTAGGAAACACACACACTGACTGAATACATTGTTTCTATGTGTTTATCAGATGATGGGGGATCTAGGTGGAGCCTCCGTACTGCTCTCTCCTTTACAATAAAGTCTCCTCTTACCCGGTGATGTGAGGGGCGGCTGATTGTCCATCATGACTTCCTTGTAGAGATCCTTGTGTCCTTCTAAATACTCCCACTCCTCCATGGAGAAATCAACAGTGACATCCTGACACCTTATAGGAACCTGACACACACAATGATACAGTCACAATCCAGACATATCCCTTGTCTGTTACTGGATAATGTCCCAGAATTCCCAGCTCCGCTCACCTCTCCTGTCAGCAGCTCCATCATCTTCTTGGTGACTTCTAGAATCTTCTTCATGTTGTGTCTCTCAGGTTTTAGGGAGTCACATGGAGGCACTGTGATGGTCATATGATCACCTGACTTCAGAAGAGGAAATCTCTGTATTGGAGAACCAATAGGAATATCATGTTAGAATCCTCCTCAGCTCTCTGGTCATCTGTGTTTTATTAATAGAGATAAGAGTGATGTCATGTGACC
Organism: Aquarana catesbeiana; assembly: GCA_037953035.1. Taxonomy (NCBI): domain Eukaryota; kingdom Metazoa; phylum Chordata; class Amphibia; order Anura; family Ranidae; genus Aquarana; species Aquarana catesbeiana. Next base: position 6,120,923 of record JBBHAA010001166.1, read on the forward strand.
TCCAAGAATCCTCCTCACCTCTCCAGTCAGCAGGTAGATGACCTCCAGGGTGAGGTTTAGTATCCTCTCAGTCAAGTGACTCAGGTCTTTCTCCATCATCGTTGGTCATGTGATCTATTAAGGATTCCCTGTAGACCAATAATAATTTTTAAAATAAATACTCTGGCACTTTAAACATGGCACTTCTCTAAAACACAAAAAAGACAGCATCTACAAACAGAGCTCCTAAAAGACTGCAGGTGAGCCTGTATTTCCCCATCCAGCTTGTTCCTCCCAGACTGACTACTACTCTGTCCTCCCTGTAATATGCTCCCTCTACCACTCTTTCCACAATAGTGTCTTCTCTCCCTAAACTCTCATTTCTCTACCCATTGTCTCCACCCCCAAAATACGCCCCTTCCTAACCAATGACACCTCAAAGCAACTAATTCACTCCCAGCTTATCTCTTGTCTTGACTACTGTAACTCCCTTCCCTTGGCCGACCTCTACAGAGACTATCCCCCCTTCAGTCTATCATGAATGTTGCTATCAGACTCATCCACCTTATCAGTGGCTCAGTGTCCTCCACCCCTCTCTGCCAATCCCTCCACTGGCCTCTATTCAGTGTCCTCCACCCCTCTCTGCCAATCCCTCCACTGGCTTCCATTCAGTGTCCTCCACCCCTCTCTGCCAATCCCTCCACTGGCTTCCATTCAGTGTTCTCCACCCCTCTCTGCCAATCCCTCCACTGGCTTCCATTCAGTGTCTCCCACACCCTGAGCTACATCAGCAAACTCTTCTCAATATATCACCCAAACCACCCTCTTCGCTCCTCCCAAAACCTCCTGCTTTCTATCTCCCTCATCTCCTCCTCCCGTGCTCCACTCTGGGACCTCCCCAGAGCCTCACCGATCCTCTAGAATGCCCAACCCCAATCTGTGTAAATAGAAAATAAGATCTTATTACCTTCTTAGCTGCCAGGTCCAGCAACGTCTCCTCTCTGCTTCCTCCTGACTCACCTCTTGCTCGGTAATTCCTATTTATACCTGACATCACTTCCTGTCTTCCATAGAGACTTCCTGTCTGGGTAGAGGTGAGATCCCCATCTTGTGGAGCTCAGAGGAACTGCAGCCCCGAGAAATGTCTCGTAGTGTTGGGCTGTTTTATGTACGTACTGTACACCGATCACCCAGAACATTAAGACCATTGACAGGTAAAGTGAATAACATTGATTAGATATGTGCATGCCGGAAATTTTTTGTTTTGTTTTGGATGCATTCGTTCATTGAAGAATTTCATTTTAGACAGATTTGAATCAGAAGGATTCAATATTTTTGGATGCTAGTCCAACCCACCAAGAAAAATGGCATGAGCTGATTGGACAATATGGACTGGTGCCATGTGCATCTGAATGAAAGAATTTCGTTATAATTTTTTTTTTTTTATAATTTTTTTTTTTCCAGATTCGCTGACATTCGTTTTTATGTCCATGTGGAGATTCATATACATCCAAATCTCCAAAAAATGTAATTTTCATCTAAAAAAAATGAACCATTACAACATAAAACGCACATGTCTAACCTTGGTTATCTCATTACAGTGGCAGCTGAAAGTCAGTGGGAAATATTAGTCAGAAAGTAAACATGTTGTCCCTGAAGTTGATGTGTTGAAAGCAGAAAAAGGATAATCGCGGTTTGTTGTGTATGGGGCCGTGTAGCCGCAGACAGGTCAGGGTGTCCATGCTGACCCCTATCCACAGCCAAAAAGCGCCTACAATGGGCACGTGAGCATCAGAACTGGACCACGGAACGATGGAAGAAGGCGGCCTGGACTGATAAATGACATTTTCTTTGACATCATGTGGATGGTCTGGTATGTGTGTCACTTACCTGGGGGAGAGATGGCACCAGGATGCAGTATGGGACGTAGGCAAGTCGGCAGAGGCAGTGTGATGCTTTGAGAAATGTTCTGTTGGGAAACCTTGGGTCCTTCCATTTATGTGGATGTTACTTTGACATGTAGCCTGGGTGTGAATCAGAGGGCTTACTTTAGCTCAGGCTGGAGGGCTCTGTAGGTCAGGCCTCTGGTACCTCCCCCTGGTTCTAGAAGCTTGGAAAAATTTCTATAAGATAGTGGACGGAGGCTAGAAGGTGTTGATCTGAATATTTATGGGAATCTGGCCAATCCCCAGGCAGGAGGCTTAGCAGGGTGGCTGAACCAACCCATGAATATTGAGGAGCCTTGCCAGCAGCGGAGTTGGGTGGAATATGGAAGGTTGAGGTGCTGCTGCGTAGGTGTCAGAGAACGGTTCGTAGAAGAACTGGCACATCTGCTAATGCCAAAGGGAATCGCAGATTGTGGGCATCTAGGCATTAGCCAATGTAAATGCACATGTACATGGCCGTGAACATCATGTGCGCTATTGCGCACGCAATGTGTGACAGATTCTGGTGCCCAGTGGTCTATTTAAAGCCAGCAGCCTGATCCACTGATTGCTGGATGATCTTCAGCTTCCCCTGTATTTCCTGTGTTCTGCTTCTTCTGTTATTGGATTCCCTGTTTTTGACCCAGCTAGTCCTTGACCTGTCTTGTCCCCAGTCCTAGCTTCTGACCCTTGGCTTGTTCTGCCGACTACGATTCTGCTTGCTTACCAGGGTATGACCTCTGCCTACCCTCCTGACTCCGCTGCTGCCTGATTTACAGTGTATGACCCCAACTTGTTCCTGATTCTGCTTCCTGCCACTGCTCCTGGCAGATATCTAGTGTAGGACTACCAGCTTGACTTCTGACCTGGCTGTCCGCTCTTCCCACTATCAAGCATCACTGGACGCATCTGAAGGACTCCTGCCCTGCAGCGCATCCTGCTTGCTTGGCCATCACGCGGTGTACATCAATTCTGCTTCTCAGCCTATCGCAGCTGGGGACCCCTGCTTCTTTGGACCTAGCATTCCCTGTTACCACCTTCAGGGCTGCTCTGCACTCAGCCGCAAGGGAAGCCCTCTCAGCACTCCGGCCTCCGACAAGGTACATGACAATAGGCTTGGAGGGGGGCCCAGAGAAGGGGGGGTTCTGCCTCCAGGCTGGAAGTTGGAGGAAGGAGGAAAGCTGACAGAGGGAGCTTCACTGCCCTGAAGTCCACCGGGGAAGGACAGCCTGCATAGCCTAAAAAGGAACCAGCCCAGCAGAAGGCTTGAAAGCAGTTCTATCCATAGTTGTAGGACAAGGACAATGTGAGTACCTCTACACCTCTGGGCCTATAAGGGAGAAGTCTGCTAGAAGCAAGTTCTTGGCAAGTCTTCAGAAAACCGTTTATTGCTTGCCTTGGGAATCAGATACCGTAGCCAGGTGGGCTGGTATTTTTCTTTAAGGGGACCAAGAGCTCCTACAATTTGGGGGTTTGCTAAAAATCCACTCAGAGGAGACCAAAGTCCTAGAAGGGGACTACTTTGCTAACTTCCAGTAGGAATTCAGCCAAGTATCTGTTGTTGCAGTGTGCCAAAGAAGGAGGTTGTCCTCATTTTGTTGATCTTTTGGTCAAGTTGGGCATCCCATAACCCCTTTTACCCTATCTACGTTAAAATCCCTAATAAACCCTAAAAACCAAGCCCATGGACTGCTTCTTGTATCTGAATGCAAGTGGGAAAATTTGTGTTGCCTATCTGTGCGGACTATAGGGGGACACAAAACTTAGCAGCTCTTTAGGGGGTAGCGCTACAGACATAAATCACCTACCTAAACATTGTTGGTGACCAAGTACACCCCTTCATAGAAATGGTATTCCCTGATCGAAGTGGCCTCTTTCAGCAGGATACTGCGCCCTGCAAAATAGGTTCAACAATGGTTTGAGGTACAGAACAGGTTTGAGATATTGACTTGGCCTCTAAATCCTCCAGATCTCAATCCACCGAGAATCTTTGGGATGTACTGTAAAAAACAAACCGGCCATGGAGACCCCACCTTGCAACTTACAGGATTTAAAGAATCTGCTACTGACAGCTCACCATGGCAAGAGAGGTAGAAACGATCCTGTCCGGAGAAGAACTTCACAGTACAGCCTTATCTGCTGTTTATATACCAGGCATGGACAACTGGCAGGCGGACATCCTCAGCTGGCACTGAACCCAAGGAACAGGTCTCCACTCCCAAAGATGTTCCAAGACCTGCGCCACAGGTGGTGGATGCAAAATGTGGACCTCTTGGCCTTAAGGTTCAACAAAAACCTGGGCCAGTTTGTTGTTGTTAAGCTTTTTCTCCTCTAAAACTCCTTCGTTATTTGCTCTGTGACTATGGATGGAACTCTAGTTCTCCTAACAGCTTTGAACAGACCCATGCACATATGGTCTGACCTGATCAAATTTCTGGCTAGACACTCCATAAGCTCTCACAGATTGTCCGCATCTTTTGTCTCAGGGCAGGGACTGGTTTGCTACCCTGATGGCTTTAATGGTATGGCTATAAAAGCCTATGTTGTGAGCGATAGTCCTCTGAATCAGGGATTCCCATGATGCTAAAACTAGGTAGCCTAGCTTTCCGCAATGTCAACCATTACTTATGAAAGGCATACTTTGCTCAGTGTGAGGCAAGGAAGTTTTATCCAACAAAATTTCCATGGGACAAATTCTGACCTTTTTTGGAAATGGGTCTGGGCCAGCCTTCAACCCTTAGCGCCATCAAGGATCAGCTTTCTGTGTATCTGATTAGATTCCACTGACCCTTGGCTTCCCATACTTTGATCAAGACCTTTGTTCAAGATGTTTTCCATGTGATGCCTCCTGTTCCCTCCCCTGTAAATCCATAGGATTTGAATTTGGTTCCCTTGGCACTTCAAAAACAGGGATTATCCTTTTCCACTTTCTCTCAGAAGGTTGTGTCTAGGGAGGATATCAGCCTTTGACGAAATGCGTAGGGTAGGGCCAGCAATGACAGCACGCATGTTGGATTTGCTGATCGGAACAGCTGTCAGCTTGTACACAGATAAGTGCTTATGAAGTGCATGTAAACGGGAGCAATTATTTAACCAGATTTTAAGCAACAGATTGTTTGGCTGATCTACACTATTGTCGGCATTTCTTCCTTTGTTCATATGTGGTTACTGACATTGCAAGTTGGAGATTTAACACTGGAAGTGCCTGGGAATAGTTGCGCTGGAGGGTTAATTCATTATGCCTGTCATGACTGCTCTGTAATTGGGGGTCATGGTGTTCTGGTATCGTTTCATTTTTTCCCACAGGCACCAGGATCACCTTTCACTGGAAAAGATGGCTATTTGGAGGACCTTTATCACGTACCTGGTAGCAGAGCCTGATATGATGAGGAAGGCCTCTCTTACACCTCTGATTCGGGAGCCCCTGATAGTGTAGAAGGAAGGCACAGGAGTGCAGAGTGGCACGAGTGCCTGGAAGTCTTGCTAGCAGTAGGGCAGGTGTCCTCGTTGGGCAGGAGAAGTCGTCAGATGGCTTCAGCAAGTAGTCAAGTAGGCAGGCAGCTGGTGCTGGCGACAGCAGGCAGTGTAGCAAGGTCAGGCAGGCCAGGTCATACACAGACGGGATGGATCAGGTACAGGGAACAGACAGGAACGTGGTCAGGAGACAAGCCGGGTATGGAACCAATCAGTGGAACAGGAGCCAAAAGAGCAGACAGAAGAGGGGTCAGGGGACTAGCCGAGGTCGATGCAGGTGGAGTTTAGAGAATGGTCAAGACAAGCTGGGTAAGCAACTGGAAGCAGATTCACAGGATCACAGATACACAGGAAGCTAAAGCAGCACTGATCCTAAGCACTGGCTGAATTTAAATAGTCTGTTTGGCACCAGCATCTGCCACAGGTACATGCAAGTGCCAGCGCACAAGAAATTAGCCAGTGCCCAATTCTTACGAGCATGAAAGGGAATATGTTTTAGCTTACGCCCAGAAGTTTGTCCAGAGGAGTTACCTTGTTCGTTGGCATGCGCATCCTGACAACCTTTTTTGCTTGATCAGTATTTTCACTGGGATTTGTGGACTTTTTACTCCATTGTGGCCCTCAGGTACAAAACACATTTGTGGACTTTCCTTATATTTATATCACTTTTTATTTAAATTGTAGTGTCTACGTCCACCTCAAACTGTTTATTGTGTGTGCTGTATGTGACCTATTATAATAATTATACATTTATGTTGATAGCCAAGTCTGTACTCACATGGATCTTGTTTGTACTCTTAAAGAATTCTGCATTGGCTAAAAATTAACTCAAAATAATTAAATCTGTTAAGTTACTCTGATATTGGAAGCACTGTGATTTAATCAATTTTAGCTGACTAAATTAATCGTTCAGGCATTCGCTGACGCAACATAACAATTTGTTTACTTTTTTGGGCATATTTATACTGTTTGTTGTAATAACCCCACTATTAAACAATGGGTTACCGAACTTACTCATCTACAACACATGGAAGAACCGAAAAGCCCAACTTTGTGATAAATATAATCATTATGTATCTACCTGGAGCACTTAGATTTACTGCATGAGCACTGATCGCATCAGAAGTCAGCTATAGTATCCTGGATCGCTAACTTGACTGTGAAGGATACTCCTTTTTTTTCAATATTTTTATTGAAGGTTTTTACAAAGAGTAAAAAAAATTAAAAATCATATAGATAATTGAATTATGCACAGTTTACACAATTGAATAAGTGCTCTTTTATCAAGAATACCCCTTTCAGTGGTTACCCAACACCCTTCCCTTACATCACTATGGTGTACATAGCCAGTGAAGAGAACAGAGCTGTGGGAAGGACCCATAAGGCTTCACCCAGTACCTGCAGAATAAAACCGGAAGGGACTACAGGCTATTTAGACACAAGGCCTGTAACAAAAATCCGAAAGGACGACTGTACCTTTAGACAACATTAAGGCTGGGTTCACATTATTGCGAATTGGATGAGGGTTCACAGCATCCAATTCGCAATAGCAGGAGATTTTGACCGGCTCTCTATCTCCGCTGCGGCTCGGGTGTGAATTTGCGCAGCATCTTTTGGTCCGTTTCAGGTCCGAATTCAGACAAAAATTTAAGCTAAAATTGGACCTGAAATGGTGAACGGGGACACACCGGACCCCTGCTGTGAGCCGCGTGCGAAGATTGCATGAACCCAGCCTAAAGTTCCATTATAAGAGAAATACTGCCAAGATAAAGAACTTTTTTTCCCTGTGATCATTTAATGCTGGGAGTCCTGTTCATTAAGGAAATTGTGGACCAGCTATAACGGAGGTTAAATTACTTTTAGTGTATTACTATTGCATAGAGATGAATTGTTAATTTTCTTCAGCTAGTATAGGATAGATAGCTTTTGAATGTGTATATGTATGTATACTGATAGTATTCTATATGCCTTGTATTGTTTTTTCTGTAAATAGTTTGTATACATGGCGATCTTGTTCATAAAAAGCATATTAATATAGTAATGGGTTCGTTTCCTTAGGTTACTGCAAGAATCAGAGAGCCAAAAAAGAAAATGCTAAATATCTTGTGGTTGGAGGTGGTTATGGTGCGGAGGAGGAATTACAGGAGGAATGATAGATGGGTCTATGAACTGATGGATCTATAATTGGAGTCTACTACAGACTTCCTGAGATTTATTAGGGGGGGGGGGGGGAGTCGGCTTTTCCAAAGAGTACAAGCTGGTAAAACCAAACTACTAAGACACAAGATTAAATTTGCATTTTATTTCAGGTAAACATGAAATCTTACATCTAGAAATGTCATATTTTCCACTTTCAGCCAACAGGTGGCGATCTCCAGGCAAATGAAGCTGCCTGTGCAGGCTGATGACTACTACACAGAAATTGTCAGTCTTGTAATGTAATCTGATCTCCCTTTCTCTTTCATCCATGTCTAGCCACTTCAATACCGGGCACTTTTACCCCCTTCCTGCCCAGGCCAATTTTCAGCTTTGAGCACGGTCGCAGTTTGATTGACAATTGCGCAGTCATGCAACATTGCATCCAAACTAATTTTTTATCATTTTGTTCACACAAATAGACCTTTCTTTTGGTGGTATATAATCACCACTGGGTTTTTTTTAATTTTTTTACAAAATAAATGAAAAACAACAAAAATTTTGAAAAAAAAAGTGTTTTTCTTTGTTTCAGTTATAAAATTTTGCAAATAATCTTTCTTCATAATTTTAGCCCAGAATGTATTCTGCTACATTTGTTTGGTGAAAACAACCCAAATCAGTGTGAATTATTTAGTCTGTAGGAAAGCTAGAGTCCACAAACTATGGGCTATAGATCTGAAAAACGATCAATTCTGCTGTACCGACAGCCAATCTCATTTCTTGAGGCCCGAAAACGCCAGGACAGTACAAATACCCCTAAATTATACCTTTTTAAAAAGTAGACAGTCCAAGGTTGTAATTTTTGTCAGCATTATTTTGAAAAAAATAAATAAAAAAAAAAAAAAAAAAAAAATATATATATATATATATATATATATATATATATATATATATATATATATATATATATATATATATATATATATATATATATAATTTTTTTTTAACGTACTGTCACCAGTACAGCGTTATCATATAATGGGTGTGGCGGTATTCAAGGACATTTACTGTACCCAAAAAATAAATCCTAATTTCTTTTTAACACACTGTGTCCAGAGCAATATAATGTTCCCATAGTAACATTGTACTACTCTGGGAAAGTAATCAGGATTTTTTTTTAATTCCATTTTTTTTCTTTACAATTTTTTTTTAACACACTGACCAGGGCAATACAGTGTTACCTTTAGTAACATTGTACTACTCTGGGGTAGTGCTCAGTATTTTTAATTTTTTTTTTATTACATTTTTTTTCTTGTTTTTTTAAACACACTGTGACCAGAGCAATATAATGTTATCATAGTAACACTAATGCCCCGTACACACGGGCGGAATTTCCGACAGAAAAAACTTGAATGGGTTTTCCGACGGAATTTCGCTCAAGCTTGCCTTGCATACACACGGTCACACAAAAGTTCTCTGAACTTTCAACAGTCATGAATGCGGTGATGTACAACACTAAGAAGAGCCGAGAAAATTAAGTTCAATGCTTCTGAGCATGCGTCGAATTGTTTCCAAGCATGCGTGATTTTTTTTGCGCATCCGAATTGCATTTGCATTTTCGGATAGGAACTTTTTCCGACTGAAAAATAGAGAACCTGCTCTCAATCTTTTGCTGGCTGGAATTCCGCCAGCAAAAGTCCGATGGAGCATACACACGATCGCATTTTCCGGCCAAAAGCTCACATCGGTCTTTTGCTGGTGGCATTTCCGATCGTGTGTACGCGGCGTAATACTCTGGGGAAGTGATCAGGCTTTTTTTTTAAATTACATTCTTTTTACAATTTTTTTTTTAACACACTGTGACCAGAGCAATATAATGTTATCATAGGAACATTGTACTACTCTGGGGAAGTGATCATGATTTTTTTTATTTTTTAACACACTGTGACCAGAGCAATATAATGTTATCATAGTAACACTAATACCCTGGGGAAGTGATCAGGCTTTTTTTTTTTTAATTACATTTTTTTTTTAACACACTGTGACCAGAACATTACAATGTTACCATAGTAACATTGCACTACTCTGGGGAAGCAATCCGGATTTTTTTTTTTAATTACATTTTTTTCTTTTTTTACAATTTTTATTTAACACACTGTGACCAGGGCAATACAGTGTTACCTTAGTGATCAGTATTTTTAATTTTTTTTTTATTATATTTTTTTCTTTTTTTTTTTAACACACTGTGACCAGAGCAATATAATGTTATCATAGGAACACTACTCTGGGGAAGTGATCATGATTTTTTTTATTCTTTAACACACTGTGACCAGAGCAAAATAATGTTATCATAGTAACCCTAATACTCTGGGGAAGTGATCAGGCTTTTTTTTAATTACATTTTTTTCCTTTTTTTTTTTTTAAAACACTGTGACCAGAGCATTACGTTACCATAGTAACATTGCACTACTCTGGGGAAGAAATCAGGATTTTTTTTTTATTAAATTTTTTTTTTACAATTTTTATTTTATAAACACTGTGACCAGAGCAATATAATGTTACCATAGCAACATTGTACTACTCTGGGGAAGTAATCAGGATTTTTTTTATTACATTTTTTTCTTACAATTTTTATTTTTTTAACACACTGACCAGGGCAATACAGTGTTACCTTTAGTAACATTGTTCTACTCTGGGGTAGTGATCAGTATTTTTTTTTTTTTTTTTTTTATTACATTTTTTTTCTTTTAAAACACTGTGACCAGAGCAATGAAAGGAAGCCATCCATTGGGTACAACTGTCATATGACCTGCTGTGATTGGTCACGGAGGTCCCATAGTACCGGCAACGAGCCGGTGCTCTGATCGGTCATGTCCTGTGGACACGGCCGGTGGCAGACCGTGCCACTGCACGGCCATTCATCCTGACAGGACGTCATATAACGTCCATTCAGGATAACAAAACCACCACCCATCTGTCAATCCGCTATTGGAACTGGCTAGAGTCTCTCACCATGATGTCTTCCTATGAAACTTCTGAAGACCAGGGGAGATCAGACTACACTGCTAGAGGGACACACCAAGCAACCATATTCCCTCCTCTAAGAGTAATCCAGACAGAACTTCATAAAAGGGAAAAAATAATTTTACTAAAAAGGTTTCAAAGTGTTTCTTCCATGATAAAGATCAGAGGAACGCTCAGCCACGTGTTTTCTGAGGTGTATATCAAGGTGTGCTTCTTCCCAATGTGAGATCTCTATGATCCATTTAGAAGATATTTCCAGCACTCAGGACACTAATACATCTCGAGGTTGGTGTGGGTTTTCTGATGTTTGAGAAAATAAGACTACTGTGAAAAATCTTTCCCGCAACTCAGGGCAGGAATATGGCTTCTCACCCATGTGAAGCTAATCTGATGTTCAGTAAGATTGGACTTTCATGAAGGCCATTTTCTAGACTAAGACGTTAATACACCTCAAGGGTTTTGTGGGTTCTCTGATGTTTGAAAAGATAGAACTTCTGCGAAAAAACATTTCCCACACTCAGGGCAGGAATATGGCTTCTCACCCGTGTGAAGCTAATCTGATGTTCAGTAAGATTGGACTTTCATGAAGGCCATTTTCTACACTAAGACACGAATACACCTCAAGGGTTTTGTGGGTTCTCTGATGTTTGAGAAGATAGAACCTCTGCGAAAAACCATTTCCTGCACTCAGGGCAGAAATACGGCTTCTCACCCGTGTGAAGCTAATCTGATGTTCAGTAAGGTTGGACTTTGATGAAGGACATTTTCTACACTAAGAAGCTACGGATCTACCCATCTGTGTGAGACCTACAGTGATTGGTAAGCTCGAACTTGCGTGAAAAACCTTTCCCGCACTCAGAGCAGGAATACGGCTTCGCCCCCGTGTGAGTTCTTTGATGTTTAGCAAGGTCTGATTTCTGTGGATAACATTTCCCACACTCGGGGCACGGATACGGCCTTTCCCCCGTGTGAGATCTTTGATGTTTATTAAGGTCTGATCTCTGTGGATAACATTTTCCACACTCAGGGCAGGAATACGGCTTCTCCCCCGTGTGAATTCTCCGATGTATTTTAAGATGGGCATTCTGTGAAAAACATTTCCCGCAGTCAGGGCAGGAATACGCCTTCTCACCCGTGTGAGTTGTTCGATGGGTTAGAAGGCCTGATCTTTGTGTAAAACATTTTCCACACTCAGGACAGCAATACGGCTTTTCACCCGTGTGAGTCCTCAGATGCGCGTTAAGATGGGATTTATTTGAAAAACATTTCCCGCACTCAGGGCAGGAATAGGCCTTCTCACCCGTGTGAGTTCTTTGGTGTCTTGCCAGGTCATTTTTTTCTCTAAAACATTTCCCACACTCAGAACAGGAATGCACTTTGTCACCTCCTGTGTGAGATTCCAGATGTTTGTTAAGATGGGACATTAAAAAAAAACACTTCCCACACTCAGGGCAAGAGAACGGCTTCTCCCCTGTGTGAGATCTCTGATGTGTAACAAGGGAATTTTTGTGTGAAAAACATTTCCCGCACTCGGGGCAGGAATAAGCCTTGTCACCCGTGTGAGTCCTTTGATGTCTTACAAGGACGGATTTTTTTGTAAAACATTTTCCACACTCGGGACAGGGATATGGCTTTTCACCCGTGTGAAATAACAGATGCGATTCAACATGGGCCTTCTGTGAAAAGCATCTCCCGCACTCAGGGCAGGGAAACGGCTTCTCACCTGTGTGAATTCTTTGATGTTTTGCAAGGTTTGATTTTATCGTAAAACATTTCCCACACTCGGGGCAGGGAAATGGCTTCTCCCCCGTGTGAGATCTTTGATGTAAAACAAAACAGTCATATCTTCGTGGAAAACACTTCCCGCACTCGGAGCAGGTGTATACCTTCCCACCCGTGTGCAATTTCTGATGTTCAGAAGAAGGATGGGACTTGGGTGAAAAACCTTTCCCAGATTCCTCCATGTGATCTCCTGTGATGTCCTCATCTTCCGTTTTCCAACCTGGAGATAAAGTGAGAAGATCCTTTGAGGGTTTCTCCATGGCGTGTCCTGGAAAAATATAAAAACATCATCAATAGATATGAGAGGGTTAGTTCACTTCCATCAAGATTCCATCTGGATCAGGTAGATATGAGTGAGCAGATGTTCTCTGTGGAGGTCCCAACCAGCTGGGACTCTTCCCCTCTTCAGTCAAAGGGCCTTTGGTCCTCCTCCCAGATCACTTCTACATTTACACAGCCTTGTCAGAAGAGCAGGAACCAATGGGGGCTGGGAGGTCCATGCTCTTTACACAACCACAAGCCTAGACACTGGGTCTCTAATAAACAAGAGGGTCAAAGTCTTGACTTGAAGACCCTTTACAAGTGGTGCTAGGCTTCTAGTGATGTGCAGCACTGGAGGGAGCATGCAGCAGTATTATCTCCTGGAAAGATAAGTGTTTTAGTGTTACTCCTTTTTCCAATGAGATGTTTAATAGAACAGGTGTGAACACTGATGTGCAATGGAAAAGTATTTTCAAAGTATTTGTGGGATTTTTAAGGTGAGTAGTAAGTAGATCCAAAGAGAAACATTTAAAAAGAAAAATACTTTATTTTAACATTGGTTAAAAAATGTCTAAAAACAATTTTAAAAGTAAGTACATACAGTAAAGTCCTTATGGATAAAGAAAATTTGATGTGGTTCCCAACATGTTTCGCCCTAAGAGGCCCAGGTTGAGGGCAAAATAGGTTGGGAACCAGTTCAAATTTGCTGTATCCATAAGGACTTTACTATATGTACTTTGGTTAAAAAATGTCTAAAAACAAATTTTAAAAGTACATATAGTAAAGTATTTATGGATACAGCTGAAGCCCAGGTTGAGGGCGAAACACGTTGGGAACCACATCAAATTTGCTGTATCCATAAGGACTGTACTATATGTACTTGCTGTAAAATAGTATTTATTTTAACATTGGTTAAAAAATGTCTAAAGTCTTTTTCTTTTAAATGTATGTCTGTTCGGATCTACTTAGTAGTATATGCACCTTAAAAATCCCACAAATGCCTCAATACTTTTCCATTTCAGGGATGTAGTGCTAATTTTGGTGTGGCGTTTTGTTCATGATTAAGGAATTATCCTCCATTGATGTGCAATGGCACTATCAGGAACCATGAATCAGACCGAGACAGAAGTAAAGTTAAATCACACTTGTTTAATAATAATAATAATAATAATGTAAACAGAGTAAGCGTAGTCAAAACAAGCCAGAGTTCAGTAACCGGATCGGGTAGTCAGCCAAGCAAATGTCAGAGAACCAGAGATAAATGTAGTAGTACAGCAAGCAGGATCAGGAGCCAGTAGGGACGTCAGCCAAGCAAGTCTTCAACAGGAAAGCAGGAGAAAGTCTCTCTGATGTTGACAAAGACGAAGGCAGAGATCAAGTGAGATGGATGACTAAGTAGGCAGGATTGACGAGCAGAATCAACAACAGCTGGGTAACTGTGGAGAGAGATGGGAGCTGGCAATTAGCCGACAGCTGAGAGGCCAGCTCAGAGAAGGAAGGGCTGAGCCCAGCCCTGACAGGCGCATACATGGCGTGACAGATCCCGGTGCCCTATTTAAAGTCAGCAGGCTGAGCCAAAAGTTGCTGGATGATCTTAAGCTCCCTCGTGTGTTCCTGAGTTCCTGTTCCTTATATTATTGAATTTCCTGTTACCGACCCGGCTTGCCTTTGACTGGTCTTATCTCCGTTCCTGGCTTTGACCCTCGGCTTGCTCCATTCACTCCGCTTCTGCCTGATGATCCACGCATGACCTCTGGCTTGCTCTTCTGACTCCGCTACTGCCTGATTCCCAGTGTAGGAACCCATCTTACTTCTGACTCCGCTTGCTGCCTTACCCCTGGCTGATCTGTGTGCAACTACTGCCATGGCTTCTGAACCTGCTTCCAGCACTTCCTTCTGCCAAGTCTCATCTGGTACATCTGAGGGACTCTTGCCCAGCAGTGGATCCTGCTCATCCAGCAGACATCTCATCACTTCAGCCTGTCGCAGCCGGCAACCCCTGCTTCTTCGGGCACAGCAATCCCTGTCACCAACTTCAGGGGTGCCCTGCACTTAGCCACAAGGGAGGCCCTCTCAGATCTTCGGCCTCTGACCAGGTACATGACAGTATCATCCAGCCAGTATGTCAGAGGCCGACAAAGGTGCTTCCCCGCTCAAGGCTCTGTGCCAGCAAGTGGCAGCTCATACCCAAGCAGTGACAAGTCTACAGATATTTCCAGTTGGGGGGGGGGGGTCGCCTACAGAACCTGACGGTGTCCTCCGCTACAGCAAATCCTAATCCGCCTGCTGCAGTCGCTATGTCCGCCTCACCTGTCCAAGAACGCTCGGCTCCTGCTCATACCGTGGCGGTTCCACAACTGAACCAAGATTACACTCCCCAGAACGTTGACTGAAGAATGCTCAGAGGAAAAAAAAAAAGCTCAGAGCATTCAAGAATGCCTACTTGCTATAGCTGGTCCTTCAGCCAAGAACTTTTTCTTTAGAGACTGTTAAAGTGAGGTTCGTCATCTCTATGCTGTCTGATGAACCTCAGTCTTAGGTCCATCATCTGCTGGAGTGGAAGAATCCCGATATCAACTCGGTGGATGCATTCTTTTTGAGGCCATGGCTTAATTATATGAAGACCCACGATGCATGGCCACTGCTGAAGCTGCTCTTCATACCTTGCAGCAGGGGCAGCGCCCGGTAGAAGACTACACAGTGGACTTTCATAAATGGTCTGCAAATACGGGGTGGAACAAGGCCGCTTTCAGATATCAGTACCGGCTTGGCCTGTCCGAAGCTCTTAAGAATGAACTGGCATGGGTGAAGGCCCCCCCGCCACACTAGAGGGGCTCATTCAGATAGCCATTCAACTTGACAGACGCCTGCAAGAGTGACTGTTGGAACGTGCACAATCCTTCTAGCCTTCATGGATTCTCCCAAGGTCCCACCTGCTCCTGCACCTATGCCTGCCACTCCAGTTGCTTCCGAAAGGAGAGCCTATGCAAATTGGCATGATCTGTTCTACTATGACCTCCAATGAAAGACTTTGTCGCCGGCAAGCCAACCTTTGTCTCTACTGTGGAGGAGCCGGACATTTCCTTTGCAACTGTCCTGTGAGGCCCAGAAAGTCCTCTCCCTGCAGCCCTACGTACCTTCAAGTCCCTGGACCTTCCCCAACTCACCTTGTTCTCCATGTCGCATTACAGGTGGCGGAAGGGGAGGTCAGGCTTCCACCAATAGTTGATTCCAGGGCATGCAGTTTTATGAACATTAGTCTTGCAAGAGACTTTTCACGATTCCCCTTCAAGCCAAGAGAGGTAAACTTGAAGTTCATTTGGCTGATGGCACCACTCCTCGATCCGGCCTGTTACACAAGAGACTTTACCTATACTTACCTTAACTGAATCAGGCCATCAAGAATTCCTTTGTTTTGATGTTCTTTGCCCACCAATGTTTCCTCTGATTCTGGGAATCCTGTGACTGGGGGTGAACAATCCACAGATAGACTGGAACAAAAGGGGAGATCTCCAAGTCAACCTACTGCAACCTACTGTGCCTAAATCTGTCACGTCTACCAGTTGCCTTACCATCCAGCCAGTTTTAATGCCAGCCAAGATATCCCTGCAGTCTACCACCACTTCCTGGACGTTTTCGATAAAAAAGCCGGCACATTACCACCTCAACTTCCTTTACGATTGTCCAACCGAGTTGTTGCCTGGTGCGGAGATTACTTTTGGATGAACATTCCCGCTTTCAGAGACTGAGCTTGAGGCTTTATGTCCATACATTGATGAGAACCTCAAAAGGGAAATCATTCCTTCATCTTCCCCAGCTGGTGTCAGAATTTTCTTTGTGCAGAAAAAAAGACCATACTCTTCGGCCCTGTGTGGACTACAGAGAACTCAAGAGTACCATCAAAAACAGTTATCCTCTCCCTCTCATTCCTGAGCTCTTCCAGAGATTTTGTGCCGCCTGAATCTTTAGTAAGCTGGACTTATGGGGCACCACCAATCTTGTGCGCAATCATGGAGGTTAGATGAATGGAAGACAGCCTTTTCGAAGTCACTTTGGGGCATTTTGAATATCTTGTTATGTCATTTGGACTGTGTAATGCCCCGGCTACCTGCCAGAATTTTGGTGAACAACATCTTTTAGAGAGTTCAGTCAGAGAATAGTTCGCAAAAGGACTTCACGGGCACAGCTGCTAATAATAATCAGCACATTTACAGGATTACGGGCACTCAGGAGTTTGGGAGTGCAAATGGTGGCGAACAATGATGTGCAATGGCACATGCATGGCGTGACAGATCATGGCGCCCAGTACCCTACTTGAAGCCGGCAGGCTGAGTCACAAGTTGCTGGATGATCTTCAGCCCCACCATGAGTTTCTGAAGTCCTGATATTATTGGATTTCCCGTTACCCATCTGGCTTGCCTTTGACCTGTCTTGTCTCCATTCCTGGCTTTGAACCTCGGCTTGCTCCATTGACTCCTCTTCTGCCTGCCGATCCGTGTATGACCTTTGGCTTGCACTTTGGACTCCATTGCTGCCTGATTACCAGTGTAGGACCCCGGCTTACTCCTGACCCTGCTTGTTGCCTTACTCCTGGCTGATCCATGTGGCCTGGCTCCTGACCTTGCTTCCGGCTCTCCCAAGTCTCATCTGGTACATCTGAGGGACTCCTGCCTAGCAGTGCATCCTGCTCCTCCAGCTGCTATTTAGCAGACATCTCATCACTTCAGCCTGTCACAGCTGGCAACCCTTGCTTTTTTTTTAACATAGGACTCTGTCACCGCCTTCAGGGGTGCCCTGCACTCAGCCGCAAGGGAAGCCCTCTCAGCACTTCGGCCTCCGGCTAGGTACGTGACAAGCAGAGATAATCAAAGAATATATTATGGCTCACCTGTGCTGATCTCTGTAGGAGAGTCCTCCTCTTTGAATGTCCTCGTAATTCCAGCCTCCTCTGTATATTGCTGATCATCCCTCACATACGCCTCTTCTACTTCACCCTCAACTTTTATGGTCATCAGATCTTCACCCTAAACCAACAGAATGGCAGAAAATAACATCTGTAACATAGAAGTATTTATGATGTGATATCATTTTGTAGAGTCCACACATCATCTCCACATGTCAGAGTGTTCAATCACTTTATGTTCCCGAACCTCAACTCCACCTACCTGATGATGGTGGGAGATGGTGTGACCTTCCTGTGTGGAATCCCGGGAATACAGAGGACGGGGACACCTCTCTGGCGAGTTTCTGGTATTAGTTGGCTCCATCATATCCTTGTGTCGTCCTAAAAACTCCATCACTCCATACTCCTCATCCTCCTCTTTTATCTCTTCTTTAACCACAACTTTAGAATCTCTCAGGTTTTCACTCTGAATACATAATAAAAATGACACCAATTGTAACAATGCAGATAATGTACAGATCCTAATGATACTATCAGTGATTGTTCCTCATCTACCTGATGATGGTGAGGGATGGTGTGATCTTCCTGTGTGGAATCCCGGGAATACAGAGGACGGGGACATATCTCTGGTGGGTTTCTGTAGCTGGGTGACTCCATTATGCCCTCCTGGTACAGATCTTTGTGTCCTTTTGAAAATTCTGACTCCTCCATCACCCCATCCTCATCATCCTCCTCTTCTATCTCTTCTTTAATCTCAACTTTAGAATCTCTCAGGTTTCCACTCTGAATATATAATAAAAATGACATCAATAGTAACAATGAACAATGTACAGATCCTAATGATACTATCAATGATTGTTCCTCATCTACCTGATCAAGTTTTGCATAGCTGTGATCTTCCTGTGTGGAATCCTGGAAACACAGAGGACTGGGACATGTCTCTGGTGGGTTTCTGTTACTAAGTGGCTCCATTGTGACATCTATTTGTCCTTCTGAAAACTCCTTCATCACTCCATACTCCCCATCCTCCTCTTTATACTCTTCCTTAACAACAATATTATCATCTCCAAGGTTTCCACTCTGAATATATAATAAAATATTCATTGTAACAAACATGCTTGTGAATAAACCACCTTACCAATAATTGTCAGTCATCTACCTGATGATGGTGAGGGATGGTGTGATCTTCCTGTGTGGAATCCCGGGAATACAGAGGACGGGGACATCTCTCTGGTGGGTTCCCATTACTGGATCCATCTGTAGGAAACACACACACTGACTGAATACATTGTTTCTATGTGTTTATCAGATGATAGGGGATCTAGGTGGACCCTCCGTACTGCTCTCTCCTTTACAATAAAGTCTCCTCTTACCCGGTGATGTGAGGGGCGGCTGATTGTCCATCATGACGTCCTTGTAGAGATCCTTGTGTCCTTCTAAATACTCCAACTCCTCCATGGAGAAATAGACAGTGACATCCTGACACCTTATAGGAACCTGACACACACAATGATACAGTCACCATCCAGACACATCCCTTGTCTGTTACTGGATAATGTCCCAGAATTCCCAGAATCCTCCTCACCTCTCCTGTCAGCAGCTCCATCATCTTCTTGGTGACTTCTAGAATCTTCTCCATGTTGTGTCTCTCAGGTTTTAGGGAGTCACATGGAGGCACTGTGATGGTCATATGATCACCTGACTTCACAAGAGGAAATCTCTGTATTGAGGAACCAATAAGAATATCATGTTAGAATCCCAGAATCCTCCTCACCTCTCCGATCAGGTCTGTGTTTTATTAATAGAGATAAGAGTGATGTCATGTGACCTCCCAGAATCCTCCTCACCTCTCCGATCAGGTCTGTGTTTTATTAATAGAGATAAGAGTGATGTCATGTGACCTCCCAGAATCCTCCTCACCTCTCCGGTCAGGTCTGTGTTTTATTAATAGAGATAAGAGTGATGTCATGTGACCTCCCAGAATCCTCCTCACCTCTCCGGTCAGCAGGTAGATGATCTCCAGGGTGAGGTTTAGTATCTTCTCGGTCATGTGACTCCGGTCCTCCTCCATCCTCATAGGTCATGTGATCTATAAAAGGTTTCCCTGTAGACCAATAATTCATTTTTAAAATACATGCCCTTTCGCTTTAAACACAACATTACTCTAAAACACAAACAAGACAGCATCTACAAACAGAGCTCCTCCTTTTTTCTTCCTAGACTGACTACTACTCTGTCCTCCCTGTAATATGTTCCCTCTTTCCACAATAGTGTCTTCTCTCCCTAAACTCTCATTCCTGTACCCATCTTCTCCTCCCCCCAAAATATGCCCCTTGCTAACAAAGACACCTCAAAGCAACTAATTCACTTTCAGCTTATCTCTCGTCTTGACTACTGCAACTCTCTTCCATTGGCCGACCTCTACACAGGATATCCCCCTTTAGTCTATCATGAATACTGCTACCAGACTCATCCACCTTACCAATGGCTCAGTGTCCTCCACCCCTCTCTGCTAATCCCTCCACTGGCTTCCATTCAGTGTCCTCCACTCCCCTCTGCCAATCCCTCCACTAGTCTACATTCAGTGTCCTCCACCCCTCTCTGCCAATCCCACCACTGGCTTCCATTCAGTGTCCTCCACCCCTCTCTGCCAATCCCACCACTGGCTTCCATTCAGTGTCCTCCACCCCTCTCTACCAATCCCTCCACTGGTCTCCATTCAGTGTCCTCCACCCCCCTCTGCCAATCCTTCAACTGGCTTCCATTCAGTGCCCCCCACCCCTCTCTGCCAATCCCTCCACTGGCCTCCATCCCCCTCTGCCAATCCTTCAACTGGCTTCCATTCAGTGCCCCCCACCCCTCTCTGCCAATCCCTCTACTGGCCTCACCTAATAAATAAAATTCAAAATACTAACAACAACAACATACAAAGCCATCCATAGTTCTACCCTGAGCTAAATCAGCATCCTCATCTTAATATATAACTCAAACCATCCTCTCTGCTCCTCTTATGACCTCCTGCTCTCTATCTCCCCTATCTTCTCCTCCGGGACCTCTCCAGAGCCTCTCCCATCATCTAGAACTCCCAACCCCAATCTGTGTATATAGAAAATAAGATCTTATAACTTGGCCCCCAGCTACATCACTAACCTGGTCTCAAAATACCAACCAAATCGTTCTCTTTGCTCCTCGCAGGACCTCCTGCTCTCTGGCTCCCCTGTCAACCTCATCCCATGCTCGCCTCCAGGACTTCCCCCGAGCCTCTCCCATACTCTGGAACGCTTTACCCCAATCTGTCCGACTATCTCCTACTTTGTCTACTTTGAGACAATCCCTGAAAACACATCTCTTCAGAGAAGCCCATCTGGCTCCCACCAAAGCAACTGTACATTAATTTCTCCATCAGCACATCCCCCACAGTTATTACCTCTCTTGACCCTCCTTCTTAGATTGCAAGCTCTAACGAGCAGGGCCCTCTGATTTCTACTACATTAAAGTGTATTGTGTATGTACTGTCTACCCTAATGTTGTAAAGCCCTGCGTAAACAGTCGGCACTATATAAATCCTGTATAGTAATAATAATCTTATTACCTCCTCTACTGCCAGCTCCAGCAATGTCTCCTCTCTACTTCCTCCCGCCTCACCTCTCACCTGGAACTTCCTATTTATACCCGACATCACTTCCTGTCTGTGCCTGACATCACTTCCTGTCTTCCATAGAGACTTCCTGTCTGGGGTAGAAGTGAGATCACCATCTTGTGGAGCTCAGAGGAACTGCAGCCCCCGAGAAATGTCTCATAGTGTGAACACGGCATTGTTCTGTTTTATGTATATTCTGTACACTGATGAGCCATAATAAGACCATCGACAGGTAAAGTGAATAATATTGATTAGCCAGAAATTTTTGTTTTGTTTCAGATGCATTAGATCATTGAAGAATTTTGTTTTGTTATGTTGATTCGATTCGTGTTTTTGGATTTATATCTTCCGCATTAGTTCTTATAATTGTTGGTCCGGGAGAATTTGAAAATTTTTGCATCTTTTCCGGAAGATTGCTATACACTCGATACATTATCGAATCAGACGGATTTGAATCAGAAGGATTCAATATTTGTGGACGCTAGTCCGACCCACCAAAAGAAATTGCATTAGCTGATTGGACAATATCGACTGGCGTCACGTGCATCCGAATTAAACGAACAGAATGAAATATCAGAATCCGAATTATCGAATGAGTATGAAAATTAAATTAATTTCCCCATGGTCCCGACCTACTATCGTATCCTGTGACGTCAATGAAACAAATGCATTCATTCATTTCGTTATAACTTTTTTGCTGACATTCATTACTATGTGCATTCGGCGATTCCTATACATCCGAATCTCCAAAAATGAAATTTTCATCCAAAAAAATTAATCATAACGACGTGAAACGCACATGTCTAACATTGATTATCTCGTTGCAATGGCAACTGAAAGTCAGTGGGATATACTAGGCAGAAAGTAAACATGTTGTTCCTGAAGTTGATGTGTTGAAAGCAGAAAAATGACCATCACAGTTTGTTATGTATGTGTAGCTGAAGAACCGGTCAGGGTGCCCACGCAGACCCGTATCCCCAGCCAAAAGTGCGTAAATTGCTACGTGAGCATCAGAACTGGACCACAGAGCAATGGAAGAAGGTGGCCTGGTCTGATGAATCGCGTTTTCTTTGACATCATGTGGATGGTCGGGTATGTGTGTGTCACTTACCTGGGGAAGAGATGGCACCAGGATGCAGTATGGGAAGAAGGCAAGCCAACGGAGGCAGTGTAATACTTTGGGCAATGTTCTGCTGGGAAACCTTGGATTCTTCCATTCATGTGGATGTTACTTTGACACATACCTGCAACCTAAACATTGTTGGTGACCATGTACCCCCCTTTATGGAAACGGTATTCTCTGATGGCAGTGGCCTCTTTCAGCAGGATAACGCACCTTGCCATACTGCAAAAATTGTTCATCAATAGTTTGAAGAACACAACATTGAGCATCTGTGGGATGTGCTGAAAACCAAGTCCAGTCAATGGAGGCCCCACCTCACAACCTACATGACTCAAAGGGTCTGCTACTGACAGCTAACCGCATCAAGAGAGGTTAAAAAAAAAGGTCCGGGTCTGACCAGAACTTCACAGTACCACCTTATCCGCTGTTTATTTACCAGGCATGGACAATTGGCAAGCAGATATCCTCAGCTGGCACTGAACCCAGAGGAGAGCTCTTCACACCCAAAGGTGTTCCAGGACCTGAGTCATAGGTGGTGGATGCCAGATATGGACCTCCTAGTTCAACACAAACCTGGGCAGGTTTGTCTCCAGGCCTTTCCTCCCCTAAAACACCTTCCTCATTTCCTCTGCAGTATCGAGATGAAGGGAACTTTAGTGATCATGAAAACTTTCAACCGGCTCACACGGATGTGGTACTCTGACCTGATCAAACTCCTGGCAGACACTCCATGAGCTCTTACCGATTGTCCACATCATTTGTCTCAAGGACCTGTTTGCCATCCTGCTTCACAGTTGCTGGCTTTAGCGGTTTGGTAATTGAAGCTCAAGTTGTGAGAGATAGAGGCATTTCTGAATCAGGGATTCCCACGATGCTAAAACTAGGTAGTCTAGCTTTCCATAAGGTCTACCATCACATATGAAAGGCATACTTCACTCGGTGTGAGGCAAGGAAATGGTCTGTGGGTCAAATCCTGGTCTGTTTGTAAATGGGTCTTGGCCAGCCTTCAACCCTTAGCACAATCAAGGTTCAGCTTTCTATGTATGTGATAAGGTTCCAGAGACCACTGGCTTCTGACTCTTTGATCAAGCTCTTTGTTCAGGGTGATTTCCATGCGACTCCCCCTGTTTCCTCCTCTGTAAATCCTTAGGATTTCATTTTGGTTTCCTTGGCACTTCAAAAACACATTTTAAAGTGGCGGCAATCCCCTACACCACTATTTAACATGATGGTTGAAACGGTGTCTACAAAAGGTTTTATATCCAGAAGCTATGCAATGTTACTGACAGAGTTCCTGGCTTCCCTTCCCCTGAAGGTGGGCAAGAAATGGGAAAGAGATCTTGGTCCTTTTATAGAAGATCAATGGGAGGACCCATTGGCTGTACCCCAATGCTCTTGTCAATGTAACACAAAGGCTTATGCAACTATATCTACTTTTAAGGGTACACTTCACACCAGCTAGATTATTTGCGATAGGCATTTTAGATTCCCCTTTGTGTGGTAAATGTTCTAGGGACTATGGGGATCTGTATCCATTTGACCTGGCAATGCCCAGAATTGCACTTACACTGGGTGAAAGTGTTGAATACTATAAGCTCTGTGTTTCAGACCTCGATTCCACTTGACCCCAAACCGTGTCTTTTAGGTATATTAGATGATTTTCAATTACCGGTCCCCACAAGAGAGAGGCAGCGACCAGAGCTCTCTTTCAGGCTCGAAGGGTAATACTTTGACACTGGAAGTCCGCTGATCCTCCTTCACATAAGGAATGGGTGCAACGTATGGGGGAAACCCTTAGATTAGAGAAATATATCTATCAGCATAGGGGACGCTCTCATAAATTTGATAACTTATGGGGGTCCCTGGCTGGATATCCCAGGATTGAGCCCGCTCAAACTGGTGATGGAAAGACTACTTATTGGATAAGTTCTTTGGTTGTATATGCTATATGAAATTAACTGTGCTGTCTATTATATTGCAGGATACCAAAGGAATGGTGGATACCTTTAGAACCTTTATTGACGGGTTGTTGTATTAACTCAGGTATAGCAAAGTCGGATTGTCTTTATCTACAATTCTCAGCCCATTTATTGGTACACGTTGTATCTACAAATGCTTATTTTGTACCTGTGCGTATGTCTTGGCAGAATCTTGTCTGTATTACTTTTTGTTATGAGTTTTTTTTCCTTAATAAAATTATATTTGATTTAAAAAAAAAAAAACACCTTTTAAACCTGCGAGGGATTATCCTTCTTTCACTCTTAGGGCTCATTTACACTTGCTTTGACCTCAATAACGCCTTTTGCTTCAACATGCTTTTTTGATGTTTCAGTTATGCTTTAATGAAGCTTTGATATATAAGCCTGTATAGCTATATCGTCTAACCTGAGGTAAGGGTAGGTGAGCACCACTATCCACTCAACGAGTGGCGTCCACCTATTACAAACAAGCCAGGGCTTTCGTTCCTGTGCTAAACATGCATTCTCTGAGGGGGAAGCTCTGTGTGTGCCACACTATCGGTCTGATGAAACTAGAGATTATGATTCAGGTGGTCGTGTAGCACTGCAACATATAAAGGGAAAGGAAAAAAGAAGAGTGGGGGTAGAGGGGATAAGGTAGTAAGGAATATAGATATTAAGAGAAAGACATTCCACTCTGGTTACACAGTTGCCTTGGTGGAGTCCTCTGTAGCCCATGGAATAAATTCCGCGGAGTAACGGAACATAGACCACGAGGTCCAGGTCTTGGAGAATTGCTCCTCCTCACCCGTTTCCTGCAACAACATTCGTTCCAAGCTATTGATTTGGTCCACTTCAATTGCCCAAGCCCCCAGGGACATGCTTGTCAACTTCCAATGTCTGGGCAGAAGCGTTCTAGCTGCCACCAGAAAGAGGCGCAGAACGTCTTTTTTGACCGATTTAAGCGGGCTAGGGAGCATAGATAGCAGAGGGAATGACCCAAATCTTCTTTCCAGGCCTGTGTGTATGGGGGGAGGTCAGGATTATAGACCATATGTATGAGAGAGTATAGTTGAGAGACCACTTGCATGGGGGGGCAGTCTGGAGCAGCATGCTCTCCAAGTCTGTTGATTTTCTAGATGTTTTAAAAGGGCCCAGTAGAACTCAGCTCAGTAGTACCCCATCTCAGCAGATCCCCAGCTTATTACTACCCTTGTTTAACAGATCCCCTGCTCTGTAGTACCCCAGGCTTTATTGATGCCCCACTCAGTAGTAACCCCCATCTCTGTTGATCCCCCATTCAGTAGTAACCCCCAGCTCTGCCGATCCCCCACTCAGTAGTAACTCCAGCTCTACTGATCTCCCCTTAGTAGTAACCCCCAGCTCTGCTGATCCGCTACTCAGTAAAAACTCTCAGCTCTACTAATCCCCTACTTAGTAGTAACCCCCAGCTCTGTTGATCCCCCATTCAGTAGTAACTCCTTTCTCTCTCTGGTCCCTGCTCATGTCCTGCTATATTGCTCCCACACTGCTCACCATGTATGACATTACTAGTTTATCCTGCTCTAGTCTACCTGCTCTGCTGATCCTCCATTACTCAGTCCTCTCTCTCTGGTCCCCTCACCTTCTGTTATAGTGATTTTTTTGTATCTTTGGACATTTTTTAGACCTAAGACCTGCAACAAAAAGCAGAAAGGAGAGTTTGCCAAGATCAAGAATGTGTTCTCCTATAATCATATAATCTTGGGAGTCCTGTTCATTAAGGAAACTGTGGACCAGCTATAACAGAGATTAAGTGACTTTATTGTATCTCTATTGCATAGAGATGACCTGCAAAATACTACTGGATGGGGCTACAGACTTTTTAAGGCGTGCAACAAAAAACAGAAAGGAGGACTCTACCTCGAGAGGACACTAAAGCTCCATTATAAGAGTAAGCGAGAGATTGCCAAGATCAAGAACCCGTTTCACTGTGATCACTTAATGCTGAGAGTCCTGTTCATTAAGGAAATTGTGGACCAGCTATAACAGAGGCTAAATGTATTTTAGTGTATCCCTATAACAAAAGAGATTGTCAATTTTCTTCCGCTAGTTCAGGATAGATAACATTTGAATGTCTGTATGTATGTATATTTATAGTACTCTATATGCCTTGTATTGTTTTATTTGTGAATGTAAGTAGTTTGTATACAAAGCAATCTTGTTCAGAAAAAGCAGATTAATAAATATAGTAATAGGTTGTTTCCTTGGGCTTACTGCAAGAATCATAGAGCTGAAAGAAAATGCTAAATATCTTGTGGTTGGAGGTGGTGATGTGGTTGGAGGCGGTGATGTGGTTGGAGGCGGTGATGTGGTTGGAGGCGGTGATGTGGTTGGAGGTGGTGATGGTGATGTGGTTGGAGGTAGTGATGGTGATGTGGTTGGAGGCGGTGATGGTGATGTGGTTGGAGGCGGTGATGTGGTTGAAGGCGGTGATGTGGTTGAAGGCGGTGATGTGGTTGAAGGCGGTGATGTGGTTGGAGGCGGTGATGTGGTTGGAGGTAGTGATGGTGATGTGGTTGGAGGTGGTGATGGTGATGTGGTTGGAGGCGGTGATGGTGATGTGGTTGGAGGCGGTGATGGTGATGTGGTTGGAGGCGGTGATGGTGATGTGGTTGGAGGTAGTGATGGTGATGTGGTTGGAGGCGGTGATGGTGATGTGGTTGGAGGCAGTGATGCTGATGTGGTTGGAGGCAGTGATGGTTCGGAGGAAGAATTACAGAAAAACTTAGAGAGGAGTCTATAAACTGATGGACTTATCATTGGAGTCTACTACAGAAGTCTTGAGATTTATGAGAAGGGAGAGAGTTGGCTGTTCCAACAAGTACAAGCTGGTAGAACAAAACTACTAAAACACAAGATTATGAGTATATTTGTATTTTATTTTTAGCTAAATAGGAAATGTTACATCTAGAAATGTCATATTTTCCACTTTCAGCCAGCAAGTGGCACTCTCCAAGCAAATGAAGCTGCCTTTGCAGGCAGATGACTACTGCACAAAATGGTCAGGTCTTGTAATGTAATCTGATCTCCCCTTCTCCATTATCCATATCTAGATTCTCTCTCATCATGATGTCTTCCTATGAAGCTTCTGCTGAAGATCAGGGGAGATCAGACTACACTGCTAGAGGGGCTCAACCAGCAGGGCTATTCCCTCCTCTCACAGTAAGCCAGACAGAACTTTATGAGGAAAAAAATAATCTTACTAAAGGCTTAAAAATGTTTCTTCCACGATAAAGATCAGAGGAGCGCTCAGCCACGTGTTTTCTGAGGTGTATATCAAGGTGTGCTTCTCCCCAGTGTGAGATCTCTGATATACGGCAAAATATGATCCATATAGAAGACATTTCCCGCACTCAGAACACCAATACACCTTGAGGGTGGTGTGGGTTCTCAGATGTTTGAGAAGATGGGACTTCTGTGAAAAAACATTTCCCGCACTCAGGGTAGGAATACGTCTTCTCACCCGTGTGAAGAATATCTGTTGTCCAGTAAGATTGGACTTGAAGGGAATTTTCTACACCAAGAAGCTACAGATCTACTCACCTGTGTGAGACCTACAGTGTTTGTTAAAATTGCACTTACGAGAAAAACTTTTCCCGCACTCGGGGCAGGAATACGGCTTCTCCCCCGTGTGAGATCTCTGATGTATAACAAGAGCTGATTTATGTAAAAAACATTTTCCACACTCGGCACAGGAATGTGGCTTTTCACCCGTGTGAGTTCCCTGATGTATTTTAAGATGGGAATTCTGTGCAAAACATTTCCCGCACTCAAGGCAGGAATACGCCTTCTCACCCGTGTGAGTTGTTCGATGGTGTAGAAGGCCGGCTTTTTGTGAAAAACATTTTCCACACTCGGGACAGGAATACGGCTTTTCACCCGTGTGAGTCCTCTGATGCGCATCAAGATGGTGCTTCTGTGTAAAGCATTTCCCGCACTCAGAGCAGGTATATGTCTTCTCACCCGTGTGAATCCTTTGATGATTTACAAGGCCTTTTTTTAATCTAAAACATTTTCCACACTCAGAACAGGAATGCGGTTTCTCCCCCGTGTGAGACCTCAGATGGTTGTTAAGATGGGGTTTGAGAGAAAAACTTTTCCCACACTCGGGGCAAGAATATGGCTTCTCCCCCGTGTGAGATCTTTTATGTGCAAGAAGATGCTTTCCCTGTGAAAAACATTTCCCGCACTCAAGGCAGGAATATGCCTTCTCACCCGTGTGAGTTCTTTTATGTGTTACAAGGACTGATTTCTCCGTAAAACATTTTCCACACTCAGGACAGGCATATGGCTTTTCGCCCGTGTGATATCTCTGATGTGAAATAAGATGGATCTTCTGTGAAAAGCATTTCCCGCACTCAGAGCAGGGGAATGCCCTCTCACCGGTGTGAGTTCTTTGATGTTTGGCAAGGTTTGATTTTATGGCAAAGCATTTTCCACACTCAGAACAGCAATACGGCTTCTCCCCTGTGTGAGTTCTTTGATGTAAAACAAAATCATATCTGCGTGGAAAACTCTTCCCGCACTCGGAGCAGACATGTTTCTTCTCAACCGTGTTCAATGTCTGATGTTGAGAAGGAAGGGACTTCGGTGACAAACATTTCCCACCTTCCTCCGTGCGATCTCCTGTGATGTCCTCATCTTCCATTTTCCAACCTGGAGATAAAGTGAGAAGATCCTTTGAGGGTTTCTCCATGGCGTGTCCTGGAAAAATATAAAAAACATCATCAATAGATATGAGAGGGTTAGTTCACTTCCATAAAGATTCCATCTGGATCAGGTAGATATGAGTGAGCAGATGTTCTTTGTGGATGTTCCAACCAGCTGGGACTCTCCCCCCTCTTCAGTCAAAGGGCCTTTGGTCCTCCTCCCAGATCACTTCTACATTTACACAGCCTTGTCAGAAGAGCAGGAACCAATGGGGACTGGGAGGTCCATGCTTTTTACACAAGCATAAGCCAAGGTACACAGCCTTTTCAGAAGAGCAATGGGGACATTGTACATTTCCTTATTATTGTTGGCTCACAATACCGAATAATGAATTCTAAACCTGGCTAAGGGGGCATTCAAAAAGGACAAACTCTGGTTACCTTAGCTGACTCATACCAAAAGGAATGTCATTGTAAACTGACCTATATGGACGAGCCAGCCCACTAATCTTCACTAATCTCCTGTCAGGAATGTTGCCATTTTCCTTAGAAGGTCATTTTTGCTCCAGCAGAGATAGGTTGGCCATGCCTTACATGCAAGTCCTATATTACCACAGCCAAAACCTGCCACACCCTCAACACATTTCACTACACCCCCCGAGCTTAGTCACGGGGATGGAGAACACATGTGTGAGGGAGTGTATATATATATATATATATATAAATATAAATATAAATGGATATGGGTTCTCCATCCCCATGACTAGGCTTCTGGGGGCTGAGCGAAACACGTTGGGGCATGGCTTGGCAAGAGCCCAGGCTGAGGTCGTCTTTTCCACCATTACACTCCTCCTCTCTAGTGGTCACAGGGGACGAGCTCCACTCCCTCGCCGGCACTCCTGCGTTAGCGGACTTATGCACCATCTACATTACTCCCCAAACCTTTATACGAGCCTGAGCAGCACGCCAATCTTCCGTGGGTCACAAAACTTTTAAGGTCTCAGTCTCACATCAGAGCTTTAAAATTACAAAATCTACCAAAGTGCAAATAAAAAGGTAAACAGTGGCACCGAGGGTAGTAGTGACACAACTTGGACTCAACTTAGTGATCCGTAATGTGCTGGCAAATATCTTCATATTTGTGTTCCCCTATCCCAACGAGACATTTATAGCTAAATGTTACCATAAAACTCTATTAAGTCTGCTGGAAGAAGAGGGACCAACCTAAGAAAGGCTCAATCTGTGTTATCATATCTGTGCTACTGTAACTAGGAGTGACACACAACCTAATACTGCCAGCTGAACCCCAGGATGGGTATCAGTACAGGGAGGGGACCATTATCAACCTATTATTGGCTGATATCACTCAGCTCCTGCCTTACTCTGGACCAATCAGTGTGCAGTAACAGAGCAGAGATAAGAGAAGAATATATTATGGGTCACCTGTGCTGATCTCTGTAGGAGTGTCCTCCTCTATGAATGTCCTCATCATTCCAGCCTCCTCCGTATATTGCTGATCATTCCTTACATCCGTCTCTTCTACTTCACCCTCAACTTTCATCTTCATCAGATCTTCATCCGAAACCAACAGAATGGCAGAAAATAACATCTGTAACATAGAAGTATTTATGATGTGAGATCACATAGAAAATATCATCTTGTAGAGTCCAAACATCATCTCCACATGTCAGAGTGTTCAATCACTTTATGTTCCCGACCCTCAACTCCACCTACCTGATGATGGTGAGGGATGGTGTGACCTTCCTGTGTGGAATCCCGGGAATACAGAGGATGGGGACATCTCTCTGGTGGGTTTCTGGTATTAGATGGCTCCATCATATCATCCTTACAGAGATTCTTGTGTCCTTCAAAAAGCTCATCCATCACACCGTACTCCTCATCCTCCTCTTTATTCTCGTCTTTAACAACAATATTATCCCCAAGGTTTCCATTCTGAAGGCATAATAAATACATTTATTGTATTAAACAAGCTTGTGTATAATCTATAACTATCAGTGATTTTTACTCCTCTACCTGATGGTGAGGGATGGTGTGATTTTCCTGTGTGGAATCCCGGGAATACAGAAGAAGACAGGGACATCTCTCTGGTGGGTTCCTGGTATTAGGTGGCTCTATCATATCCTTGAGTCCATCTGAAAACTCCTTCATCACTCCATACTCCTCATCCTCCTCTTTATACTCTTCTTTACCAACAATATTATCCCTGAGGTTTCCACTCTGAATATATAATAAAAATGACATAAATTATAACAATGCGGATAATGTACAGATCCTAATGATACTATCACTGATTGTTCCTTTGTTGGTTGGTAGATTGTTCATCTACCTGATCAGGTTTTGCATAGTCGTGATCTTCTTGTGTGGAATCCCCGGAATACAGAGGACAAGGACATCTTTCTGGTTGGTTATTATTAAGTGGCTCCATCATATCCATGTGTCCTTCTGAAAACTCTTTTTTCAACCCATACTCCTCATCCTCCTCTTTATACTCTTCTTTAACATTATTATTATCCCAGAGGTTTCCACTCTGCATATATAATAAAACATTCATTATAACAAATGTACCAGTGTATAGATTATAACTACCAATAACTGTTCCTCATCTACCTGATGATGGTGAGGGATGGTGTGACCTTCCTGTGTGGAATCCCGGGAATACAGAGGACGGGGACATCTCTCTGGTGGGTTCCCATTACTGGATCCATCTGTAGGAAACACACACACTGACTGAATACATTGTTTCTATGTGTTTATCAGATGATGGGGGATCTAGGTGGACCCTCCGTACTGCTCTCTCCTTTACAATAAAGTCTCCTCTTACCCGGTGATGTGAGGGGCGGCTGATTGTCCATCATGATGTCCTTGTAGAGATCCTTGTGTCCTTCTAAATACTCCCACTCCTCCATGGAGAAATAGACAGTGACATCCTGACACCTTATAGGAACCTGACACACACAATGATACAGTCACCATCCAGACACATCCCTTGTCTGTTACTGGATAATGTCCCAGAATTCCCAGAATCCTCCTCACCTCTCCTGTCAGCAGCTCCATCATCTTCTTGGCGACTTCTAGAATCTTCTCCATGTTGTGTCTCTCAGGTTTTAGGGAGTCACATGGAGGCACTGTGATGGTCATATGATCACCTGACTTCACAAGAGGAAATCTCTGTATTGGAGAACCAATAGGAATATTATGTTAGAATCCCAGAATCCTCCTCACCTCTCCGGTCAGGTCTGTTTTTTATTAATAGAGATAAGAGTGATGTCATGTGACCTCCCAGAATCCTCCTCACCTTTCCGGTCAGCAGGTAGATGATCTCCAGGGTGAAGTTTAATATCCTCTCAGTCATGTGACTCCAGTCCTCCTCCATCCTCATTGGTCATGTGATCTATAAAGGATCCCCTGTAGACAAACAATTTGCTTAGTTTTTAATCTGCCGGCAAAGAAATCTGTATAAGATTCCCTTTATGTCGATCAGTTTTCTAATTGGATTAAATGATAAACCCTCCTCCATTCCATATTCCTATCAATTTAGGTTGACCTTTTTGGGTAGGTAGTGGTACTCTCGCCTGCAGCCTGGAGGTGTTGGCATTCTTGCATTTTTTACATAGGCATCCTTGCACTTTAACCCCTTACTAGCACTGCCTTTTGACTCTTTGCGAGCTACTAAATGCCAGGACGCCGGTATTCAAGTCATGTGATCGCTATGATTGATGGGAGAGCGTAAAGTTTTATAAAGAAGTATCCTTGCACTTTAAACACCACACTTTATCTAAAACACAAACAAGAAGGAATCTAAAAACAGAGCTCTTGACAGACTGTAGGTGAACCTGTATTTCCCCATCCAGCTTATTCCTCTCAGACTGACTACTACTCTGTCCTCCCTGTAATATGTTCCCTCTACCACTCTTTCCACAATAGTGTCTTCTCTCCCTAAACTCTCATTCCTGGACCCATCTTCTTCTCCCCGAAAATACGCCCCTTCTTAACCAATGAAACCTGAAAGAAAATAATTCACTCCCAGCTTATATCTCGTCTTGACTACTGCAACTCCCTTACATTGGCCGACCTCTACAGAGACTATCCCCTCTTCAGTCTATCATTAATGCTGCTACCAGACTCATCCACCTTACCAACTGCTTAGTGTCCTCCACCTCTCTCTGCCAATCCCTCCACTGACCTCCATTCAGTGTCCTCCACCCCTCTCTGCCAATCCCTCCACTGGCTTCCATTCAGTGTCCTCCATCCCTCTCTGCCTATCCCTCCACTGGCTTCCATTCAGTGTCCTCCACCCCTCTCTGCCAATCCCTCCACTGGCTTCCATTCAGTGTCCTCCACCCCTCTCTGGCAATCCCTCCACTGGCTTCCATTCAGTGTCCTCCACCCCTCTCTGGCAATCCCTCCACTGGCTTCCATTCAGTGTCCTCCATCCCTCTCTACCAATCCCTCCACTGGCTTCCATTCAGTGTCCTCCATCCCTCTCTTCCAATCCCTCCACTGGCCTGCATTTAATGTCCTCCACCCCTCTCTGCCAATCAATCCACTGGCCTCCATTCAGTGTCCTCCATCCCCGTCATGTACCTTGTGGCAGAGCCTGACGTGTCGAGTGAGACTTCTTGTACAGCCCCGGCTCAAGAACCACTGATGTTGTGACAGTGCCCATGAGAGCATGGCGAGGTACGAGTGCCTGCAAGATTTTCCGCCGGCCGCAGAGGTGCATGGCAGATGTGTCACCAGAGTTGGGCCAGATAGCTGGAGCAGCGGATGGCAGCAGGAACAGTAGACCCCAGGCTGGGTAGGCAGCAGTTGCTTAGCAGACAGCAGCTGGTTGCAAATGCAAGAAAACTGGCAGCACACGGCAGGTAGAGGACCAGTGTAACCAGGCTGCAGGCAGAGCAGGACAGACGGATAACTGGATGTAGGGTCAGACAAGCCAGGTCAGATACAAATACGGCAGGCAGAGAATGGTCAGGATACAGGCAGATGTTGGCAACACGAGATCAAGCAGATGAGCAAGAGGTAAGCGAAGTCTTAGAGGCATGCCAAGGTCAGAGCAGGTAGAGTTTAAGCGTGGTCAGAATAAGTCGGGTCAATCACAAGGTCAGGAACACGGGTAACAGCTGCAGATCAGACAGCAATCTACTTGTGCAGCTGCTGAACTTAAATAGGCCATTTGGCGGCAGTGTCAGTGGCGAATGCACACACACCTGCGTGCGCCTGTGCACCTCAAGGCAGGCACCTGCAGGACCATTTGTATCTTGGAACTTCAACTGCACTATGGCCAGCGTGTCCCCGACATTGCTGCCTCCTTACGGGCAACCTCCAGACTCCCAATTGTGTTTCTTACAGCGGAAGAAAGCATGAATAGATTCCTTGGCATGGACATCAGTGCCTGGCCTCACAAATGCTCTTCTGGAAAAAAGGTCAAACATTCCCATAGACACACTCCTAAACCTTGTGGACGGCCTTCCCAGAAGAGTTGAAGCTGTTATAGCTGCAAAGGGTAGGCCAACTCAATATTGAACCCTACAGATTAAGACGCCATTAAAGTTCATGTGTAAAGGCAGGAGTCCCAATACTTTTGGTAATATAGTTACATACACACATTCAAATGCTAGCTTTCCTTTATAGCTGAAGAAAATTGACAATAATCTTTATGCAATAGGGGAAAACTAAAAGTCATTTAACCTCCGCTATAGCTGGTCCACAATTTCCTTAATGAACAGGACTCCCTGTTATATGTGATCACAGGAAAACTTTTGGGATGAATTAGAGCTTCCCATCCAACATCATTGCCTGACCTCACAAATACGCTTCTGGAAGAATGGTCAAACATTCCCATAGACACCCTCCTAAACGTTGTATACGGCCTTCCCAGAAGAGTTGAAGGTGTTATAGCTGCAAAGGTTGGGCCAACGCAATATTGAACCCTACGGACTAAAACTGGGATGCCATTAAAGTTAATGTGCGTGTAAAGGCAGGTGCCCCAATACTTATGACAATAAAGCGTACGAGACAGTGTGTCCAGCTTAACATTTTTTTGATTCAGGTCTGTAGGTAATGTGAAACATGAATCTCAAGAAAAATAATGCCCATCGAGCTTGGTGTGGCCTTAAAGGGGTTGTAAACCTTAATGCATCAAGGTGAAAAAACACCTGTCAGTGACCGCCCCCCCCCCCGTTTTACTTACCTGAGCCCTGGAATTTCCCACGCCGGAGACGCGCTCTTCTGCCCGGGGTTCTCGGCTCTTGATTGGATAGATTGATAGCAGCGCAGCCATTGGCTCCTGCTGCTGCCAATCAAATCCAATGATGCGGCGCCGAGGGGGGGGGGCGGGGCAGAGTCCGGCATTCTCTGGCTTGCAAGGTAACACCCCCGGGAGAGCGCTTCTCCTAAGCGGGGTTATACGATGCGGGGGAGGAGCTACCAGCGCCGCTGGGATACCCCAGAAGGTGGATAATCGGGGCCACTCTGTGCAAAACGAACTGCACAGTGGAGGTAAGTATGACATGTTTGTTATTTAAAAAAAAAAAAAATCTCGAAGCTTTACTATTACTTTAAGCATTTGGCAGTCCTTAAATACTCGAGATTCTTGAGATCGGTATAAATCAGTATTGGACGTACTGCCCCTTCCAGTAGATACCTCCATTCTTTCAGGGCAACTTTGATGGCAAGCAATTCTTGGTCCCCAACATCCTAATTCCTCTCTGACAGAGTGAGTTTGCGTGAAAAGAAAGCCACAGGGTGCATGAAGTCCTTGAGACCCCGGCGTTTGTGAGACAACTGCCTCTACAGCGGTTTCTGTAAACATTCACATCCAGTACATGCGGCAGAGACGGATCTGGGTGACTTAAGATAGGGGCTGATGTAAAAAGTCTCTTTAACCACTTCCGGACCACCACATGCCGATATACGTCCTTAAATTGAAGAGGGATATATTTGTTATGGCGGCAGCTAGCTGCCATAAACCCGGTATCTTCTTCTTCGGCCTGCGGTCCGGTTTCCGATAATAGTGGTCTCTGCGGCGAATTCGCCGCAAAATTACTTTTATCAGTGACAGGAGAGGGGCCCCCCCTCCCGCCATGCTCCAGAGCCATCGCCAGTGGCAAATCGGGTCCTCTTCCTTGCTGGGCATGGAGACGGGTGAGCGGAAGAGGGCCCCCCCACCCGTCTCCATACCTTTGCAGGGCGGAAGCGACGTCAAAACGTCACTTCTGCCCATAGCTCCTAAAGGGACATTTCTGTTTTGGAATTTTTTTTAACGACAAATTTTTTTTATTTTTATTTTTTTTATTGCATTTTTGTGAAAATATGAGATCTGATGTCTTTTTGACCCCCCCAGATCTCATATTTAAGAGGTCCTGTCATGCTTTTTTTTCTATTACAAGGGATGTTTACATTCCTTGTAACAGGAATATAAGTGACACATTTTTTTTTTAAAGAACAGTGTAAAAATAAAAAATAAAAAAAAAGGTAAAATAAATAGGAAAAAAAAAATATATATTTTTTTTAAATGCACCCCGTCCCTCCAAGCTCGCGTACAAAAGCGAACGCATACGTGAGTAGCGCCCGCATATAGAAACGGTGTTCAAACCACACAGGTGAGGTATCGCCGCGATCAGTAGAGCAAGAGCAATAATTCTCATCCCAAAAAGTCACATATATTGGAAGAGGGTTGTGGTGGGATTATAACGGTGCCAACATATAATAGAAACAAAAAGTAATTAAAACCTTCACAGTTATTGTACACGTGATTAAAATACAATCAAATTAAAATCACTTATTGTACATCTCCATTTTGGTGGTCGAGTAAGTGAAATTCCAGTTATATGGTGGCTATAGGTTCATATGTTATCCCGACATGTTTCGCCAGTGTTGGCTTCATCAGGGGATTTAAGGATCCCCGGAAAAACATGTGAAACTGTACAGAAAAAAAATATAGCTATATCAGAATATATACATAAAAGGTATGAATACACAAAAAATATGTACACCATTTGCCATTGTCCACCTATCCCAAAGCTTATCCCGGCAAGCCCACCAGACAGTCACCACTAGGAACAGCACCACAGAAGAGAGGAGGCACAATACGACCATAGAGGACACAAAATTACCAGGCTAACAACAAAGAGGAATAATACAGGAAGGCAGATAGCTACTGTGTAAAATTATATGAAAAAATGATAGGGTACATCAGCACCATAATGCATATAGCATAGAAAGCAACCCTGATGTGCAGGCGCCCTCTTGTGCTCACTTTGTATATTGCTCTCCAAGTAAGTAAATTTTATGATTATTTAAAGAACATCAGGGTTGCTTTCTATGCACCTATGCTACATGCATTATGTTGCTGTTGTATACTGTCATTTTCTTCATACAAATTTTACACAGTAGCTATCTGCCTTCCTAAATGATTCCTCTTTGTTGTTAGCCTGGTCATTTTGTGTCCTCTATGGTCGTATTGTGCCTCCTCTCTTCGGTGGTGCTGTTCCTAGTGATGACCGTCTGGGGGCTTGCCGGGGTAATCTTTGGGATGGGTGGACAATGGCAAATGGTGTACATATATTTTGTGTATTTATACCTTTATGTATACATTCTGATACATCTATTTTTTCTGATATTGTATTTTTAGCATTTTTCTGTACAGTTTCACATGTTTTCCGGTGGTTCTTAAATTCCCTGATGAAGCCAACACTGGGGAAACCCGTCGGGATAACATATGAACCTATAGCCACTGATAAATCTATGTCCTCAGTCACTTTGGGTCAGGGGGCCCTGTCAGGTAGGCTGTATGGGGCCCATGATTCCTAACAGCAGCCCCGTTGCCAGGTATCAGAAGTGGCCGAATCTGGTAGGAAAGGCTGTCTTCCACTTACCCCCCTCGTGAATTCAGACCAAATTGTAAGCCCCCCGCAAATACAACTGAGTAAAAATGGTTGCGGACCTTAATCTCTGGAACAAACAGTTAAGGAACAAGGGGAAGGGGATAGTGGCTCTTTATTGTAATCTTGTTAAGTTCCCAGTAGTTTACGCATGGGCGCAGGGAGTGATCTTTCTGCTCCACAAAAAATACTCCTGCCCCCCGCTTGAGAAGTAGATGGGCGGGTGAAACCCTTCTCCAAAATTTTCATCAACATACACTTTCAGAGCCTCCTGTTCTTGCTCAGAAAATGAAAAAATTTGGATCTCGACCCCCTGGAAGTAGTTCAAGTGGACAACTGTATGGTTAATGCGGGAGAAGGATGTCAACACCCAGTTTGCTGAATAAGTCAAGGTATTCATGGTAGGACTCCATTTGACGCATCTCACGGTCAGAGTCCATACATATCAGGGTTATGGGAACTTCCATTCAGTGTTCTCCATCCCTCTCTGCCAATCCCTTCACTGGCCTCCATTCAGTGTCCTCCACCTCTCTCTGCCAATCCCTCCACTGGTCTCCATTCAGTGTCCTCCACCCCTCTCTGCCAATCCCTCCACTGGCTTCCATTCAGTGTCCTCCACCCCTCTCTGCCAATCCCTCCACTGGTCTCCATTCAGTGTCCTCCACCCCTCTCTGCCAATCCCTCCACTGGCTTCCATTCAGTGTCCTCCACCCCTCTCTGCCAATCCCTCCACTGGTCTCCATTCAGTGTCCTCCACCCCTCTCTGCCAATCCCTCCACTAGTCTCTATTCAGTGTCCTCCACCCCTCTCTGCCAATCCCTCCACTGGCTTCCATTCAGTGTCCTCCACCTCTCTCTGTCAATCCCTCCACTAGTCTCCATTCAGTGTCCTCCACCCCTCTCTGCCAATCCCTCCACTAGTCTCTATTCAGTGTCCTCCACCCCTCTCTGCCAATTCCTCCACTGGCTTCCATTCAGTGTCCTCCACCCCTCTCTGCCAATCCCTCCACTGGTCTCCATTCAGTGTCCTCCACCCCTCCCTGCCAATCCCTCCACTGGCTTCCATTCAGTGTCCTCCACCCCTCTCTGCCAATCCCTCCACTAGTCTCCATTCAGTGTCCTCCACCCCTCTCTGCCAATCCCTCCACTTGTTTCCATTCAGTGTCCTCCACCCCTCTCTGCCAATCCCTCCACTGGCCTCCATTCAGTGTCCTCCACCCCTCTCTGCCAATCCCTCCACTTGTTTCCATTCAGTGTCCTCCACCCCTCTCTGCCAATCTCTCCACTGGCTTCCAGTCAGTGTCCTCCACCCCTCTCTGCCAATCCCTCCACTAGTCTCCATTCAGTGTCCTCCACCTCTCTCTGCCATCCCTCCACTGGTCTCCATTCAGTGTCCTCCACCCCTCTCTGCCAATCCCTCCACTTGTTTCCATTCAGTGTCCTCCACCCCTCTCTGCCAATCTCTCCACTGGCTTCCAGTCAGTGTCCTCCACCCCTCTCTGCCAATCCCTCCACTGGTCTCCATTCATTGTCCTCCACCCCTCTCTGCCAATCCCTCCACTGGTCTCCATTCAGTGTCCTCCACCACTCTCTGCCTATCCCTCCACTGGTCTCCATTCAGTGTCCTCCACCCCTTTCTGCCAATCCCTCCACTGGATTTCACTCACCCAATTAAAAAAAAAATAATAATACTAATAACATACAAAATCATCTCTTCTATCTCCCTCATCACCTGCTCCATGCTCACCTCTAGGACTTCTCCAGAGCCTCTCTCATCCTCTAGAACTCCCAATCCCTGATATGTGTAAATAGAAAATGATATCTTATTACCTCTTCCAGCAATGTCTCCTTGCTACTTCTTCCTGACTCACAACTTTCTCTGTAATTCCTATTTATACCTGACATCACTTCCTGTATGTACCTGACATCACTTCCTGTCTTCCATAGAGACTTCCTGTCTGGGTAGAAGTAAGATCCCCATCTTGTGGCTCTCAGAGGAACTGCCGTCCCGAGAAACGTCTCGTAGTGTTAACACATCTTGTGCTGTTTTATGTATGTACTGCGCACCGATCAGCCATAACGTTATGACCACTCACAGGTAAAGTGAATAACATGGATTATATCATTACAAGGGCATCTGAAAGTCAGTGGGATATATTAGGCAGCAAGAGAACATGTTGTCCATGAAATCGATGTGTTCAAAGCAGAAAAAAAAATGTCATCGCAGTTTGTTGTGTATGGGGTGGGGCTGTGTAGCCGCAGACAGGTCAGGGTGCCCATGCTGACCCGTGTCCACAGCTTTCAATCGGCACGTGAGAATCAGAACTGCACCATGGAGCCATGGAAGAAGGTGGCCTGATCTGATTAATTTCATTGTCTATTACATCATATGGATGGCCGGGTGCATGTGCTTTGCTTACCTTGGGAAGAGATGGCAACAGGATGCAGTAGGGGAAGAAGACAAGCCGGCGGAGGCAATGTTCTGCTGGAGGACCTTGGCTCCTGCCATTCCTGTGGATGTCACTTTGACAAGTACCACCTACCTAAGCATAGTTGGTGACCAAGTATACCAAGTATACCTCTTCATGGAAATGGTATTTCCTGATGGCACTGACCTCGTTCAGCAGGATAATGTTCCCTGCCAAGCTGCAAAAAATGGTTCAAGGATGATTTGAGGTACAGAACAAGTTTAAGGTATTGACTTGGCCTCTAAATTCTCGAGATCTCAATCCACAGAGCATCTGTGGGATGTGCTGGAAAAAAACAAACCCACCATGGAGACCCCACCTCACAAATTTACAGGATTTAAAGAATCTGTCTAAAGCTGAGCT
Source organism: Aquarana catesbeiana (assembly GCA_037953035.1). Lineage (NCBI taxonomy): Eukaryota > Metazoa > Chordata > Amphibia > Anura > Ranidae > Aquarana > Aquarana catesbeiana. The sequence continues at coordinate 6,161,555 of JBBHAA010001166.1, forward strand.
CATAATATTTCCTCCTCCTCCCCGATCCCCTCCCCGTGACTTTACCATTGAGATCATCAGCACAACCATTGGTCCCTCCACACATGCCAGGGTGCTGGGTGTAATCCTGGACTCTGATCTCGACTTCAGCCCACCCACATCCAATCGCTGGCTAAATCTTGCCACCCTAACTGCCTCAAAATTTCTAGAATACGCCCCTTCCTGACTAACGAAACCACAAAACAACATATTCACTCCTTGGTTATTTCCCGCCTTGACTACTGCAACTCCCTCCTCACCTTTACACAGGCTACCCCCCCTTCAGTCTATTATGAATGCAACTGCTAGATTAATACACCTTAGCAACCGATCCGTGACTGCTGATCCTCTCTGCCTATCCCTTCACTGGCTTCCCCTCCCCCACCATATAAAATTCAAAATACTTACCACCAGTGGCAGCTGGTGCTCAAAATTTTTGGGGGGGCACAAACAAACTGAAAAATTCTGAAAAATACTTAAAAAAAACATCAATTGCAGCCTCACTGTGCCCATCAAATTCAGCCACTTTGCCCATCAAATGCAGCCACTGTGCCATCAATTGCAGCTGCTGTGCCATCAAATGCAGCCACTGTGCCCATCCTATGCAACCATTGTGCCCATCAAATGCAGCCACTGTGTCAATCATATGCAGCCACTGTGCCAATCATATGCAGCCACTGTGCCCATCAAATATAGCCACTGTGCCCATCAAATGCAGCCACTCACCCAATCATATGCAGCCACTGTGCCCAAATACAGCCACTGTGCCCATCTTATGCAGCTGCTGTGCCTATCAAATGCAGCTACTGTGCCCATGATATGCAGCCACTGTGCCCATCAAATACAGCCACTTTGCCCATCAAATGCAGCCACTGTGCTCATCAAATACAGCCACTGTGCCCATCAAATGCAGCCACTGTGCCCAGCAAATACAGACACTGTGCCCATTGTATGCAGCCACTGTGCCCATCGTATGCAGCCACTGTGCCCATCATATGCAGTCACTGTGCCCACCAAATACAGCCACTGTGCCCATCATATGCAGCCACTGTGCCCACCAAATAAAGCCACTGTGCCCATCATGTGCAGTCACTGTGCCCAACAAATACAGCCACTGTGCTAATCATATGCAGCCAGGTGGAGGCGCGTCCCCTAGTTGTAATTTTAACCAGCCCCCCACGCGGCCGGTCCGGCGGCACTTACCGCTTGTGTGGTGGGGCTCTGCTCCTCTCCTGGAGTGACGGGGCTCTCCTCTTCTTCTTCTGCAGTGGCAGGAAGCGGTGTCCGCTCGGCTCCTCAGGCTTCCTCCGCCATGTCTCCTCTTCTGCCAAAGCGTTAGGCATCCAATAGGATCGCCTAATACTTAGGCGAATCGGGAGACAGGTCTCACTGACCTGCCCCCTGATTGGCAGGGAGGAACGTTAATGTGAAAATAGCGAAAATTGATTAACTCTGCGGCCCGAGCCCACCCTATTTTGAATCCTATTAGAGCCTCTGGCTCTAAACACATGCTTCAAAATACACCCCCCCCCCGCCTATCCCCGCCATAGTATTTCATGTGTCCGGTGTCCTGAAAGGGGCCGGGCACATGAATAGGGAGGGCGGCGGAGGTGTCAGGGGGGTGGCGCCTGTGCGCCCACAATGCACAGGCCGCCACTGCTAACCACAACATACAAAGCCATTCACAACATTGCCCCCAGCTACATCACCAACCTCATCTGCAGATATCACCCAAATCTTCCTCACTGCTCTTTCCAAGACCTCCTGCTCTCCAGCTCCCTTGTTACCTCCTCCCATACTCACCTCCAGAACTTCTCCAGAGCCTCTCCCATCCTCTGGAACTCCCTGCCCCAGTATGCCCAGCCAGCTCCTACCCTGTCCACCTTTAGACCATCCCTGAAAAATCACTTAAGGGAAGCCTACCCCACCTCCACCTAAGAACAGTACCCGAGTCACCTCCATCAGATCATCCCCCGCAGCTATTACCTTTTGTACCACCTCCCTCCTCCCTTTAGATTGTAAGCTCCATGAGCAAGTCCCTCCTATTCCTTCTGTATTGAACTGTGTTGTAACCGTATTGTCCCCCCTCTACATTGTAAAGTGCTGCGCAAACTGTTGGTGCCATAAAAATCCTGTATAATAATCATGCCTGTCATGACAGCGTTGGAGATTTAACGCAGGAAGTGCCCGGGAGGAGTTGAGCTGGAGGGTTAATTCATTATGCCTATCATGACTGCTCTGTAGTTGGGGGTCATGGCGTTCTGGTAAACGTTTATTTTTCACATGGGCAGCAGGATCACCTTTCACTGGAAGAGATGGCCCTTTGGAGGACCTTTTTTGCTTGATTACTGTCTTCACCAGAATTCGTGGACCTTTTACTCCATTGTGGCCCATGAGCAAATGCAAATTTTTGGACTTTCCTTATATTTGTTTACTTTTTATTTATTTATTCTTTTGGGCATATTTTCAAATTTATACTGTTGTAATAACCCCACTATTGAAGAATGGGTTACTGAATGTACTCATCTACAACACATGGAAGAACTGACAGCCCAACTTTGTGATAAATGTAATCCTTATGTATCTACCTGGAGCACTTGTATTCATTGCATGAGTACTGATTGCTACAGAGGTTGGCTATAGTGTCCTAGATCCCTAACTTATGAAATTACTGTGAAGGATCCCCCTCTCAGTGGTTACCTAACACCCTTCCCTTTAGACCACTATGGTGTACATAGCCAGTGCACAGAACTGAGCTGTGGGAGGGACCCAGCAGGCCCCACTCACTACCGGCAGAATACAACTGGATGGAGGTAAAGACTTTTTAGACACAAGGCCTGCAGCAAAAAGCAGAAAGGAGGACTCTACCATGGTGCAACAGTAAAGTTCCATTATAAGAGTAAGAGAGACACTGCCAAGATTAAGACTGTGTTATCCTAAGATCACGTAAAGTGATTGTAAAGTCTAGTTTTTTTCCCTATAAAAATTTCAATACCTACCTTCTCTGTTGCAGTGGATTTGCACAGAGCAGTCTGGATTCTCCTCTTCTCATGTCCCTCTTCTGTAATCCGGACCCCTCCCTCCTGTTCAGTGCCCCCACAGCAAACAGCTTGCTATGGGGGCATCTGAGCCGAGTCACAGCTCCCTGTGTCCATTCAGACACGGAGCCCTGACCTGGCCCCCGCAACCTCTCATCCCTGATTTTCCAGCTGACTTTGATTGACAGCAGCGGTAGCCAATGCCACCGCTGCTAAGTCTCAGCACATCAGGAGGGAGAATCTGAGACACTTGTAGACATTGCTGGACAGAGAGGGACCTCAGGTAAGTGTTAGGGGGGCTGCTGCACACAGAGGGCTTTTTATTTTAATGCATAGAATGTTTAATGCACTGTTATAGCTGGTCAACAATTTCCTTAATGAACAGGACTCCCAGCATTAAAGGAGTTGTAAAGGCAGACATTTTTCATAGAATGAATTAAGATTAAAAAAATCTGCCTTTACAACTCCTTTAATGCTGGGAGTCCTGTTCATTAAGGAAATTGTGGACCAGCTATAACAGTGGTTGACTTTTAGTGTATCTCTATTGCATTGAGATGACCTGCAGGAAACTACTGGATGGGGCTACATTTTTTAGACACAAAGCCTGCAGTCAAAAGCTAAAAGGAGGATTCTACCATGAGACAACACTAAAGCTCCATTATAAGAGTAATGCCCTGTACACACGGTTGGATTTTCCGACGGAAAATGTGTGATAGGACCTTGTTGTCGAAAATTCCGACCGTGTGTGGGCTCCATCACACATTTTCCATCGGATTTTCCGACACACAAAGTTTGAGAGCAGGCTATAAAATTTTCCGACAACAAAATCCGTTGTCGGAAATTCCGGTCATGTGTACACAAATCCGACGAACAAAGTGCCACGCATGCTCAGAATAAATAAAGAGATGAAAGCTATTGGCTACTGCCCCGTTTATAGTCCCGACGTACGTGTTTTACGTCACCGCGTTCAGAATGATCGGATTTTCCGACAACTTTGTGTGACCCTATGTATGCAAGACAAGTTTGGGCCAACATCCGTTGGAAAAAATCCTAGGATTTTGTTGTCGGAATGTCCGAACAAAGTCCGACCGTGTGTACGGGGCATAAGAGAGACTGCCAAGATCAAGAACTTTTCTTTTACCTGTGATCACTTAAAGTACAATAAAAGGCAAAACTTTGTTTTCTGTTTTGGATAGAGTGAAGAGGGATTAGAACACCTGTAAGTTTTTATTGCTGTCTGTGCCCCCATTGGGGAGCTTCACCCTCTTTATTTGTCCTTACCATTATCATTGATAGTGAAAGTAAATGAAAAATTGAAATTTTGGGTTTTCCACAGAAAAGTAATAGAGGGGAAATTTTCCAATGGGGACACGAGTCCTGGTGATCTGGAGGTCCCCAAGGAATTTCCCTAAAGGGTAAGTTGACCTCTACAGAAAAATCTGTAAGGTGAACTTATACAGGACCCCCTCCTCACTACCCCCCCACCCCGCTGACCGGCAGCGCGGCGATCTCCCGCTGTGAGCCCCGCCTCACTGGACCGGGGCTTAGAAACCCCCTCGGCTTAATTTCCAAAACGTATCTCGTCAGGAGCGTTCTAATTGGTCGGCATCATCACATGGGCAGCGACGACCAATCAGATCCTGCGTAGCTCATCCTGTCAGCGGGGAAAAAATAGAGAGATTGCCGAGGGGATTTCTAAGCCCCGATCCAGTGAGGCGGCGATAGCAGGGCTCAAAACGGGCGATCGCCATGCTGCAGGATGGGGGGGTGAGGAGGGGATCCTGTATAAGTTCACCTTACAGGTTTTTCTGTAAAGGTGAACTTACACTTTAATTTGCAGGGATTTCCTTTCACTTCCTGTTTTGGCTATGGGACAGGAAGTGAAGGGAAATCTCCGTAATAGGACACAGGTGATGGAAAAAAGTCCAACGGGGTTATAACCCTCTCTTACTCTATCCAAAATGAATAAAACAAAGTTTAGTTATACTTGAATGCTGAGAGTCCTGTTCATTAAGGAAATTGTGGACCAGCAATGACGGAGGTTAGATTGACTTTTAGTGTATCCCTATTGCATAGACATGAATTGGTAAATTTGTGCAGCTAGTAAAGGATAGATAGCATTTGCATGTGTGCATGTTGATAGTGTCTTTGATTTTCCTATAAACATAAATAGTTGTATACAAAGCAATTTTGTTCAGAAAAAGCATATTATTATGTAATGGGTTTGTTTCCTTTAGGTTACTGCAAGAATCAGGGAGCTGAAAAAAGAAAAAGCAAAATATCTTGTGGTTGGAGGTGGTGATGGTACGGAGGAGGAATTAAGAGTGGAATGATAGATGAGTCTATGAACTGATGACCTTATATTGGAGTCTACTACAGACCTCCTGAGAGACGGAGAGGCGGCTGTTCCCACAAGTACAAGCTGGTAAAACAAAACTAAGACACAAGATTAGGATTATATTTGTATTTTATTTCAGGTAAATATGAAACGTTACATCTAGAAATGTCATATTTTCCACTTTTAGCCAGCAGGTGGCACTCTCCAAGCAAATGAAGGTGTCTCTGCAAGCTAATGACTACTACACAGAAATTTTCAGTCTTGTAATGTAATCTGATCTCCACTTCTCTCTCATCCATGTCTATATTCTCTCTCACCATGGTGTCTTCCTATGAAGCTTCTGCTGAAGATCAGGGGAGATCAGACTACACTGCTAGAGGGACTCAACCAGCAGTGATATTCCCTCCTCTCGGAGTAAGCTTTATAAAGGGAAAAATAATCTTACTCAAGACTTCAAATGATAAAGATCAGAGGAACGTGTTTTCTGAGGATTAGGACACAAATTCACCTCGAGGGTTGTGTGGGTTCTCTGTTTGGTATGACAAGACTTCTATGATTTCCTGCACTCAGGACAGGAATATGGCTTCTCCCACACGTGAGGTTATGGAGGTTGGACAAGTTCTAATTTTTGTGGATAAAATATTTCCGCACTCAGGGCAGAAATACGGCTTCTCCCATGTGTAGCATATATGAAGTCCAGTAAGACTGAACTTTCATGAAGGACATTTTCTAAACTAAGAAGCTACAGTATGCATCTATTCACCCGTGTGAGACCTACAGTGTTTGTTAAACTCATACTTGAGAGAAAAAGTTTTCCCGCACTCAGGGCAGGAATACGGCTTTGCCCTTGTGTGAGATCTTTGATGTTTATTAAGGTCTGCTTTCTGCGGATAACATTTTCCACACTCAGCACAGGAATACGGCCTCTCCCCTGTGTGAGATCTTTGATGTTTATTAAGGTCTGATTTCTGTGGATAACATTTTCCACACTCAGGGCAGGAATACGGCTTCTCCCCCGTGTGAATTCTCCAATGTATTTTAAGATGGGAATTCTGTGAAAAACATTTCCCGCACTCAGGGCAGGAATACGCCTTCTCACCCGTGTGAGTTGTTTGATGATTTAGAAGGCCCGATTTTTGTGTAAAGCATTTTCCACACTCAGGACAGCAATATGGCTTTTCACCCGTGTGAGTCCTCTGATGTGTATCAAGTTGGTGCTTCTGTGCAAAACATTTCCCGCACTCAGGGCAGAAATATGCCTTCTCACCCGTGTGAGTTCTTTGATGATTTACAAGGCCTTTTTTTTCTCTAAAACTTTTTCCACACTCAGAACAAGAATGTGGTTTCTCACCTGTATGAGACCTCAGATGGCTGTTAAGATGGGCCTTGAGACTAAAACATTTCTCACACTCAGGACAAGAATAGGGCTTCTCCCCTGTATGAGATCTTTGATGTTTAACAAGATATTTGTTCTGTGAAAAACATTTCCCACACTCAGCGCAGAAATATGCCTTCTCACCCGTGTGAATTCTTTGATGTTTTACAAGGTCTGATTTCTCTGTAAAACATTTTCCACACTCAGGACAGGGATATGGCTTTTCACCCGTGTGAAACTTCTGATGTGTATTAAGATGGACCTTCTGTGAAAAGCATTTCCCGCACTCAGGGCAGGGAAATGCCTTCTCACCTGTGTGAGTTCTTTGATGTTTTGCAAGGTTTGATTTTATCGCAAAACATTTTCCACACTCAGGGCAGGGAAATGGCTTCTCCCCCGTGTGAGTTCTTTGATGTAAAACAAAGTCATATCTTCGTGGAAAACCCTTCCCGCACTCGGAGCAGACATGTTTCTTCTCACCCGTGTGCAATCTCTGATGTTCAGAAGGAGGGGACTTCGGTGAAAAACATTTCCCACCTTCCTCCTCGCGATCTCCTGTGATGTCCTCATCTTCCATTTTACAACCTGGAGATAAAGTGAGATGATCCTTTGAGGGTTTCTCCATGGCGTGTCCTGGAAAAATATAAAAACACCATCAATAGATATGAGAGGGTTAGTTCACTTCCATCAAGATTCCATCTGGATCAGGTAGATATGAGTGAGCAGATGTTCTCTGTGGAGATCCCAACCAGCTGGGACTCTTCTACTCTTCAGTCAAAGGGCCTTTGGTCCTCCTCCCAGATCACTTCTACATTTACACAGCCTTGTCAGAAGAGCAGGAACCAATGGGGACTGGGAGGTCCATGCTCTTCACACAACCACAAGCCTAGGGACTGGGTCATGTGATCTCTAATAAACAAGAGGGTCAAAGTCTTGACTTGAAGACACTTTATCATAAAACAAGTGACTATAGGCCTAGACTACTGATGATATGCTGCACTGGAGGGAGCTTGCACAGTATTTTTTCTTGTAAAGATCAGTATTTTAGTGTTATTCCTTAACCCATTGAGATGTTTAATAGAGTTTTATGGTAACATTTAGCTAGAAGTCTGCTGGAAGAAGAGGAACCAACCTAAGAAAGGCTCAATCTGTGTTATCATATCTGTGCTACTATAACTAGGAGTGACCCACAACCTAATACTGCCAGCTGAACCCCAGGATGGGTATCAGTACAGGGAGGGGACCATTATCAACCTATTTTTGGCTGATATCACTCAGCTCCCGCCCTACTCTGGACCAATCAGTGTGCAGTAACAGAGCAGAGATAAGAGAAGAATATATTATGGGTCACCTGTGCTGATCTCTGTAGGAGTGTCCTCCTCTTTGAATGTCCTCGTCATTCCAGCCTCCTCCATACATAGCTGATCATCATTCACATACGTCTCTTCTACTTCACCCTCAACTTTTATGTTCATCAGATCTTCACCCTAAACCAACAGAATGGCAGAAAATAACATCTGTAACATAGAAGTATTTATGATGTGAGATCACATAGAAAATATCATCTTGTAGAGTCCACACATCATCTCCACATGTCAGAGTGTTCAATCACTTTATGTTCCCGACCCTCAACTCCACCTACCTGATGATGGTGAGGGATGGTGTGACCTTCCTGTGTGGAATCCCGGGAATACAGAGGATGGGGACATCTCTCTGGTGGGTTTCTGTTATTAGGAGGCTCCATCATAATGTCCTTGTACAGATCCTTGTGTCCTTCAGAAAACTCCATCACTCCATACTCCTCATCCTCCTCTTTATACTCTTCTTTAACAACAATATTATAATCCTCAAAGTTTCCACTCTGGATCAATAAAAAACATTCATTGTAACAAACATGCTTGTGTGTAAATCATAACTACCAGAGATTGTTCCTCATCTACCTGATGATGGTGGGGGATGGTGTGACCTTCCTGTGTGGAATCCCGGGAATACAGAGGATGGGGACATCTCTCTGGTGGGTTTCTGTACTTGGAAGACTCCACCTTGGTGTCCTGGTACAGATCTTTGTGTCCTTTTGAAAACTCTGACTCCTCCATCAACTCATCCTTCTCCTCTTTTATCTCTTCTTTCATACTGAGTGGTGTGGAATCCCGGGAGTACAGAAGACGGGGACATCTCTCTGGTGGGTTCCCATTACTGGATCCATCTGTAGGAAACACACACACTGACTGAATACATTGTTTCTATGTGTTTATCAGATGATGGGGGATCTAGGTGGAGCCTCCGTACTGCTCTCTCCTTTACAATAAAGTCTCCTCTTACCCGGTGATGTGAGGGGCGGCTGATTGTCCATCATGACGTCCTTGTAGAGATCCTTGTGTCCTTCTAAATACTCCCACTCCTCCATGGAGAAATAGACAGTGACATCCTGACACCTTACAGGAACCTGAAACACACACAATGATACAGTCACCATCAGGGCCAGATTAAGAGCATCATGGGCCTGATGCTGAGGATTTTAGAGGGCCTTTTTATGGAAATGAATTCCCATCTCCTTCATGCCCTGGAAAGATCTCTGGGAGCACTGACAATCTCTATGAGGGCAGAGACTGCAGCTCCCCCAGAGATGATGCCAGTGCTCCCACAGAGACTGCTTCAGAGAATTCTGCTAGAGACTACCCCACATGTCACAGGGACTAGCAAACAGTTCACAGGGACTGTTCCACATGTCACAGAAATTGTCCCATGTCACAGAGACTGCCCCACCAGCCCTCACTGTCTAGGAGAGAGAAGCACCAGTGCTGCAAAAGCAGCATAAGAGAGACATTTGGAAATGTGAAGGGGGGGGGGGGGGATGCCCGTACTCACCAAATGTTCTGCTCTGCAATAAAATCAGCCGCCTCCACATGCCCACACAGCAACCACATTCACCGGTAGTCAGGGATGTGAGGTGAGTGGCTGGTGGGGTCACTGGCTAGTATCAGAGCCAGATACACACAGGTTATATACGCCGCGATCGTTCGAGCGAGAGCAAAAATTCCAGCACAAGACCTCCTCTGTAACTGTAAGTAACTGTGTGAGAAAAACATGGGATTGTGGGTAAATTTTATAGCCATAAACACATGTTTTTTTCCTTGTAGTTAAGAGAGCTGGGCTGAAAGGGAGCATTCCCCCTTCTATGACACTGCAGTGAGATGCGTGCCTCCACTGCAGCATTTTTATTGGACAGCTAGGACCAATGGTACTTTACCATTGGTCCAAGGCTCCAAGCTGTCCATTGAGCTCAGTGCCTCTGACAAGAATTGAGAGGCACTGTAAGCTCATCCTCTCAGTCTGCTGCAAACAGAGTGTGCCAACTTGTATTTCAACTGGCCGCTCTGTAGCTTCTGACAGGCTGCGCAAGGAGAACCGTATCTCCAGGACCATAGGTTGTAGGAGCCCCATTTTGACCAGTGGTGGGGTAGGACTTCAGCTACCTACCCTTCAAATTTCAGGTCTCTGTGACCCCAGGTGGCAGAGCTACAACCCTAGAAGCTCAATCTTTTTTGTTTTTTTTGTTTTTTGTGCAGCGTGTGACAGGGGACCTATTTTATTGGAGGGGCCTGGTGTTGCAGCTCCAATAGCCCCGATGTTAATCCAGCCCTGGTCACCATCCAGACGCATCCCTTCCATGATGGGAGAACGGTCCCCAGTGGAAATACACACAGAGGAACGTTCAGTTTAGGGTTTGCTATGGGTTTGGCAGCCTCTTACCCTTTGGCCTGTGGATTCAGAAATTCCATTTTATTTGTAAAATCTATTTTGTTTTGAGCTGTTTAATATTTGCATCATTTTTAATCTGCCAGCAAATAAAGCTGAATATGACTCCTTTTAGGTCTATCAGTTTCTAATAGATTAATTGACAGGCACTCCTCCGTCCCATATTCCTATACATTTATAGCAACCTTTGGGGATAGGCACACTTGCAATGTCCATTTTTATCATAAGCATCTATGCACTTTAACCCCCTTCCCACCGTTGCCTCCTGGCACTTTAAGAGCTTCTAAATGCCAGGAGGCGGACATTCGGGTCATGTGAGCAGGCAGACATTCAGGTCATGTGAGCGCTGTGATTGGCTATCACATGATCGAAAAGCTCCCAATCGCACGTATGCATCGGGAGCTTTTCCGGTCCCCAGCGATGACTCTGCTTTAAAAGGCAGACTAAGGGGACCCCCCAGGCACTATTTTTAAAGGAATTTTTATTTCTATTGTTGTACTTTAAGCATCATTAAAATCCTATAAAAACGATATTTAAACGTTTTTTTTTTTTTTGCATTGATACATGTCCCCCGGAGTAATACTCAGACCCCCATACCCTGTTTATGGCCAATAACTTGCATATAACCCTTCAAAATGGGCACTTTTCATTTTTCACGTTTGGGCCCCATAGACTTTGATAGGGTTCGGCGCATCAGAACTTTTTTTCTGTTCGGGAGTTCTGGTGCGAACCCGAACAGGGGAGTGTCCCACCCATCTCTAGTCTTGATTTCTTCAACTCCCTTTCATTGTGACATTTGCACAGGATATCCCCCCTTCAGTCTATCATGAGTGCTGCTACCAGACTCATCCACCTTACCAACCACTCAATGTCCTCCACACCTCTCTGCCAATCCCTCCGCTGGCCTCCATTCAGTGTCCTCCACCCCTCTCTGCCAATCCCTCCGCTGGCCTCCATTCAGTGTCCTCCACACCTCTCTGCCAATCCCTCCACTGGCCTCCATTCAGTGTCCTCCACCCCTCTCTGCCAATCCCTCCGCTGGCCTCCATTCAGTGTCCTCCACCCCTCTCTGCCAATCCCTCTGCTGGCCTCCATTCTGTGTCCTTCACCACTCTCTGCCAATCCCTCCCACTGGTTTCCAGTGTCCTCCAACCCCATGCTAATCCCTCCACTGGCCTTCATTCAGTGTCCTCCACCTCTCACTGCCGATCCCTCCACTGGCCTCCATTCAGTGTCCTCCACCCCTCACTGGTAGTGTCCTCCACCCCTCTCTGCCAATCCTTCTACTGGCTTTCATTCAGCATCCTCCACCCCTCTCTGCCAAACCAAAAACAAATAATAATATTGGTAACAACACAATTCCATCCATAACTCTGCCCTGAGATACATCAACAGGTTCATCTCAATATATCACCCACACCATCCTCTCCGCTCCTCCCATGACCTCTTGCTCTCTATCTCCCTCCGATGCACACCTCCGGGATTTCTCTAGAGCCTCTCATATCCTCTAGAACACCCAACCCCAATCTGTGTATGTAAAGGTCCCCCCTAGCATCTAAGGGCCTAAAGGTGACCCCCACAACTAGGGAGAACTGACATTCCTTCTCAGGGTGCAGGTCATTGGGCATGGTGGGTGTACTGCAAGTTAGAAACATGGGCGCCAGTCACTTTTTGAATGCAACAAAAGAGATGTTATGGTCTCTTAACAAGAACTGGGGGAGAGAGAGTTTAGGGCCAGAACACCCTTAGGCAAATGCAATAGCAATTGGCAGACTCCTCAGACCAAAAATTGTAATAGGCAGGCAGCAATACAAGTAGAGGGCCCTTAAGCTGAATGCAGTGCACTGTATTTTGTAGAACTGCTGTCTCCTACATGTAACTCACAGTATCCTGTTGTAGATCTTCTCTCACATCTCACAGTATCCCACTGTAGATCTTCACCCTGAGCTCCCAGTCTCTCTCACTAGACTTCCAAGATCCCAGCCGCCACTGGATCCCCTGAGCTCTTCTACAGCTAACCCACTGTATACTCCTCAAGCTTCACCCACGCTACCCGCTGGGTCCCTGACTTGACTCTGCTGAAGTTTTCCCCACTTTTTCACCATCCCCGGCAACTGCTCCTCCTTCACCTCTGGCAAAAACATTCGGTTCCCCGTCCGGCTGAACCTCTGCAGCTTGGTTAGACTCCCGACCTGAAGCCCCAACCCCGAGGTACTTCTCATAGTCCTGGAAAGGCCTCAGACAGCCTATCAGGTGCTCTCGGTTAGGCCTCGAGCTTCTGGCCTAGCAACCGGGAGCAATACAACGCACATCCACCCAGACAGGCGTCCAGGTGGCCCAAAACCCTGATCACCTGACTCCTCCTGAATAAATAGGCTCTCCCAGCAGTCAATGGGGCCAAAGAGACTCATACCAATTGGCTGGGACAACCTATCCACTCCTAACCTGAACTCACTATGCCCTTGTCATTCTAATGCCACCTAGTGGCAGAAGAGAGAGAGGTGCACCAAATTCAGGTTTAGGGCAAAAGTCAGTGGATCAGCCCAACAATTAGCCAGGCTATTTACCACCTAGCAGACTAAATTTACGAGCAGCCCTGTTTAGGAGCAGGGTGCTACATGTAAATAGAAAGTAATATCCTATTACCTCCTCTGCTGCCAATTCCAACAATGTCTCCTCAGTGCTTCCACTCGACTGACCCTCACTCGGAAATTTCTATTTATACCTGACATCACTTCCTGTCTGCACCTGACATCACTTCCTGTCTTCCATAGAGACTTCCTGTCTGGGTGGAAGTGAGATCACCACCTTGTGGAGCTCAGAGGAACTGCAGCCCCAAAAAAAAAAAAAAAGTCTCGTAGTGTGAACGCGGCCTTATGCTGTTTTATGTTTGTACTGTACACTGATCAGCCATAACATTATGACCACTGACTGGTGAAGTGAATAACATTGATTTTCTTGTAGGTGGGGTGCAGCACGGTGCGGCGGAATAACATACTCAGTCTCAGTGCAATGAAAGAACTTGTATTGAAATAATACAGAAACAGTTCGCAAATAACCTGGTGGGACGGCAACCCAACCGGGGAACACTCATAGTTCCAACAGCGTGTAGAGCAGTGATTCTCAACCAGGGTTCCTCCAGAGGTTGCTAGGGGTTCCTTCAGCATTGGGCAATTTCTGCCTCTCAGATAAGTTCCCACCAACACCATTGATCTTCTTAACCATCTGTAAGGACGTAATTCTTCCCAATGACCATCACACTACTAATGTATCATGAGTTGTAGATTTCTAATTTTTAGCAGGGGTGCCCTGAGACCGCAGAACTATTTCAAGGGTTCCTCTGTGTTGAAAAGGTTGAGAAAGCCTGGTGTAGAGAGCAGAGTGCAGACAAACATGGTGTTCTTTAATGCACGGTAAATAAACTTACCGGCCACTTTATTAGGTACACCTGTTCAGTTGCTTGGTAACACAAATATCCAGTGAGTGGAAGTTGTGTGGAGGAAAATGCCTTGTTGAGGTCAGAGGAGAATGGGCAGACTGGTTCCAGATGATAGAAAGGCAACAGTAAGTCAAATAACCACTCGTTACATCCAAGGTATGCAGAATACCATCTCTGAACACGCAACACATCCAACCTTGCAGCAGAAGACCACACCGGGTGCCACTTCTGTCAGATAAGAACAGGAAACTGAGGCTGCAATTGGCACAGGATCACCAAACTTGGACAATAGAAGATTGGAAAAGTGTTGCCTGGTCTGATGAGTCTGGATTTCGTCTGCGACATTCAGATGGTGGGGTCAGAATTTGGCGCTTGGATCCATCCTGCCTTGTATCACCGGTTCAGGCTGGTGGTGGTGGTGTAATGGTGTGGGGGATATTTCCTTGGCACACTTTGGGCCCCTTTAGTACCAATTGAGCATGGTTTAAATGCCACGACCTACCTGAGTATTGTTGCTGACCATGTCCATCCCTTTATGACTACAGTGTCCCCCATCTTCTGATGGCTCCTTTCAACAGGATAATGCACCATGTCACAAAGCTCCAATCATCTCACCACTGGACAATGAGGTCACTGTCCTCCAATGGCCTCCACACTCACCACATCTCATCCAAAAGAGCACCTTTGGGATGTGGTGGAAGAGCGGGAGATTGGCATCATGGCATCATGGATGTGCAGCCGATAAATCTACAGCAAAGGCGTGATGCTATCATGTCACTATGGAGCAAAATCTCTGAGGAACGTTTCCAACACCTTCTTGTATCTATGCCACCAAGAATGAAGGCCAAAAGGGAAGAATTCAACATCGCCAGGCTCAGGATTTCTTTTTTTTTATCATGTTCTTTTTATTACGCTTTTAAGTTTACATACATGAAAGATACACAGTAGAGCTGCACGATTCTGGCTAAAATGAGAATCGCAATTTTTTTTGCTTAGAATAAAGATCACGATTCTCGCGGCGTAACATCTTCTATCACATTATACAAAACAAGAAAAAAATTGGGCTAACTTTACTGTTTAGTTTTTTTTTAATCCATTAAAGTGAATTTTTTTTTTTTTTTTAAACTGCGTTGCAAAAAAAAAAAAAAATTATATATATATATATATATATATATATATATATATATATATATCATGTTTGGGTGTTCCAAGTAATTTTCTAGCAGAAAATAATGATTTTTACTTGTAAGCAACAAATGTCCGAAAAGGTTTGGTCTTTAAATGGTTAAACTTCCCTCATTTACACGCCTTGATAAAAGAACGAAAAGATACTTTGTTTCTACTTATTCACCATAATATTGGAAGGCCGCCTGGATTTTTTATTGTTTTTTTTCCAGCTGTGAGAACTCTCTGCATTTGTTAGAAAGAATTGTGACATGCTATTTCGAAGATCGGGAAGGGAAAAAGAGCGCAATTTCGATTCTTAGCGATTAATCGTGCAGCTCTAGTATACAGATGTAAAAAAAAAAAATTGTATAAAACCTTACAAAGCCTCAAAATGTAAGTGAATGAACAAGTAAGGTGCGATACGTGACTTTTTTGCCGCGTACACACGATCGGTTTTCTCGTCGGAAAAAGATATGATGGCTTTTGCGACGGGATTCTGCTCAAGTTTGCCTTGCATACACACGGTCATACAAAAGTTCGCTGAACTTACGACCGTCAAGAGAGCGGTAACGCACAACACTACGACGAGCCGAGAAAATGAAGTTCAATGCTTCCGAGCATGCATCGAATTGTTTCCGCGCATGCGTAGGAATTTTGCGCATCGGAATTGCTACAGACGATCGCATTTTCAGATAGGAATTTTTTCCGACCGAAAAATTGAGAGCATGCTCTCAATCTTTTGCTGGCTGGAATTCAGCCAGCAAAAGACCGATGGAGCATACACACGGTCGCATTTTCCGACGAAAAACTCTCATTGGTCTTTTGTGGGCCGAAATTGTGTGTATGCGGCAGTAGAGTAATAATCAACAGAATATCAATAAGAAGAAGATATGGTTTCTACGTATGAGAGCCGTGGTTTAGGGGATGCTGGGGGAATGTGACGGCACATCGTTCGTGTTTATGTGGTGGTCGATGGCTTTGGTGAACCCTTAATCCTCCGGACTGGTGGCAAACACCAGCAGGTGTTTTTACCAGCAACTGATGAAGCTCTCTCAGTTGGGGTAGGGAATGTCCAGCTGCTCTAGCAGAGACCTGTTTTGTGTTTCCTCCCAGGAAGCCATAGCTGCCTGCAGAAGGACACAGATTCCTTCCACCCCTGGTTGGGCTTCAGCGATACAGTGGGGAGGCACCTCACATAGATCAGCCAGGTTGGCATGCCTGGACGGGATATTAGTGTGGTTCCTTGGTTAACAAGTTGCACCAAGACTTTTCCTCATTGGACCTTGGATAGGGTTCAGCCCACCAGCCACTCTCCTGACGTTACTGGATCCTTGCAGGGTTCTACCATATTGGTGGTCCCCTGTCTTTTTTTCGGGGCCGCAACCAGACTGCTATGGGTGCAAAGAGCAGTTTTTGCTTGGGGGTGTGTAGACTACCCCTGCTTGCTCCAGTTGCGTCTTGGTGGCTCTGACTGGGCCTCGTAGGAATGGAGTACTCGAAGCCACACAGCCCGCGGGCCGCCCTCCACGTGCTCGCTGGCCGAGTATTCATATTTGGCCAACAGTTAGGGTAAACCCAGGTCCTTCAGAACATTCATGCCCAGCACCACGGCTGGGTTGGCTGGGCCACAAATCACCACTACCAATATACACCCAACCACCTGGTCTTCGATTTGGATCCTCACCCAGGTGATCTCTTCAACCAAAATAGGTAGATTATTGGCCGCTAGGAAGTATAGCCAGCAGGGGTCTAACTGTTCTCGTGCTCCAAATCTCTGTACATAGTGGTCATATTCCATGACCGTGACCTCTGACCCTGTGTCAATCAGGCATGGCACTTCTTTCCTGTTAACTAAGGTGGCTACCACAGAGCTCAGTGTGCCCATGGCCCCTGACTTGCTGGGACTTTGGATTGTAGGTCCCGGGGGTCATCCCAGGATTCAGTAGTTTAACCCCTTCAGATCCGCGCTATAGCTGAATGACGCCTACTTTGCCGGGAGGGCGTCAATAGACGTCAATAGACGTTTGAACACCGTTTTCATATGCGGGCACTACTCACGCATGCGTTTGCTTCTGCATGCGAGCTCGGCGGGACGGGGCACTTCAAGAGCTATAGGTGGAAGTGATGTTTTGATGTCGCTTCCGTCCTACAGTGGTATGGAGCCGGGTGGGGGCCATCTTCCCCTCCCTCCTCTCCATACCTAACAGGGAAGAGGACCCGGTCGCCTCCGCCTCTGCCGGCAGCTCCGGTAAGCAGCGGAGGGCACCGAAACGTGGCGGAAGGACGGGGGCCCCTCTCCCGCTGCTGATAAAAGTGATCCGCTGCAGAGACCACATTTTATCTGAAACCGGACCGCTCACTGAAGATGAGGATACCAGAGTTTTGGTAGCTAGCTGCTGCCATAATGATATCCCTCTTCAAATTACCGACGTATATCAGCGTGAGCCGGTCCGGAAGTGGTAAAGACAGCCTGGAGAGGTTTCTGAATCCAGACCACACACAGTTCATATGTGTCCATAGTGGCCGCATCACCAACATTTTCAGTCCTCTTCGGGGTCCCAGTGCATTGGGTTCTCTCCCCCATGGGGTTGGGGAGAGTCCTTCTTAGGAGGAGGCTACCTCCTGTTTCAAGGCAGTCACATTCTGAGCAAGTTTTATCAGCATGGTTTGCATGGCTGACAGGCGTGAAGGTACCAGAACCTCCTCTATGAAGTATGCAGGCTCAAATTTCTTAGTTACTGCTAGCATTGCATCTGTTTCTTCCTGTTCCTTCGCAACCACGTCCACCACCGCATTGAGGAAGGAGGTGGTGGGTTGCGCTTTAACTTTCTCTTGTAAGGCCCTTTGGACGGGGCCAGCCTTCAAGCCCGCTATGGACTGGCCCTAACAATGCAGAAACAGTTCACAAATAACCCGGTGGGATGGCAGCCCAACCAGGAACCATCACAGTTCCAACAGTATGTAGTGAGCGGAATGCAGCCGAACTGACAGCGTCTGTAGAGAGGGGAAGAATGCGGCATGGCTGTCTTGTACCCAACTGGCAGATGTCCGGAGAAGTTATGGACCCTATGCTTTCCCTCCTTGTCAGGAACCTTTCCCTGTCACTAGTGCTGTCTCTACCAGGTGGGTACCTGTCCATACTCTACCACCTCGCAAATGCGCGCCAAACCTGGGAGCCAGGGTCTTAAATAGGATGCTTCCCCAGTGACCCAGGAAACCATAGAGGAACTGTGTTCCTCCTGACTTCCTCTCCAACTGCAGTGCACTGGTGCGCAGTCATGTTGGAACAGGAAGAGGCCATCCCTAAACTGTTCCCAAGTTGGGAGTATGAAATTGTCCAAAATGTCTTGGTATGCTGACGCCTTAAGAGTTCCCTTCACTGGAACTAAGGGGCCAAACCCAACCCCTGAAAAACAACCCCACACCATAATCCCCCCTTCACCAAATGTTTTGGACCAGTACACAAAGCAAGGTCCATAAAGACATGGATAAGTGAGTTTGGGGTGGAGGAACTTGACTGGTCTGCACAGAGTCCTGACCTCAACCCAATAGAACACCTTTGGGATCAATTAGAGCGAAGACTGCAAGCCAGACTTTCTCATCCAACATCAGTGCCTGACCTCACAAATGCGCTTCTAGAAGAATGGTCAAACATTCCCATAGACACACTCCTAAACCTTGTGGATGGCCTTTCCAGAAGAGTTGAAGCTGTTATAGCTGCAAAGGGCGGAGCCAACTCAATATTGAACCCTACGGACTAAGACTGGGATGCCATTTAAGTTCATGTGTGTGTGTACAGGCAGGTGTCCCAATACTTTTGGTAATATAGTGTATCTACCTGGAGCACCTAGAATCACAAAATGAGCAATGATCGATTTAGAAGCCGGCTATAGTATCCTGGATCGCTTATGAACTTAGGAAATTACCGTGAAGGACTCCCCTCCTCTCAGTGGATACCCAACACCCTTACCTTACACCTGTATATAGTCTGTGCAGAGAACAGAGCTTTGGGAGGGACCCGGCAAGCTCCACCCACTACCTGCAGAAAACTATTGGATTGGGCCTGCAGCAACAATCTCCATTATAAGAGTAAGGGCTCATTTACACTTGCTTCGGCTTCAGCACACATTAACGGCTAGTTTCCACTTGCTTCAAAACAAGTCTTTGGACAAGCTTTGTAAAAGCTCTCTGAATGCCAGTCAAAGCTCCTGTCACTAAATAAAATAGGTAGCTTACAGTCCTATTTACACCTTGCTTTTGCTTCGCTTCAAAAATGATACCCATGTATCTTTAGTGGTGCTTCAAAGCGTCTTCAAAGCCTCCATAGAAGTCTATGGCAAAGCTCGTTTGAAGCCCCACTGCAGCCCCACCGAAGCCTCACCAAAGGCTCATTGGGAGTCCTGTTCATTAAGGAAATTGTGAACCAGCTATAGCAGGGGTTAAATGACTTTTAGCTTATCCCTATTGCATAGAGAAGATTCTCAATTTTCTCCAACCAGTTATCATTTCCCTTACACTTCACAATTATGTGCCACTGTGTGTTGGTCTATCACATAAAATCCCAATAAAATACATTAGATTTGTTTGGTTGTAACCTGACAAAATGTGGAGAATTTCAAGGGGTAGGAATACTTTTTCAATGCACTGTAATGCTGGGAGTCCTGTTCAATAAGGAAATCGTGAACCAGCTATAACAGAGGTTAAATTACTTTTACCATATCCCTATTGCATTAAGATTATTGTCATTTTTCTTCAATTAGTAAAGGATGGATAGCATTTGAATGTGCGTATGTATGCATATTGAGAGTACTCTATATGCCTCATATAGCTTCTCCTGTGACTGTAAATAGTTTGTATACACAGAAATCTTGTTCAGTAAAAACATATTAATATAGTAATAGGTCTGTTTCTTTGGAGTTGCTGCAAGATTTAGAGAGACGAAAAAAAAAAAGAAAATGCAAAATCTCTTGCGGTTGGAGGTGGTAATGTGGTTAGAGGTGGTGATACGGTTGGAGGTGGTTGGAGGTTGTGGTGTGGTTAGAGGTGGTAATATGGTTGGAGGTGGTGATGTGGTTGGAGGTGGTGAGGGTGATGTGGATGGAGGGGGTGATGTTGATGTGGGTGGAGGTGGTGATACGGTTGGAGGTGGTGATGTGGTTGGAGGTGGTGATGTGAATGAAGGTGGTGATGTTGATGCGGGTGGAGGTGGTGATGGTGATGTGGTTGGAGGTGGTGATGGTGATGTGGTTAGAGGTTGTGATGTGGTTACAGGTGGTAATGTGGTTGGAGGTGGTGATGGTGATGTGGTTGGAGGTGGTGATGTGGTTGGAGGTGGTGATGTGAATGAAGGTGGTGATGGTGATGTGGGTGGAGATGGTGATGTGGTTGGAGGTGGTGATGGTGATGTGCTTGGAGGTTGTGATGTGGTTAGAGGTGGTAATGTGGTTGGAGGTGGTGATGTGGTTGGAGGTGGTGATGGTGATGTGGTTGGAGGTGGTGATGGTGATGTGCTTGGAGGTGGTGATGTGCTTGGAGGTGGTGATGGTGATGTGGATGGAGGTTGTGATGTTGATGTGGGTGGAGTTGGTGATGTGGTTGGAGGTGGTGATTTGGTTAGAGGTGGTGATGGTGATGTGGTTTGAGGTGGTGATGTGCTTGGAGGTGGTGATGTGCTTGGAAGTGGTTGTGATGGAGGTTGTGATGTTGATGTGGGTGGAGATGGTGATGGGGGTAGAGGAGGTGATGTGGTTGGAGGTGGTGATGTGGATGGAGGTGGTGATGGTGATGTGGTTAGAGGTGGTGATGTGCTCGGAGGTGGCGATGTGCTTGGAGGTGGTGATGGTGATGTGGATGGAGGTGGTGATGGTGATGTGGTTAGAGGTGGTGATGGTGATGTGGTTAGAGGTGGTGATGGTGATGTGGTTAGAGGTGGTGATGTGCTTGGAGGTGGTGATGGTGATGTGGATGGAGGTTGTGATGTTGATGTGGGTGGAGATGGTGATGGGGGTAGAGGAGGTGATGTGGTTGGAGGTGGTGATGTGGTTGGAGGTGGTGATGTGGATGGAGGTTGTGATGTTGATGTGGCTGGAGCTGGTGATGTGGTTGGAGGTGGTGATGTGGGTGGAGATATTGATGTGGTTAGAGGTGGTGATGTGGTTGGAGGTGGTGATGTGGTTGGAGGTGGTGATGGTGCGGAGGAGGAATTAGGAGTGGAATGACTGATGAACTTATAACTGGTGTATACTACAGATGTCCTGAGATTTATGAGAAGGGGGAAGAGTTGGCTGTTTCAACAAGTACAAGCTGGTAAAACAAACCTACTAAAGACACAAGATTATGATTATATTTGCATTTTATGTCAGGTAAATATTACATCTAGAAATATCATATTTTCCACTTTCAGCCAGCAGGTGGTACAAATAATCTTACTAAAGGCTTCAAAGTGTTTCTTCCATGATAAAGATCAGAGGAGCGCTCAGCTGTGTGTTTTCTAAGGTGTATATCAAGGTGAGCTTCTTCCCAGTGTGAGATCTCTGATGTACGGCAAAATACGATCCATATAGAAGACATTTCCCGCACTCAGGACACTAACACACTTTGAGGGTTGTGTGGGTTCTCTGATGCTTGAGAAGATAGAAATTCTGTGAAAAACATTTCCTACACTCAGGACAAGAATACGGCTTCTCCCCCATATGAGATTACTGAAGTGCGACAAGTTCTGAATTTTGTGGATATAAAATTTCCCTCACCCAGTTTAGAAAAAACAGTTTTTCCCATGTGTAGCTTATCTCATGTCCAGTAACATTGGACTTTGATGAAGGACATTTCCTACCCTATAAAGCTATGCAGCTACTGCCCTGTGTGAGACCTACAGTGTTTAATAAACTCGTAATTTAGTAAAAAAAACATTTTCCACCCTCAGGGCAGGAATATGGCTTCTCCCCTGTGTGAGATCTTTAATGTTTAACAAGGTCTGTTTTCTGTGGATAACATTTTCCACACTCAAGACAGGAATATGGCTTCTCACCCGTGTGAATTCTCCGGAGGTATTTTAAGATGGGCATTGTGTGAAAAACATTTCCCGCACTCAGGGCAGGAATATGCCTTCTCACACCGTGTGAGGTGTTGGATGTTGTAGTTTTTTATTTCTCTAAATATTTTCCACACCCAGAACAGGAATGTGGATTCTCACCCTTGTGAGACCTCAAAAGTTTGTAAGGACGGGACTTGAGAGAAAAACATATCCTGCACTCAGGGCAAGAACAGCGCTATTCCCCTGAGTGAGATCTTTGATGTGCAGCAAGGTCTGATTTCCAGGAAAAACATTTCCCGCACTTGGGCAGGAATGTGCCTTCTCACTCGTGTGAATTCTTTGATGTTTTATAAGGTCGGATTTTTCTGTAAAACAATTTCCACACTGGTAACAGGAATATGGCCTTTCACCTGGGTGAGACTTCTGGTGTGAAATAAGATGGGCCTTCTGTGTAAAACATTTCCCGCACTCAAGGCAGGAAAATGGCTTCTCACCTGTGTGAGTTCTTTGATGTTTCGCACGGTTTGATTTTATTGAAAAACATTTTCCACACTGAGGACAGGGATACGGCTTCTCCCCCGTGTGAGATCTCAGATGTAAATTAAAGTCATATCTTCGTGGAAAACCCTTCCCGCACTCGGAACAGAAATGTTTCTTCTCATTCGCGTGCAATCTCTGATGTTCAGAAAGAAAGGACATAGGTGACAAACATTTCTCTTCTTCCTCTATGTGATCTCCTGTGATGTCCTCATCTTCCATTTTACAAGCTGGAGATAAAGTGAGACGATCCTTTGAGGGTTTCTCCATGGCGTGTCCTGGAAAAATATAAAAACATCATCAATAGATATGAGAGGGTTAGTTCACTTCCATCAAGATTCCATCTGGATCAGGTAGATATGAGTGAGCAGATGTTCTCTGTGGATGTCCCAACCAGCTGGGACTCTCCCCCCTCTTCAGTCAAAGGGCCTTTGGTCCTCCTCCCAGATCACTTCTACATTTACACAGCCTTGTCAGAAGAGCAGGAACCAATGGGGGCTGGGAGGTCCATGCTCTTCACACAACCACAAGACTGGGTACCGAGTCATGTGATCTCTCATAAGCAAGCGGGTCAAAGTTCAGACCTGCAGACCCTTTACCATAGAACAAGTGACCAAAGGCCTAGGCTTCTAGTTATAAGCAGCACTGAAGAGAGCTTGCAACAGTAATTTCTCCTGGAAAGATCAGTGTTTTAGTGTTACTCTTTATCCCAATGAGATGTTTAATAGAGTTTTATGGTAACATTTGGATATAAGTCTGCTGGAAGAAGAGGGACCAACCTAAGAAAGGCTCAATCTGTGTTATCATATCTGTGCTACTGTAATTAGGAGTGACACACAACCTAATACTGCCAGCTGAACCCCAGGACGGGTATCAATACAGGGAGGTGACCATTATCAACCTATTATTGGCTGATATCACTCAGCTCCCACCCTACTCTGGACCAATCAGAGAGCAGTAACAGAGCAGAGATAAGAGAAGAATATATTATGGGTCACCTGTGCTGATCTCTGTAGGAGTGTCCTCCTCTATGAATGTCCTCGTCATTCCAGCCTCCTCCGTATATTGCTGATCATCCCTCACATACGTCTCTTCTACTTCACCCTCAACTTTCATGTTCATCAGATCTTCACCCTAAACCAGCAGAATGGCAGAAAATAACATCTGTAACATAGAAGTATTTATGATGTGAGATCACATAGAAAATATCGTCTTGTAGAGTCCACACATCATCTCCACATGTCAGAGTGTTCAATCACTTTATGTTCCCGACCCTCAACTCCCCCTACCTGATGATGGTGGGGGATGGTGTGATCTTCCTGTGTGGAATCCCGGGAATACAGAGGAGGGGGACCTCTATCTGGTGGGTTTCTGTTATTAGGAGGCTCCATCTTGATATCCTTGTAGAGATCCTTGTGTCCTTCAGAAAGCTCCGTCATCACTCCATATTCCTCATCCTCCTCTTTATACTCTTCTTTAACAATAACATTATCATCCCCGAGGTTTCCACTCTAAATATAGAAATACATTTATTGTAACAAACATGCTTGTGTATAAAAATATACCTATCAGTGATTGTTCCTCCTCTACCTGATGATGGTGAGGGATGGTGTGACCTTCCTGTGTGGAATCCCGGGAATACAGAGGACGGGGACATCTCTCTGGTGGGTTTCTGTTGCTTGATGGCCCCATCGTGTTGTCTTTATAAAGATCCTTGAGTCCTTCAGAAAGTTGCATCGTCACACCATATTCTTCATCCTCCTCTTTATACTCTTCTTTAACAGCAATATTATTATCCCTGGGGATTCCACTCTGCAAATTATTGTTAAACATTTATTGTAACATGCATGATAGACTATAAAGTATAACTACAAGTGTCTGTCAATCATCTACCTGATGGTGAGGGATGGTGTGACCTTCCTCTGTAGAATCCCGGGAATACAGAGGACGGGGACATCTCTCTGGTGGGTTTCTGTAGCTGGATGTCTCCACCTTGGTGTCCTGATACAGATCTTTGTGTTCTGTTAGAACCTCTGACTCCTCCATCACACCATCCTCATCATCCTCCTCTTTTATCTCTTCTTTAACCTCAGCTTTAGAATCTCTCAGGTTTCCACTCTGAATATATTTAAAAAATGACATCAATGGTAACAATGCAGATAATGTACAGATCCTAATGATACTATCAGTGATTGTTCCTCATCTACCTGATCCGATTTAGCATAATTGTGATCTTCCTGTGTGGAATCCCAGGAATACAGAGGACAGGGACAACTCTCGAGTGAGTTTCTGTCATTAGGTGGCTCCATCATACAGACACTGTGTCCTTCAGAAAGCGTCTTCAACACACTATCCTCATCATCCTCCTCTTTTATCTCTTCTTTAACCTCAACTTTAGAATCTCTCAGGTCTCCACTCTGAATATATCATAAAATGACATAAATGGTAACAATGCAGATAATGTACAGATCCTAATGATACTATCAGTGATTGTTCCTCATCTACCTGATGATGGTGGGGGATGGTGTGACCTTCCTGTGTGGAATCCTGGGAATACAGAGGACGGGGACATCTCTCTGGTGGGTTCCCATTACTGGATCCATCTGTAGGAAACACACACACTGACTGAATACATTGTTTCTATGTGTTTATCAGATGATGGGGGATCTAGGTGGACCCTCCGTACTGCTCTCTCCTTTACAATAAAGTCTCCTCTTACCCGGTGATGTGAGGGGCGGCTGATTGTCCATCATGACGTCCTTGTAGAGATCCTTGTGTCCTTCTAAATACTTCCACTCCTCCATGGAGAAATAGACAGTGACATCCTGACACCTTATAGGAACCTGACACACACAATGATACAGTCACCTTCCAGACACATCCCTTGTCTGTTACTGGATAATGTCCCAGAATTCCCAGCACCGCTCACCTCTCCTGTCAGCAGCTCCATCATCTTCTTGGTGACTTCTAGAATCTTCTCCATGTTGTGTCTCTCAGGTTTTAGGGAGTCACATGGAGGCACTGTGATGGTCATATGATCACCTGACTTCACAAGAGGAAATCTCTGGATTGGAGAACCAATAGGAATATCATGTTAGACTCCCAGAATCCTCCTCACCTCTCCGGTCAGGTCTGTGTTTTATTAATAGAGATAAGAGTGATGTCATGTGACCTCCCAGAATCCTCCTCACCTCTCCGGTCAGGTCTGTGTTTTATTAATAGAGATAAGAGTGATGTCATGTGACCTCACAGAATCCTCCTCACCTCTCCGGTCAGGTCTGTGTTTTATTAATAGAGATAAGAGTGATGTCATGTGACCTCCCAGAATCCTCCTCACCTCTCCGGTCAGGTCTGTGTTTTATTAATAGAGATAAGAGTGATGTCATGTGATCTCCCAGAATCCTCCTCACCTCTCCGGTCAGGTCTGTGTTTTATTAATAGAGATAAGAGTGATGTCATGTGACCTCCCAGAATCCTCCTCACCTCTCCGGTCAGGTCTGTGTTTTATTAATAGAGATAAGAGTGATGTCATGTGACCTCCCAGAATCCTCCTCACCTCTCTGGTCAGGTCTGTGTTTTATTAATAGAGATAAGAGTGATGTCATGTGACCTCCCAGAATCCTCCTCACCTCTCCGGTCAGGTCTGTGTTTTATTAATAGAGATAAGAGTGATGTCATGTGACCTCCCAGAATCCTCCTCACCTCTCCGGTCAGCAGGTAGATGATCTCCAGGGTAAGGTTTAGTATCCTCCCAGTCATGTGACTCCAGTCCTCCTCCATCCTCATTGATCATGCAATGTATAAAGGTTAACCTATAGACCAATAGTTATATTTTTTTAAATAGGTGCCCTTGCACGTTAAACACGGCACTTAACTAAGGTGTCTACAAACTGAGCTCCTTGACAGACTGCAGGTGAACCTGTATTTCCCCATCCAACCTTTCTCTTCCCAGACTAACTACTACTCTGTCCTCCCTGTAATATGTTCCCTCTACCACTCTTTCCACAATAGTGTCTTCTTTCCCTAAAATCTCATTCCTGGACCCATCTTCTCCTCTCCCAAAATACGCCCTTTCTAACCAATGACACCTCAAAGCAACTAATTCACTCCAAGCTTATTTCTCGTCTTGACTACTGTAACTCCCTTACATTGGTCGACCTCTACAGAGACTATCCCCCCTTCAGTCTATCATGAATGCTACCAGACTCATCCACCTTATCAATGGCTCAGTGTCCTCCACCCCTCTCTGCCAATCCCTCCACTGGTCTTCATTCAGTGTCCTCCACCCCTCTCTGTCCATCTCTCCACTGGCTTCCATTCAGTGTCCTCCACCCCTCTCTGCTAATCCTTCCATTGGCCTCCATTTAGTGTCCTCCACCCCTCTCTACCAATCCAAAAAAATACATAAACAATTAAAAATATTAACAACAACATACAAAGCCTTCCATAGTTCTGCCCTAAACTATATCACCAACTTCATCCCAATATATCACCCAAACTGTCCTTTCCGCTCCTCCCATGACCTGCACTCTATCTCCCTCATCCCATGCTCACCTCCAGGACTTCTCCAGAGCCTCTCTCATGCTCTGGAACTCCCAATCTCAATCTGTGTCAATAGAAAATAAGATCTTATTACCTCCTCTTCTGCCAGCAATAGAAATGTCTCCTCTGTACTTCCTCCCGACTGACCCGGAACTTCTTATTTAAACCTGACATCACTTCCTGTCTTCCATAGAGTCTTCTTGTCTAAATAGAAATGAGATTGCCACCTCGTGGAGCTCAGAGGAACTGCAGCCCCGAGAAAGGTCTCGTAGTGTGAACACGGCTTTGTGCATTTTTATATACTGTATGTACAGTACACTGATCAACTATAACATAAAGATCACTTTTAGGTAAAGTGAATAACATTGATTATCTTGGTACAAGGGCATCTGCTAGTGGGTGGGATATATTAGGCAGCAAGTGGGGTGTTGAAAGCAGAAAAAAATAGACAAGCGTAAGTATTTAAGCGACTTTGACAAGGGTCAAACTGTAATGGCTAGAGGACTGGGTCAGGGCAACTCCCAAAACTGGTGCTATTGTGGGATTTTCCTGGTCTGCAGTGGTCAGGGATGACTAAAAGTGATGGAAACCGGGGAACTGGCAACAGCGTCATGGGCAGCCGGAGTTCATTCATAAAATTGGGATGCAAAGGCTGGCCTGTTTAGTCTGATCCTATAGATATTGAGCTACTGGAGCTCAAAATGCCAAAAAAGTGAATGCTGGTTCTGATAGAAAGGTGTCAGAACACACAGAGCATTGCAGTTTGTTGTGTATGGGGCTACATAGCCATAGACCGGTCAGGGTGCCCATGCTGACCCGTCTCCACAGCCAAAAGTGTCTATCAATGGCCCAGTGTCTGTGGTGTCACTTATTTTGTCCTGGTAGTACAGCAGTACTACCCCCTTATATCAGGGTCCCCAGAGTTCCCCTCTACATCAGAGTTCACAAAGTCCCCCAAGTCATCCCTCACATCAGGGTCCCTAGTGTTCCCCCTTACATCATAGTTCCCCCTTTCATTAGGGTCCACAAAGTCCTTTCCTTACATCATGGTCATCAGAGTTCCCCTCTTATATCAGAGTTCTTCCTTTCAATAGGGTCCCTAATGTCCCCCCTCTTACCTCAAGAACCCCAGATTACCCCCTTACATCAGGGATACCAGATTATCCCCTCTTTAGATCAGGGTCCCCAGAGATCCACCTTAGCTCAGGGTCCCCAGTGCTCCCCATTAGCTTAGGGTCTCCAGTGCTCCCTCTTAGCTCAGGGTCCCCAGAGATCCCCCTTAGCTCAGGGTGCCCAGAGATCCCCCTTAGCTCAGGGTCCCCAGAGATCCCCCTTAGCTCAGGGTCCCCAGAGATCCCCCTTAGCTCAGGGTGCCCAGAGATCCTCCTTAGTTTAGGGACCCCAGTGCTCCCCCTTAGCTCAGTGTGTCCAGTGCTCCCCCTTAGCGCAGGGTCCCCAGTGCTCACCCTTAACTCAGGGTCCCCAGAGATACCCCTTGGCTCAGGGTCCCCAGCGATTCCCCTTTAGAGCAGGGTCCCCAGAGATCTTACTTATATCATGGTTCGTTTCTTCTCAGTGCAGCTACAGGACATACAGGAAGAAGCTGTGGCACCGGGATCAGGCGGGTTTGCAGGAGAAAGTTCCATTCTCCTCCTACTCTGAAGACCAGACAGAGCCTGGGGGCGGGGCGAGCACCTGATTGGTTGCTGGGATCCCGGCAGTCCTAGCAACTAGCCACAGGATGCTATCAGACAGCATATTTTCACAAACAACGGCGCTGTGGCTGAGAGAATCAAAGCCACAGCAGCAGGAACGCTGAGTGGGCATTTGTAAATGGAAGGCCCTGGCGCTGGTTAATGAGAGAGCCGCTCTCTCTTCTCCTGCACTGCCAACAGGAGAAAAGGGGGACGAGCAGGGGAAACATTCGGACAGCCCGCAGCTCGCCTCTCCCCTGTCACACCACCGCTATCTGAGTTCAGCTGAGCCGCAGCCCGCTGGCGCTGTCACTGCTTCACTGATGGGGGGCGGAGGGAGGGGGCTTGACAGCACCCGCTACAACTGCCAGCTTCCTTGATGTTGTCACCCCTCTGGCGAGTGTCCCCCCCATAGCAAAGCCACCGAGTCTGAGCACTGTAACAGCAGTGAATTGTGCAGCTTGCAATTTGGCGCCCCGCCTCCAGCCTCAAAAGACTCCGCCCCAGGGCAAGTGCCCCTCCCTTGTACCGCCCTGATGGGAACAATTGCTGCATTTGATGGGCACAATGGCTGCATTTTATGGGCACAGTGAGGCTGCAATTGATGGGGGGGTTCACTATTTTTCAGTTTGTTTGCGCCCCCCCCCCCAAAAAAAATTTTCAGCACCAGCCGCCACTGACTGGTTTCCTTATCTTTTGCACCCTGGATTAACACACATCACTTCTTTTCCACAGTAACAATTTGGTTTCTTGGCATCACATGCCCACTTATTTACCATAACTGGATGCTGCCCTGAGATTATTTATAATTTTAAAGGGTGCCCCGACTTAATAAGGGTTGCGAAACACTGTATTATGTATCTACCTGGACCACTTAGATTCACTGCTCTGATCGCTTCAGAAGTAGGATATAGCATCCCGGATCACTAACTTATGACTGTTAAGGATCCCCCTCTTAGTGGTTACACGATACCCTTCCCTGCAACACTATGGTGTACATAGCCTGTGCAGAAAACAAAGCTGTAGGAGGGCTCCACCCACTACAGGCTACCTGCTGATTACTACTACAGGGCTGGGCTATAAACTTTTTAGATACAAGGCCTGCAGCAAAAGGAGGACTCTACCATGGGGCAAAACTAAAACTCCATTATAAGAGTTAGAGAGAAAGACTGCCAAGATCAAGAACCTGTTTTGCTGGGAGTCCTGTTCATTAAGGAAATCGTGGACCAGCTATAACAGAAGTTAATTTTCTTTTAGAGCCTCCCTACTGCATACAGCATATTAGTTTCAATGCTCTTCTGTTAGGAAAGGATAGATAGCTCTTGAATGTCTGTATGTATGCATATATATAGTACTCTGTATGCCTCGTATTGTTTTTTTCTGTGAATGTAAATAGTTTGTATGCGCAGCAATCTCGTTCAGTAAAAGCATATTACTATAGTAACGGATTTAGTTCCTTGGGTTTACTGCAAGAATTAGAGAGCCGAAAAAAGAAAATGCAAGAATCTCTTCAGGTTCCTGAGCTTTTCTTTTTATAGGCTCCCACTCCTTTTGCTCACTCACATAGGATTTGTAGTTCTCTTCCAGCTTATCTGAATGTAGAAGTCCTGCCTGCAGCATACAAGTTCCAACATTCTTAGCATGGCTGTACTAGTTCCTGTGCCAATTAAACTGCAGAGCACTGCCATCTTGTGGCCATTTTATTATCTGCAATCAGTAACAATGCAGTGTGTTACATTTGTATGCACAGCAATCTCATTCAATAAAAGCATATTACTTTAGGTGGTAATGGTGATGTAGTTTGAGGTAGTGATGTGGTTGGAGGGGGTTATGGTGATGTGGTTGGAGGTGGTGATGATGATGCGGTTGGAGGTGGTGATGTGATTGGAGGTGGTGAAGGGGGTGTGGTTGGAGGTGGTGCTGGTGATGTGGTTGGAGGTGGTGATGGTGATTGGAGGTGGTGAAGGGGGTGTGGTTGGAGGTGGTGCTGGTGATGTGTTTGGAGGTGGTGATGTGGTTGGAGGTGGTGATGAGGTTGGAGGTGGTGATGTAGTTGGAGGGGGTGATGGTGATGGGGTTGGAGGTGGTGAAATGATGATGTGGTTGGAGGTGGTGATGTGGTTGGAGGCGGTGATGGTCATGTGGTTGGAGGCGGTGATGGTGATGAGGTTGGAGGTGGTGACGTGGTTGGAGGTGGTGATGTGTTTTGCGTTGGTGATGTGGTTGGAGGTAGTGATGTGGTTGGAGGTGGTGATGTGGTTGGAGGTGGTGATGAGGTTGGAGGTGGTGATGAGGTTGGAGGTGGTGATGTGTTTGGAGGTGGTGATGAGGTTGGAGGTGGTGATGTGGTTGGAGGTGGTGATGTGTTTTGCGTTGGTGATGTGGTTGGAGGTAGTGATGTGGTTTGAGGGGGTGATGGTGATGTGGTTGGAGGTGGTGATGTGGTTGGAGGTGGTGATGTGTTTTGCGTTGGTGATGTGGTTGGAGGTGGTGATGTGGTTTGAGGGGGTGATGGTGATGTGGTTGGAGGTGGTGATGTTGATGTGGTTGGAGGTAGTAATGGTGATGTGGTTGGAGGTGGTGATGTTGATGTGGTTGGAGGTAGTAATGGTGATGTGGTTGGAGGTGGTGATGTGGTTGGAGGTGGTGATGTGGTTGGAGGTGGTGATGTTGATGTGGTTAGAGGTAGTGATTGTGATGTGGTTGGAGGTGGTGATGTGGTTGGAGGTAGTAATGGTGATGTGGTTGGAGGTGGTGATGTGGTTGGAGGTGGTGGTGGTGATGTTGATGTGGTTGGAGGTGGTGATGGTGCGGAGGTGGAATGATAGATGGGTCTATGAACTGATGGACTTATCATTTGAGTCTACTACAGACGTCCTGAGATTTATGAGAAGGGGAAGAGTCGGCTGTTCCAACAAGTACAAGCCGGTAAAACCAAACTACTAAGACACACGATTAAGATTATATTTGCATTTTATATCAGCTACATATAAAATGTTACATCTTAGAATGGCATATTTTCCACTTTCAAACAGCAGGTGGTACTCTCCAAGCAAATGAGGCTGCCTGTGCAGGGTGATGACTACTACACAGAAAGCGTCTTGTACTGTAGTCTCCCTCATCCATAGGTAGATTCTTTCTCACCATGAGGTCTTCTTATGAAGCTTCTGCTGAAGATCAGGGGGGGATTAGACTACACTGCTAGAGGGACTCAACCAGCAGTTTGTTTGACAAGTTCTGATCTTTGTGGATAAACATTTTCCGAACTCAGGGTATTAATACGACTTCTCACCCATGTGTAGCATATCTGATGTTCAGTAAGATCGGACTTTCTTGAAGGACATTTTCTACACTAAGAAGCTACAGATCTACTCACCTGTGTGAGACCTACAATGTTTGTTAAAATCGTACTTGAGTGAAAAACATTTCCCGCATTCGGGGCAGGAGTACGGCTTCTCCCCCGTGTGAGATCTTTGATGTTTAACAAGGTCCGATTTCTGCAAAAAACATTTTCCGCACTCGGGACAGGGATACGGCTTCTCCCCCGTGTGAATTCTCCGATGTATTTTAAGATGGGAATTCTGTGAAAAACATTTCCCGCACTCAGGGCAGGAATACGCCTTCTCACCCGTGTGAGTTGTTCGATGTTGTAGAAGGCCGGCTTTTTGTGAAAAACATTTTCCGCACTCGGGACAGGAATACGGCTTTTCACCCGTGTGAGTCCTCTGATGCGTATTGAGATGGTGCTTCTGTAAAAAACGTTTCCCGCACTCGGGGCAGGAATACGCCTTCTCTCCTGTGTGAGTTCTTTTATGTTTTACAAAGCCAGATTTTAATCTAAAACACTTTCCACACTCAGGACAGCAATACGGCTTTTCACCCGTGTGAGTCCTCTGATGTGTCTTAAGATGGTGCTTCTGTGAAAAACATTTCCCGCACTCAGGGCAGCAATACGCCTTCACTCCTGTGTGAGATCTCTGGTGTTTAATAAGCTGTGATTTCTGTAAAAAACATTTTCCGCACTCAGTACAGGAATACGGCTTCTCCCCTGTGTGAGATCTTCGATGTTTACCAAGGTATGATTTCTGTGAAAAACATTTCCCGCACTCAGGGCAGGAATAGGTCTTCTCGGGCATGTGAGTACTTTGATGTTTATTAAGGTCTGATTTTTCTGTAAAACATTTTCCACACTCAGGACAGGAATACGGCTTTTCACCTGTGTGAGACTTCTGATGTGAAATAAGATGGGCCTTCTGTGAAAAACACTTCCCGCACTCAGGGCAGGAAAATGGCTTCTCACCTGTGTGAGTTTTTTTATGTTTTGCAAGGTTTGATTTGATTGAAAAACGTTTTCCGCACTCGGGACAGGAATATGGCTTCTCGCCTGTGTGAGATCTCTGATGTAAAACAAAGTCATATCTTCGTGGAAAACTCTTCCCGCAATCGGGGCAGGCATATATCTTCTCACCCGTGTGCAATCTCTGATGTTCGGAAAGACAAGAAGGTAAGGAAAAACATTTCCCGCATTCCTGATGTACAGTAAGACTTAATTCAGAGCAAAAACTTTCCCCACATTCAGAACAGATAAACATATTTTCCCCCTGAACTCCGGCACCATCCCTCACAGTACGAGGTTGCTCAGAGTCAGAGGGATTCCATGGTCTATCCACACTGTGAAGTCCACCATCCATAGTGGAGCTCATTGTCTTTTCTCCTCCACAATCTCCTGTGATGTCCTCATCTTCCATTTTACAACCTGGAGATAAAGTGAGACGATCCTTTGAGGGTTTCTCCATGGCGTGTTCTGGAAAAATATAAAAACATCATCAATAGATATGAGAGGGTTAGTTCACTTCCATCAACATTCCATCTGGATCAGGTAGATATGAGGGAGCAGATGTTCTCTGTGGAGGTCCCAACCAGCTGGGACTCTTCTCCTCTTCAGTCAAAGGGCCTTTGGTCCTCCTCCCAGATCACTTCTACATTTACACAGCCTTGTCAGAAGAGCAGGAACCAATGGGGACTGGGAGGTCCATGCTCTTTACACAACCACAAGCCTAGGCACTGGGTCATGTGATCTCTGATAAACAAGTTCAGACTTGCAGACCCTTTACCAAAGAACAAGTGACCATAGGCCTAGACTTTTGGGAGGTGACCATTATCAACCTAGGACCAATCAGTGAGCAGTAACAAAGCAAAGATAAGAGAAGAATATATTATGGGTCACCTGTGCTGATCTCTGTAGGAGTGTCCTCCTCTATGAATGTCCTCGTCATTCCAGCCTCCTCCGTATATTGCTGATCATCCCTCACATACGTCTCTTCTTCACCCTCAACTTTTATGATAATCAGATCTTCACCCTAAACCAACAGAATGGCAGAAAATTACTTCTGTAACATAGAAGTATTTATGATGTGAGATCACATAGAAAATATCATCTTGTAGAGTCCACACATCATCTCCACATGTCAGAGTGTTCAATCACTTTATGTTCCCGACCCTCAACTCCACCTACCTGATGATGGTGAGGGATGGTGTGACCTTCCTGTGTGGAATCCCGGGAATACAGAGGATGGGGACATCTCTCTGGTGGGTTTCTGCAGCTGGATGACTCCACCATGGTGTCCTGGTACAGATCTTTCTGTCCTTCTGGAAACTCCTCCATTACCCCATCCTCATCATCTTCCTCTTTTATCTCTTCTTTAATAACAAGTTTAAAATCACTCAGGTTTCCAATCTGAATATATAATAAAAATGGCATCAATGCAGATAATGTACAGATCCTAATGATACTATCAGTGATTGTTCCTCATCTACCTGATGATGGTGAGGGATGGTGTGACCTTCCTGTGTAGAATCCTGGGAATACAGAGGACGGGGACATCTCTTCAGTGGGTTCCCATTACTGGATCCATCTGTAGGAAACACACACACTGACTGAATACATTGTTTCTATGTGTTTATCAGATGATGGGGGATCTAGGTGGACCCTCCGTACTGCTCTCTCCTTTACAATAAAGTCTCCTCTTACCCGGTGATGTGAGGGGCGGCTGATTGTCCATCATGACGTCCTTGTAGAGATCCTTGTGTCCTTCTAAATACTCCCACTCCTCCATGGAGAAATAGACAGTGACATCCTGACACCTTATAGGAACCTGACACACACAATGATACAGTCACCATCCAGACACATCCCTTGTCTGTTACTGGATAATGTCCCAGAATTCCCAGAATCCTCCTCACCTCTCCTGTCAGCAGCTCCATCATCTTCTTGATGACTTCTAGAATCTTCTCCATGTTGTGTCTCTCAGGTTTTAGGGAGTCACATGGAGGCACTGTGATGGTCATATGATCACCTGACTTCACAAGAGGAAATCTCTGTATTGGAGAACCAATAGGAATATCATGTTAGACTCCCAGAATCCTCCTCACCTCACCTCCAGTCTGTGTTTTATTAATAGAGATAAGAGTGATGTCATGTGATCTCCCAGAATCCTCCTCACCTCTCCAGTCAGCAGGTAAATGATCTCCAGGGTGAGGTTTAGTATCTTCTCAGTCATGTGACTGTAGTCCTCCTCCATTCTTTTTGGTCATGTGATCTATAAAGGTTTCCCTGTAGACCAACAATTAAGAGTTAAGATTTATCTGGACTGTACTGGTTGTACAATATTAGGATGAGGATGTATGGAGGATAATATGAGGGTTTCTATCATGTAAGAACGGTCTCCAGTGGGAATAGAACGGCATCCAGAGGAACATTCAGTTTAGGGTTTGCTATGGTTTTGGGTTCTGGGAGCCCCTTACCCTTTGGGCTGCTGGATCAGTAATTCTATCCTTATCCAGCTTTTTTCTTTCCAGACTGACTACTACTCTGTCCTCCCTGTAATATGTTCCCTCTACCACTCTTTCCACAATAGTGTCTTCTCTTCCTAAACTCTCATTCCTGTACCCATCTTCTCCTCCCCCAAAATACGCCCCTTCTTAACCAATGACACCTCAAAGCAACTAATTCACTCCCAGCTTATCTCTCATTTTGACTACTGTAACTCCCTTCAGTTGGCCGACCTCTACAGAGATTATCCCCCCTTCAGTCTATCATGAATGCTGCTACAAGACTCATCCACCTTACCAAAGTCTCGGTGTCCTCCACCCTTCTCTGCCAATCCCTCCACTGGTCTCCATTCAGTGTCCTCCACCCCTCTCTGCCAATCCCTCCACTGGTCTCCATTCAGTGTCCTCCACCCCTCTCTACCAATCCCTCCACTGGCCTCCATTCAGTGTCCTCCACCCCTCTCTGCCAATCCCTCCACTGGTCTCCATTCAGTGTCCTCCACCCCTCTCTACCAATCCCTCCACTGGCCTCCATTCAGTGTCCTCCACCCCTCTCTGCCAATCCCTCCACTGGTCTCCATTCAGTGTCCTCCACCCCTCTCTGCCAATCCCTCCACTGGTCTCCATTCAGTGTCCTCCACCCCTCTCTACCAATCCCTCCACTGGTCTCCATTCAGTGTCCTCCACCCCTATCTGCCAATCCTTCCACTGGCTTCCATTCAGTGTCCTCCACCCCTCTCTACCAATCCTTCCACTGGTCTCCATTCAGTGTCCTCCACCCCTATCTGCCAATCCTTCCACTGGTCTCCATTCACCTAATAAATAAAATTAAAAATACTAAACAACAACATACATATCTCGATACACCCTCGACCTCGTCTCAATATCACCCAAACCGTCCTCTTTGCTCCTCCCATGACCTCCTGCTCTCTATCTAGAGTTGCCACCTCATCCCTTTAAATCCAAACACGTTCGAACTACACGGGTTCTGAGGCTGATTTAATGCAGATAAGGCACCGAGTGAGTTGAGTTACCACCTTAATCAGCCTCAGAACCCGTGTAATTAATATGTGTTCGGGTTTAAAGGGATGAGGTGGCGACCATATCTCTCTCTCCCTCATCACCTCCTCCCATGCTCCCCTCCGAGACTTCTCCAGAGCCTTAACCAATCTATTGAGCTCCCTACTCCGATCTATGTACAAATAAGAAGAGGACGGACATAACCGGTGGGGGTTACTGGGTGTAAATAGAAAATAAGATCTTATTACCTCCTCTGCTGCCAGTTCCAACAATGTCTCCTCTCTACTTCCTCCCGACTCACCGCTCACCTGGATCTTCCTATTTATACCTGACATCACTTCCTGTCGCTATCTGACATCACTTCCTGTCTGGGTAGAAGTGAGATTGCCATCTTGTGGAGCTCAGAGGAACTGCTTCCCCAAGACAGGTCTCGTAGCGTGAACACGGCCTTGTGCTGTTTTATGCATGTACAGTACACAGATCCGCCGTAGCATTAAGATCACTTTTTGGTAACGTTAATAACATTAATGACATTATCATTACAATGGCATCTGAAAGTGGGTGGGATATATAAGTTAGCAAGTAAACATGTTGTCCATGAAATCAATATGTTGAAAGCCAAAAAAATTTGCCTACAATGGGCACATGAGCATCACTTACCTGGGGAGGAGATGGCATCAGGATGACGTATGGGAAAAAGGCAAGCCGGTAGAGGAAGTGTGATGCCTTGGGCAATGTTCTGCTGGGAAACCTTGGCTCCTGCAATTCACGTGGATGTTATTTTGATATGTACCACCTACCTAAATATTGTTGGTGATCAAGTACACCCCTACATAGAAATGATACTCCCTGATGGTAGTGGCTTCTTTCAGCAGGATAATGCACCCTGCCACACTGCAAAATTGGTTCAAGAATGGTTTGAGGAAAAAAAGAGGTAGAAAGGATCCTGTCCTTCAGAGTACCACCTTGTCCGCTTTTTATATACCTGGCTTGGAAAAATTGACAGGCAGACATCCTCAGCTGGCACTGAACCTGGGTAGAGGTCTCCACAAACAATGTTATTCCAGGACCTGTGTCTCAGGTGGTGGATGCCAGATATGGACGTCTTGACCTTCAGCTTCAACAAAAAACCTTGGCAGGTTTGTCTCCAGGTCTTATAATGCCTTTCCTCCCCTAAAACTCCTTCCTCGGTTCCTCTGCAGTATCGATATGGAGGGAACTTTAGTGGTCCTGATAACTTTCAACTAGCCAATGCGGACGTGGTACTCTAACCTGATCAAACTCTTAGCAGACATCCCATGAGCTCTTTCAGCTTGTCCACATCTTCTGTCTCAAGGTCCATTTTGCCACCTTACTTCACAGTTTCTGGTTTGGCTATTGAAGCCCAAGTTGTGAAAGAAAAGCATCTCTGAATTAGGGATTTCCGCAATGCTAAAATGAGATAGCCTAGACCTACCATCACATATGAAAGGCATACTTGGCTTGGTATAAAGCAAGGAAGTTTTACCCAAGGAAATTGTTTGTGAGATGAATTCTGGCCTTCATCTGTCATGAACGCTCTGTAATTGGGGATCATGGCTTCCTGGTAAGTGTTTTTTTTTTTTTTCACATGGACAACGGGATCATCTTTCACTGTGAGACATGGCTATTTGGAGGGCCTTTTTGCTTGATTAGTATCTTCACTGGGATTTGTGGACTGCTCTGTCTCCCGATCACTATTTCGCTGTAAGCGCAGTCTTCTTTTTTTAATCTATTAATACCTAGGCAATGCAAGACTAATACCACCAACACTATTAAAGAATGGGTTACCAAACATACTCATCTAGAACACATGGAGGTACTGACAGTCCAACTTTGCGAGAAATTTGATCATTATGTATCTACCTGGAGCACTTAGAATCACTAAATGAGAACTGACCACTTCAGAAGTCAGCTATAGTATCCCGGGTCGCCAACTTATGAAATGGCTATGAAGGATCCCCCTCTGAGTGGTTATCCAGCACCCTTCCCTTACACCACTATATAGTCTGTGAAGAGAACAGAGCTGTGGGAGGGACCTAGCAGGCTCCACCCAATACCTGCAGAAAACTACTGGATGGGGCTACAGACTTTTTAGACACAAGGCCTGCAGCAAAAATCAGAAAATAGGACTCTACCTTCGAGACAACACTAAGGCTGGGTTCACATCCAAAACGGATGCGGCTCACAACAGGGGTCCAGTACGTCCCTGTTCTCCATTTCGGGGACGAAGCGGGGCCAAATGTTTACCTGAATTCGGCCCTGAAACTGAGCC
Organism: Aquarana catesbeiana; assembly: GCA_037953035.1. Taxonomy (NCBI): domain Eukaryota; kingdom Metazoa; phylum Chordata; class Amphibia; order Anura; family Ranidae; genus Aquarana; species Aquarana catesbeiana. The sequence continues at coordinate 6,200,639 of JBBHAA010001166.1, forward strand.
AAAGACGCGCAATTCCACCAACTTCTGACACCCTTTCACAGTTAGTTTACCATTGAATCCCAACTTCCTTTCCCACTTAGCACAATATTTAACAGACTTCGGTTCCTTGTGTAGCACTAACTCACGGTGGAGCTGCTGATTTTTAGCGGGCTGTTACCGTCACCTTTTTCCCCTGTAATTTCACCAGTACTGGGTCTAAGGTCCCGTTGAGCTTACTGTCAGACAATGTAGGCAACAGTCACTTGAATATTTTTTCCAATGCTTTAATGGGAGATAACTGGAAGAAGTAGCAGTAAAGAGGTAGAAGCTTCTTATAAAACCACTCCTTTGTTGCCCGGGCTGTGTGTTTGGGATCATTGCCATGCTGAAAGACCCAGCCACGTTTCATCTTCAATGCCCTTGCTGATGGGAGGAGGTTTGCACACAAAATCTCACAATACATGGCCCCATTCATTCTTTCATGTACACGGATCAGTCGTTCTCTTCCCTTTGCAGAGGAACAGCCCCAAAGCATGATGTTGCCACCCCCATGCTTCACAGTAGGTATGGTGTTCTTTGGTTGCAACTCTGCATTCTCTCTCCTCCAAACACGACGAGTTGTGTTTCTACCAAACAGTTCTACTTTGGTTTCATCTGACCATATGACATTCTCCCAATCCTCTTCTGGATCATCCAAATGCTCTCTAGCAAACCTAAGACGGGCCCGGACATGTACTGGCTTAAGCAGGGGGACACGTCTGACACGGCAGGATCTGAGTCCCTGGCGGCGTAGTGTGTTACTGATGGTAGCCTTTGTTACGTTGGTCCCAGCTCTCTGCAGGTCATTCACTAGGTCCCCCCCGTGTGGTTCTGGGATTTTTGACCCCACGGGGTGAGATCTTGCATGGAGCCCCAGATCGAGGGAGATTATCAGTGGTCTTGTATGTCTTCCATTTTCTAATTATTGCTCCCACAGTTGATTTCTTCACACCAAGCTGCTTGCCTATTGCAGATTCAGTCTTCCCAGCCTGGTGCAGGTCTACAATTTTGTTTTCTGGTGTCCTTCGACAGCTCTTTGGTCTTCACCATAGTGGAGTTTGGAGTGTGACTGTTTGAGGTTGTGGACAGGTGTCTTTTATACCGATAACAAGTTCAAACAGGTTATATTAATGCAGGTAATGAGTGGAGGACAGAGGAGCCTCTTAAAGAAGAAGATACAAGTCTGTGAGAGCCAGAAATCTTGCTTGTTTGTAGGTGACCAAATACTTATTTTCCACCATAATTTGCAAATAAATTCTTTCAAAAATCAGACATTTGATTGTCTGGATTTGTTTCCACATTTTGTCTCTCATAGTTGAGGTATACCTATGATGACAATTACAGGCCTCTCTCATCTTTTTAAGTGGGAGAACTTGCACAGTTGGTGGCTGACTAAATACTATTTTGCCCACTATATATATATATGCTGGGTCCCAATATTTATCATGTGTTATCTTTGTCAAATGAACTATTATGAACTGTGTATTTTATGGCCAAAAAAAGTTTTTTATCTAGAGGAATTTTTAGAACATACAGGTATATAATTATGTGTATATATATATATATATATATATATATATATATATATTATGGAATAAGAAATATTTATATGTGATAGTGTATTATGAATTACCTGTATATGTTTTAGATATTATTACATTTACCAAACATTTTTTGACCCGCCGGGTACTTCATTTAAATACCCGCCCCTATTTTCTCTCTTAATAAGGAGGATGTCTGTTGCCTCCACAGCATCCTTGTTTGACCCTCCTGTGCTCCTCCCTCTTGGCACTGGAGTGGCATTAGCTGACTGATGGAGAAAAATTAAGGGAGAAGAGAAACACTGGCATACTAGTCAGCACCAGTGTGCAAAAGTGTATTTGCTTTGGAAGAATAAATCACCTCTAACGTTGGGTGTCCTACGTGTAGATGTTGCTGCATTGTGTAAAGCTATTAGAGTATTTTTTTTCCATCTTAGAATGGGGTGCCTCCATAATTTTAAAGGGTGTTCTGAGATTGTTTAAAATTTTAAAGGGTGCCCGGCTTAAAAAGGGTTGCGAAACACTGTATTATGTATCTGCCTGGACCACTTAGATTTACTGCTCTGATCGCTTCAGAAGTAGGATATAGCATCCCGGATCACTAACTTATGACTGTTAAGGATCCCCCTCTTAGTGGTTACACGATACCCTTCCCTGCAACACTATGGTGTACATAGCCTGTGCAGAGAACAAAGCTGTAGGAGGGCTCCACCCACTACAGGCTACCTGCTGATTACTACTACAGGGCTGGGCTATAAACTTTTTAGATACAAGGCCTGCAGCAAAAGGAAGACTCTACCATGGGGCAAAACTAAAACTTCATGATAAGAGTTAGAGAGAGAAAGACTGCCAAGATCAAGAACCTGTTTTCCTATGATCATGAAATGCTGGGAGTCCTGTTCATTAAGGAAATCGTGGACCAGCTATAACAGAAGTTAATTTGCTTTTAGAGCCTCCCTACTGCATACAGCATATTAGTCTCAATGCTCTCCTGTTAGGAAAGGATAGATAGCTCTTGAATGTCTGTATGTATGCATATATATAGTACTCTGTATGTCTCGTATTGTTTTTTTCTGTGAATGTAAATAGTTTGTATGCGCAGCAATCTCGTTCAGTAAAAGCATATTACTATAGTAACGGATTTATTTCCTTGGGTTTACTGCAAGAATCAGAGAGCTGAAAAAAGAAAAAGCAAGAATCTCTTCAGGTTCCTGGGCTTTTCTTTTTATAGGCTTCCACCCCTTTTGCTCACTCACATAGGATTTGTAGTTCTCTTCCAGCTTATGTGAATGAAGAAGTCCTGCCTGCAGCATACACGTTCCAACATTCTTAGCATGGCTGTACTAGTTCCTGTGCCAATTAAACTGCAGAGCACTGCCATCTTGTGACCCTTTTTTTTATCTGCAATCAGTAACAATGCAGTGTGTTACATTTGTATGCACAGCAATCTCGTTCAGTAAAAGCATATTACTATAGTAATGGATTTAGTTCCTTGGGTTTACTGCAAGAATTAGAGAGCCGAAAAAAGAAAAAGCAAAAATCTCTTCAGGTTCTCAGGCTTTCCTTTTTATAGGCTCCCACCCCTTTCGCTCACTCACATAGGATTTGTAGTTCTCTTCCAGCTTATGTGAATGAAGAAGTCCTGCCTGCAGCATACAAGTTCCAACATTCTTAGCATGGCTGTACTAGTTCCTGTGCCAACTAAACTGCAGAGCACTGCCATCCTGTGGCCATTTTATTATCTGCAATCAGTAACAATGCAGTGTGTTACATTTGTATGCACAGCAATCTCATTCAATAAAAGCATATTACTTTAGGTGGTGATGGTGATGTGGTTGGAGGTAGTGATGTGGTTGGAGGGGGGTGATGGTGATGTGGTTGGAGGTGGTGAAGGGGGTGTGGTTGGAGGTGGTGCTGGTGATGTGATTGGAGGTGGTGAAGGGGGTGTGGTTGGAGGTGGTGCTGGTGATGTGTTTGGAGGTGGTGATGTGGTTGGAGGTGGTGATGTGGTTGGAGGCAGTGATGGCGATGTGGTTGGAGGTGGTGATGGTGATGTGATTGGAGGTGGTGAAGGGGGTGTGGTTGGAGGTGGTGATGTGGTTGGAGGTGGTGATGGTGATGTGGTTGTAGGTGGTGAAGTGGTTGGAGGCAGTGATGGTGATGTGGTTGGAGGTGGTGATGTGGTTGGAGGTGGTGATGTGTTTTGCGTTGGTGATGTGGTTGGAGGTAGTGATGTGGTTGGAGGTGGTGATGGTGATGTGGTTGGAGGTAGTGATGTGGTTGGAGGGGGTGATGGTGATGTGGTTGTAGGTGGTGAGATGATGATGTGGCTGGAGGTGGTGATGTGGTTGGAGGTGGTGATGGTGATGTGGTTGGAGGTGGTGTTGGAGGTGGTGATGTGGTTGGAGGTGGTGATGTGTTTTGCGTTGGTGATGTGGTTGGAGGTAGTGATGTGGTTGGAGGTGGTGATGGTGATGTGGTTGGAGGTGGTGATGTGGTTGGAGGATGTGATGGTGATGTGGTTGGAGGAGGTGAGGGTGATGAGGTTGGAGGTGGTGATGGTGATGTGGTTGGAGGAGGTGAGGGTGATGAGGTTGGAGGTGGTGATGAGGTTGGAGGTGGTGATGAGGTTGGAGGTGGTGATGGTGATGTGGTTGGAGGTGGTGATGTGTTTTGCGTTGGTGATGTGTTTTGCGTTGGTGATGTGGTTGGAGGTAGTGGTGTGGTTGGAGGGGGTGATGGTGATGTGGTTGGAGGTGGTGATGTGGTTGGAGGTGGTGATGGTGATGTGGTTGGAGGTGGTGATGTGGTTGGAGGTGGTGATGGTGATGAGGTTAGAGGTGGTGATGTGGTTGGTGGTGGTGATGGTGATGTGGTTGGTGGTGGTGATAATGATGTGGTTGGAGGTGGTGATGAGGTTGGAGGTGGTGATGTGGTTGGAGGTGGTGATGTTGATGTGGTTGGAGGTGGTGATGGTGCAGGGGTGGAATGATAGCTGGGTCTATGAATTGATGGACTTATCATTTGAGTTTACTACAGACGTCCTGAGATTTATGAGAATGGGGAGAGTCGGCTGTCCCAACAAGCACAAGCCAGTAAAACCAAACTACTAAGACACAAGATTAAAATTATATTTGCAATTTATATCAGCTACATATAAAATGTTACATCTTAGAATGGCATATTTTCCACTTTCAAACAGCAGGTGGCGCTCTCCAAGCAAATGAGGCTGCCTGTGCAGGGTGATGACTACTACACAGAAAGCGTCTTGTACTGTAGTCTCCCTCATCCATATGTAGATTCTTTCTCACCATGAGGTCTTCTTATGAAGCTTCTGCTGAAGATCAGGGGGAGATCAGACTACACTGCTAGAGGGACTCAACCAGCCAATTGTTTGACAAGTTCTGATCTTTGTGGATAAACATTTTCCGAACTCAGGGTATTAATACGACTTCTCACCCATGTGTAGAATATCTGATGTTCAGTAAGATCGGACTTTCTTGAAGGAAATTTTCTACACTAAGAAGCTACAGATCTACTCACCTGTGTGAGACCTACAATGTTTGTTAAAATTGTACTTGAGTGAAAAACTTTTCCCGCACTCAGGGCAGGAGTACGGCTTCTCCCCCGTGTGAGATCTTTGATGTTTAACAAGGTCCGTTTTTTGTAAAAAACATTTTCCGCACTCGGAACAGGGATACGGCTTTTCACCCGTGTGGGATCTTTGATGTATCTTAAGATGGGAACTCTGTGAAAAACATTTCCCGCACTCAGGGCAGGAATACGCCTTCTCACCCGTGTGAGTTGTTTGATGTTGTAGAAGGCCGGCTTTTTGTGAAAAACATTTTCCGCACTCGGAGCAGGAATATGGCTTTTCACCCGTGTGAGTCCTCTGATGCATATTGAGATGGTGCTTCTGTAAAAAATGTTTCCCGCACTTGGGGCAGGAATACGCCTTCTCACCTGTGTGAGTTCTTTTATGTTTTACAAAGCCTGCTTTTAATCTAAAACACTTTCCACATTCAGGACAGCAATACGGCTTTTCACCCGTGTGGGTCCTCTGATGTGTCTTAAGATGGTGCTTCTGTGTAAAACATTTCCCGCACTCAGGGCAGGAATACGCCTTCACTCCTGTGTGAGAAGTCTGGTGTTTAACAAGCTCTGATTTATGTAAAAAACATTTTTCGCACTCAGTACAGGAATACGGCTTCTCCTCTGTGTGAGATCTTCGATGTATACCAAGGTATGATTTCTGTGAAAAACATTTCCCGCACTCAGGGCAGGAATAGGTCTTCTCACTCGTGTGAATTCTTTGATGTTTTGCAAGGTTGGATTTGATTGAAAAACGTTTTCCACACTCGGGACAGGAATACGGCTTCTCGCCCGTGTGAGATCTCTGATGTAAAACCAAGTCATATCTTCGTGGAAAACTCTTCCCGCACTCGGGGCAGGTGTATATTTTCAAACCCGCGTGCAATTTCTGATGTTCAGAAAGACAGGAAGTTAGTGAAAAACATTTCCCGCATTCTTGATGTACAGTAAGACCTAATTCAGAACTAAAACTTTCCACACATTCAGGACAGGAAAATGTCTCCTCCCCCTGAATCCCGGCACCATCCCTCACAGTACGAGGTTGCTCAGAGTCAGAGGGATTCCATGGTCTATCCACACTGTGAGGTCCACCATCCATAGTGGAGATCATTGTCTTTTCTCCTCCACAATCTCCTGTGATGTCCTCATCTTCCATTCTACAACCTGGAGATAAAGTGAGACGATCCTTTGAGGGTTTCTCCATGGCGTGTCCTGGAAAAATATAAAAACATCATCAATAGATATGAGAGGGTTAGTTCACTTCCATCAAGATTCCATCTGGATCAGGTAGAGAAGAGTGAGCAGATGTTCTCTGTGGAGGTCCCAACCAGCTGGGACTCTTCCCCTCTTCAGTCAGAAGGAACTTTGATCCCTACCGTAACTAGGATTGAAACACAAACTAATACTGCCAGCTGAACCCCAGGATGAGTATCAGTAAAGGGGTACAACCTATTATTGGCTGATATCACTCAGCTCCCGCCCTACTCTGGACTAATCAGTGAGCAGTAACAGAGCAGAGATAAGAGAAGAATATATTATAGGTCACCTGTGCTGATCTCTGTAGGAGTGTCCTCCTCTATGAATGTCCTCGTCATTCCAGCCTCCTCCGTATATTGCTGATCATCCCTCACATACCTCTCTTCTACTTCACCCTCAACTTTTATGTTCATCAGATCTTCACCCTAAACCAACAGAATGGCAGAAAATAACATCTGTAACATAGAAGTATTTATGATGTGAGATCACATAGAAAATATCATCTTGTAGAGTCCAAACATCGTCTCCACATGTCAGAGTGTTCAATCACTTTATGTTCCCGACCCTCAACTCCACCTACCTGATGATGGTGAGGGATGGTGTGACCTTCCTGTGTAGAATCCCGGGAATACAGAGGAAGGGGACATCTCTCTGGGGAATTTCTGCAGCTGGATGACTCCACCATGGTGTCCTGGTACAGATCTTTGTGTCCTTCTGGAAACTCCTCCATTACCCCATCCTCATCCTCCTCTTTTATCTCTTCTTTATTAACAAGTTTAAAATCTCTCAGGTTTCCAATCTGAATATATAATAAAAATGACATCAATTGTAACAATGCAGATAATGTACAGATCCTAATGATACTATCAGTGATTGTTCCACATCTACCTGATGATGGTGAGGGATGGTGTGATCTTCCTGTGTGGAATCCCGGGAATACAGAGGACGGGGACATCTCTCTGGTGGGTTCCCATTACTGGATCCATCTGTAGGAAACACACACACTGACTGAATACATTGTTTCTATGTGTTTATCAGATGATGGGGGATCTAGGTGGACCCTCTGTACTGCTATCTCCTTTACAATAAAGTCTCCTCTTACCCGGTGATGTGAGGGGCGGCTGATTGTCCATCATGACGTCCTTGTAGAGATCCTTGTGACCTTCTAAATACTCCCACTCCTCCATGGAGAAATAGACAGTGACATCCTGACACCTTATAGGAACCTGACACACACAATGATACAGTCACCATCCAGACACATCCCTTGTCTGTTACTGGATAATGTCCCAGAATTCCCAGAATCCTCCTCACCTCTCCTGTCAGCAGCTCCATCATCTTCTTGGTGACTTCTAGAATCTTCTCCATGTTGTGTCTCTCAGGTTTTAGGGAGTCACATGGAGGCACTGTGATGGTCATATGATCACCTGACTTCACAAGAGGAAATCTCTGTATTGGAGAACCAATAGGAACATCATGTTAGAATCCCAGAATCCTCCTCACCTCTCCGATCAGGTCTGTGTTTTATTAATAGTGATAAGAGTGATGTCATGTGACCTCCCAGAATCCTCCTCACCTCTCCGGTCAGGTCTGTGTTTTATTAATAGAGATAAGAGTGATGTCATGTGACCTCCCAGAATCCTCCTCCCCTCTCTGGTCAGGTCTGTGTTTTATTAATAGAGATAAGAGTGATGTCATGTGACCTCCCAGAATCCTCCTCACCTCTCCGGTCAGCAGGTAGATGATCTCCAGGGTGAGGTTCAGTATCCTCTCAGTCATGTGACTCCGGTCCTCCTCCATTCTTTTTGGTCATGTGTTCTATAAAGGTTTCCCTGTAGACCAACAATTAAGAGTTAAGATTTATCTGGACTGTACTGGTTGTACAATATTAGGATGAGGATGTATGGAGGATAATATGAGGGTTTCTATCATGTAAGAACGGTCTCCAGTGGGAATAGAACGGCATCCAGAGGAACATTCAGTTTAGGGTTTGCTATGGTTTTGGGTTCTGGGAGCCCCTTACCCTTTGGGCTGCTGGATCAGTAATTCTATCCTTATCCAGCTTTTTTCTTTCCAGACTGACTACTACTCTGTCCTCCCTGTAATATGTTCCCTCTACCACTCTTTCCACAATAGTGTCTTCTCTTCCTCAACTCTCATTCCTGTACCCATCTTCTCCTCCCCCAAAATACGCCCCTTCTTAACCAATGACACCTCAAAGCAACTAATTCACGCTCAGCTTATCTCTCATTTTGACTACCGTAACTCCCTTCAGTTGGCCGACCTCTACAGAGATTATCCCCCCTTCAGTCTATGATGAATGCTGCTACAAAACTCATCCACCTTACCAACCACTCAGTGTCCTCCACCCCTCACTGCCAATCCCCCCACTGGCCTCCATTCAGTGTCCTCCACCCCTCACTGCCAATCCCCCCACTGGCCTCCATTCAGTGTCCTCCACCCCTCACTGCCAATTCCTCCACTGACCTCCACCCTGCTCTACCAATCCCTCCACTGACCTCCATTCAGTGTCCTCCACCCCTCTCTGCCAATCCCTCCACTGGCTTCCATTCAGTGTCCTCCACCCCTCTCTGCCAATCTCTCCACTGGCTTCCATTCAGTGTCCTCCACCCCTCTCTGCCAATCCCTCCACTGGCTTCCATTCAGTGTCCTCCACCCCTCTCTGCCAATCCCTCCACTGGCTTCCATTCAGTGTCCTCCACCCCTCTCTGCCAATCCCTCCACTGGCTTCCATTCAGTGTCCTCCACCCCTCTCTGCCAATCCCTCCACTGGCTTCCATTCAGTGTCCTCCACCCCTCTCTGCCAATCCCTCCACTGGCTTCCATTCACCTAATAAATAACATTAAAAATACTAACAACAACATACATACATATCTCTGCTCTGAGATACACCCTCGACCTCATCTCAATATATCACCAAACCGTCCTCTTTTCTCCTCCCATGACCTCCTGCTCTCTATGTAGAGTTGCCACCTCATCCCTTTAAACCCGAACACCTTTGAATTACACGGGTTCTGAGGCTAATTTAATGCAGATAAGGCACCAAGTGAGTTTTATTACCACCTTAATCAGCCACAGAACCCGTGTAATTCATATGTGTTCGGGTTTAAAGGGATGAGGTTGCAACCATATCTCTATCTCCCTTATCACCTCCCCCCATGCTCCCCCTCCAGGACTTCTCCAGAGCCTTAACCATTCTATTGAGCTCCCTACTCCGATCTATGTACAAATAGGAAGAGGACGGACATGACGGGGGGTTACTGGGTGTAAGTAGAAAATAAGATCTTATTACCTCCTCTGCTGCCACTTCCAACAATGTCTCCGGTAGCGGCTAGTTCCCGTCCTGCAGATTCACCCAGTGATGTCACAAGAAACATGTGACTAGGCAGGAAATCGAGGGCGGGAACGAGGAGAGGAGAGGAGAGGAGGAGAGGAGAGGAGAGGAGAGGAGAGGAGAAGAGGAGAGGAGAGGTTTTCAACCTTAAGGTCTCTCCCTCCCCCTCTCTGTCCATCCATCTTCTTTTATATTATATCTTTTCTGTTCCTTTCTCCCTGTATACTCCTCTCTGTATATCTCCCTGTATACCCCTCTCTGTATATCTCCCTGTATACTCCTCTCTGTATATCTCCCTGTATACTCCTCTCTGTATATCTCCCTGTATACCCCTCTCTGTATATCTCCCTGTATACCGCTCTCTGTATATCTCCCTGTATACCCCTCTCTGTATATCTCCCTGTATACCCCTCTCTGTATATCTCCCTGTATACTCCTCTCTGTATATCTCCCTGTATACTCCTCTCTGTATATCTCCCTGTATACTCCTCTCTGTATATCTCCCTATATACTCCTCTCTGTATATCTCCCTATATACTCCTCTCTGTATATCTCCCTGTATACTCCTCTCTGTATATCTCCCTGTATACCCCTCTCTGTATATCTCCCTGTATACCCCTCTCTGTATATCTCCCTGTATACTCCTCTCTGTATATCTCCCTGTATACTCCTCTCTGTATATCTCCCTGTATACTCCTCTCTGTATATCTCCCTGTATACCCCTCTCTGTATATCTCCCTGTATACTCCTCTCTGTATATCTCCCTGTTTACTCCTCTCTGTATATCTCCCTGTATACTCCTCTCTGTATATCTCCCTATATACCCCTCTCTTTTTCTGTATACCCCTCTCTCCTTCCCCTCTTTCTCTCTCTCCCCTTCCCCCCTCGCTCTCTCTCTCTCCTTCCCCTCTCGCGCTCTCTCTCTCTCCCTCCCTTCCCCCCTCGCGCTCTCTCTCTCCTTCCCCCCTCGCTCTCTCTCTCTCCTTCCCCTCTCGCGCTCTCTCTCTCTCCTTCCCCCCTCGCTCTCTCTCCTTCCCCCTTGCGCTCTCTCTCTCCTTCCCCCCTCGCGCTCTCTCTCTCCTTCCCCTCTTGCGCGCTCTCTCTCCCCTTCCCCCTCGCTCTCTCTCTCTCCTTCCCCCCTCGCACTCTCTCTCTCCTTCCCCCTCGCTCCCTCTCTCTCCTTCCCCCTCGCCCTCTCTCTCTCCTTCTCCCTGTATACCCCTCTCTGTATATCTCCCTGTATACTCCTCTCTGTATATCTCCCTGTATACTCCTCTCTGTATATCTCCCTATATACCCCTCTCTTTTTCTGTATACCCCTCTCTCCTTCCCCTCTTTCTCTCTCTCTCTCCTTCCCCCCTCGCGCTCTCTCTCTCCTTCCCCCCTCACGCTCTCTCCCCTTCCCCCCTCGCTCTCTTTCTCTCCTTCCCCCCTCGCGCTCTCTCTCTCTCCTTCCCCTCTCGCGCTCTCTCTCTCTCCTTCCCCCCTCGCGCTCTCTCTCTCTCCTTCCCCCCTCGCGCTCTCTCTCTCCTTCCCCCTCGCGTTCTCTCTCTCCTTTCCCCCTCGCGCTCTCTCTCTCCTTCCCCCTCGCGTTCTCTCTCTCTCCTTCCCGCCTCGTGCTCTCTCTCTCTCCTTCCCCCCTCGCGCTCTCTCTCTCCTTCCCCCCTCGCGTTCTCTCTCTCCTTTCCCCCTCGCGCTCTCTCTCTCCTTCCCCCCTCGCGCTCTCTCTCTCTCCTTCCCCCCTCGCGCTCTCTCTCTCCTTCCCCCCTCGCGTTCTCTCTCTCCTTTCCCCCTCGCACTCTCTCTCTCCTTCCCCCTCGGCGTTCTCTCTCTCTTTCCCCCCTCGCGCTCTCTCTCTCTCCCCCCCTCGCGCTCTCTCTCTCCTTCCCCCTCACTCCCTCTCTCTCCTTCCCCCTCGCGCTCTCTCTCTTCTTCCCCCCTCGTTCTCTCTCTCCTTCCCCCCTCGCGCTCTCTCTCTCTCCTTCCCCCTCACTCCCTCTCTCTCCTTCCCCCCTCGCGCTCTCTCTCTCTCCTTCCCCCCTCGTTCTCTCTCTCCTTCCCCCCTCGCGCTCTCTCTCTCTCCTTCCCCCCCTCACGCTCTCTCTCTCCTTCCCCCCTCACTCCCTCTCTCTCCTTCCCCCCTCGCGCTCTCTCTCTCCTTCCCCCCTCGCTCTCTCTCTCTCCTTCCCCCTCGTGCTCTCTCTCTCCTTCCACCCTCGCGCTCCTCTCTCTCTCCTTCCCCCCTTGCGCTCTCTCTCTCCTTCCCCTTGCGCTTTTTCTCTCTCCTTCCCCCCTCGCGCTCTCTCTCTCCTTCCCCCCTTGCGCTCTTTCTCTCTCTCCTTCCCCCCTCGCGCTCTCTCTTTCCTTCCCCCCTCGCGCTCTCTCTCTCTCCTCCCCCCTCGCGCTCTTTCTCTCCTTCCCCCCCTCGCGCTCTCTCTCTCCTTCCCCCCACTCCCTCTCTCTCTTTCCCCCCTCGCGCTCTCTCTCTCCCTTCCCCCCTCGCGTTCTCTCTCTCCTTCCCCCCCTCGCGCTCTCTCTCTCCTTCCCCCCTCGCGCTCTCTCTCTCCTTCCCCCCTCACTCCCTCTCTCTCCTTCCCCCCTCGCACTCTCTCTCCTTCCCCCTTGTGCTCTCTCTCCTTCCCCCCTCGCGCTCTCTCTCTCTCCTTCCCCCCTTGCGCTCTTTCTCTCTCTCCTTCCCCCTCGCGCTCTCTCTCCTTCCCCCCTCGCACTCTCTCTCTCCTTCCCCCCTCGCGCTCTCTCTCTCCTTCCCCCCTCGCGCTCTCTCTCTCCTTCCCCCCTCACGCTCTCTCTCTCCTTCCCCCCTCGCGCTCTCTCTCTCCTCCCCCCTCGCGCTCTCTCTCTCCTCCCCCCCTCACGCTCTCTCTCCTCCCCCCCTCACTCCCTCTCTCTCCTTCCCCCTCGTGCTCTCTCTCTCTCCTTCCCCCCTCACTCCCTCTCTCTCCTTCCCCCCTCGCGCTCTCTCTCTCCTTCCCCCTTGTGCTCTCTCTCTCTCTCCTTCCCCCCTCGCGCTCTCTCTCTCCTTCCCCCCTTGCGCTCTTTCTCTCTCTCCTTCCCCCTCGCGCTCTCTCTCTCCTTCCCCCCTCACGCTCTCTCTCCTTCCCCCCTCACTCTCTCTCTCCTCCCCCCTCGCGCTCTCTCTCTCCTTCCCCCCTCGCGCTCTCTCTCCTTCCCCCCTCACTCTCTCTCTCCTTCCCCCTCGCGCTCTCTCTCCTTCCCCCCCTCGCGCTCTCTCTCTCCTTCCCCCCTCACTCTCTCTCTCCTTCCCCCCTCGCGCTCTCTCTCTCCTTCCCCCCTCGCGCTCTCTCTCTCCTCCCCCCTCGCGCTCTCTCTCTCTCCTTCCCCCCCTCGCGCTCTCTCTCTCCTTCCCCCCTCGCTCCCTCTCTCTCCTTCCCCCCTCGCTCTCTCTCTCTCCTTCCCCCCTCGCTCTCTCTCTCTCCTTCCCCCCTCCCTCCCTCTCTCTCCTTCCCCCCTCTCTCTATTCCCCCTCCCCCTCTCTCTCCTTCCCCCTCGCTCTCCCCCTCGCTCTCTCCTTCCCCCTCTCACTATTCCCCCTCCCCTCTCTCTCCTTCCCCCTCGCTCTCCCCCTCGCGCTCTCTCTCTCTCCTTCCCCCCTCGCGCTCTCTCTCTCCTTCCCCCCTCGCGCTCTCTCTCCTTCCCCCCTCGCTCCCTCTCTCTCCTTCCCCCCTCGCACTCTCTCTCTCCTTCCCCCCTCGCTCCCTCTCTCTCCTTCCCCCCTCGCACTCTCTCTCTCCTTCCCCCCTCGCTCCCTCTCTCTCCTTCCCCCCTCGTGCTCCCTCTCTCCTTCCCCCCTCACTCCCCTCTCTCTCCTTCCCCCTCGTGCTCTCTCTCTCTCCTTCCCCCTCACTCCCTCTCTCTCCTTCCCCCCTCGCGCTCTCTCTCTCCTTCCCCCTTGTGCTCTCTCTCTCTCTCCTTCCCCCCTCGCGCTCTCTCTCTCCTTCCCCCTTGCGCTCTTTCTCTCTCTCCTTCCCCCCTCGCGCTCTCTCTCTCCTTCCCCCCTCACGCTCTCTCTCCTTCCCCCCCTCACTCTCTCTCTCCTTCCCCCCTCGCGCTCTCTCTCCTTCCCCCCTCACGCTCTCTCTCTCCTTCCCCCCTCGCGCTCTCTCTCTCCCTCCTCCCCTCGCGCTCTCTCTCTCTCCTTCCCCCCCTCGCGCTCTCTCTCTCCTTCCCCCCTCACTCCATCTCTCTCCTTCCCCCCTCGCGCTCTCTCTCTCCTTCCCCCTCGCGCTCTCTCTCTCCTTCCCCCCCTCGCTCCCTCTCTCTCCTTCCCCCCTCGCTCTCTCTCTCTCCTTCCCCCCTGGCTCTCTCTCTCTCTCCTTCCCCCCCTCGCTCCCTCTCTCTCCTTCCCCCTATCTCTATTCCCCCTCCCCCTCTCTCTCCTTCCCCCCTCTCACTATTCCCCCTCCCCCTCTCTCTCCTTCCCCCTCGCTCTCCCCCTCGCGCTCTCTCTCTCTCCTTCCCCCCTCGCGCTCTCTCTCTCCTTCCCCCCTCGCGCTCTCTCTCTCCTTCCCCCCCTCGCGCTCTCTCTCCTTCCCCCCTCGCTCCCTCTCTCTCCTTCCCCCCTCGCACTCTCTCTCTCCTTCCCCCCTCGCTCCCTCTCTCTCCTTCCCCCCTCGTGCTCTCTCTCTCCTCCCCCCTCGCTCCCTCTCTCTCCTTCCCCCCTCGCTCTCTCTCTCTCCTTCCCCCCTCACTCCCTCTCTCTCCTTCCCCCCTCTCTCTATTCCCCCTCCCCCTCTCTCTCCTTCCCCTCGCTCTCCCCCTCGCTCTCTCCTTCCCCCCTCTCTCTATTCCCCTCCCCCTCTCTCTCCTTCCCCCTCGCTCTCCCCCTCGTGCTCTCTCTCTCTCCTTCCCCCCTCGCTCTCTCTCTCCTTCCCCCCTCGCGCTCTCTCTCTCCTTCCCCCCTCGCTCCCTCTCTCTCCTTCCCCCCTCTCTCTATTCCCCCTCCCCCTCTCTCTCCTTCCCCCTCGCTCTCCCCCTCGCTCTCTCCTTCCCCCCTCTCTCTATTCCCCCTCCCCCTCTCTCTCCTTCCCCCTCGCTCTCCCCCTCGTGCTCTCTCTCTCTCCTTCCCCCCTCGCTCTCTCTCTCCTTCCCCCTCGCGCTCTCTCTCTCCTTCCCCCTCGCGCTCTCTCTCTCCTTCCCCCTTGCGCTCTTTCTCTCTCTCCTTCCCCCCTCGCGCTCTCTCTCTCCTTCCCCCCTCGCTCTCTCTCCTTCCCCCCTCGCGCTCTCTCTCCTTCCCCCCTCGCGCTCTCTCTCTCTCCTTCCCCCCTCGCTCCCTCTCTCTCCTTCCCCCCTTGCGCTCTCTCTCTCCTTCCCCCCTTGCTCCCTCTCTCTCTTTCCCCCCTCGCGCTCTATCTCCTTCTCCCCTCGTGCTCTCTCTCTCCTTCCCCCCTCGTGCTCTCTCTCTTCTTCCCCCTCACGCTCCCTCTCTCTCCTTCCCCCCTCGCTCCCTCTCTCTCCTTCCCCACTCGCGCTCTCTCTCTCCTTCCCCCCTCGCTCTCTCTCTCCTTCCCCTCCTCGCTCTCTCTCTCCTTCCCCCCCTCGCGCTCTCTATCCTTCCCCCCCCTCGCGCTCTCTTTCTCTCCTTCCCCACCTCGCTCTCTCCCTCCTCCCCCTCGCTCTCTCCTTCCCCCCTCTCTATTCCCCCTCCCCTCTCTCTCCTTCCCCCTCGCTCTCTCCTTCCCCCCTCTCTCTATTCCCCCACCCCTCTCTCTCCTTCCCCCTCGCTCTCCCCCTCGCGCGCTCTCTCTCTCTCCTTCCCCCCCTCGCTCTCTCTCTCCTTCTCCCCTCGCGCTCTCTCTCTCCTTCCCCCTCACGCTCTCTCTCTCCTTCCCCCCTCGCTCCCTCTCTCTCCTTCCCCCCCTCGCTCCCTCTCTCTCCTTCCCCCCTCGCTCTCTCTCACTCCTTCCCCCCCTCGCTCCCTCTCTCTCCTTCCCCCTCTCTCTATTCCCCCTCCCTCTCCTTCCCCCTTGCTCTCCCCCTCCCCCCTCTCTCTATTCCCCCTCCCCCTCTCTCTCCTTCCCCCTCGCTCTCCCCTTGCGCTCTCTCTCTCTCTCCTTCCCCCCCTCACTCTCTCTCTCCTTCCCCCCTCGCGCTCTCTCTCTCCTTCCCCCCCTTGCGCTCTCTCTCCTTCCCCCTCGCGCTCTCTCTCTCCTTCCCACCTCGCGCTCTCTCTCTTCTTCCCCCCTCGCACTCTCTCTCCTTCCCCCCTTGCTCCCTCTCTCTCCTTCCCCCCTCGCTCTCTCTCCTTCCCCCTCGCGCTCTCTCTCTCCCTCCCCCCCTCGCGCTCCTCTCTCTCTTCCCCCTCGCTCCCTCTCTCTCCTTCCCCCCTCGCTCTCTCTCCTTCCCCCCTCGCGCTCTCTCTCTCCTTCCCCCTCGCGCTCTCTCTCTCCTTCCCCCCTCGCTCCCTCTCTCTCCTTCCCCCCTCGCGCTCTCTCTCTCCCTCCCCCCTCACGCTCCCTCTCTCTCCTTCCCCCCTCGCTCCCTCTCTCTCCTTCCCCACTCGCGCTCTCTCTCTCCTTCCCCCCTCGCTCCCTCTCTCTCTTTCCCCCCTCGCGCTCTCTCTCTCCTTCCCCCCTCGCTCCCTCTCTCTCTTTCCCCCCTCACTCCCCTCTCTCTCTTTCCCCCCTCGCGCTCTCTCTCTCCCCCTCGCTCTCTCTCCTCCCCCTCATTCTCTCTCCTTCCCCCCTCACGCTCTCTATCCTTTCCCCCCCCTCGCGCTCTCTTTCTCTCCTTCCCCACCTCGCTCTCTCTCTCCTCCCCCCTCGCTCTCTCCTTCCCCCCCTCTATTCCCCCTCCCCTCTCTCTCCTTCCCCCTCGCTCTCCCCCTCGCGCTCTCTCTCTCTCCTTCCCCCTCGCTCTCTCTCTCCTTCCCCCCTCGTGCCTCTCTCTCTCCTTCCCCCTCACTCCCTCTCTCTCCTTCCCCCCTCGCTCCCTCTCTCTCCTTCCCCACTCGCGCTCTCTCTCTCCTTCCCCCCTCGCTCCCTCTCTCTCTTTCCCCCTCGCTCCCTCTCTCTCTTTCCCCCCTCGCGCTCTCTCTCTCTCTTTCCCCCCTCGCTCCCTCTCTCACTTTCCCCCCTCGCTCCCTCTCTCACTTTCCCCCCTCGCTCCCTCTCTCTCTTTCCCCCCTCGCTCCCTCTCTCTCTTTCCCCCCTCGCGCTCTCTCTCTCCTTCCCCCCCACTCTCTCTCCTCCTCCCTCATTCTCTCTCTCCTTCCCCACCTCGCTCTCTCTCTCCTCCCCCTCGCTCTCTCCTTCCCCCCTCTCTATTCCCCCCCCATACATATAGTGGATGTCTTTTTCTCTCACCCCCCCTTACACACCGTGTGTCTCTCTCTCCCCCGTTACACACGGTGTGTGTGTGTCTCTCTCTCTCCCGTTTACACACAGTGTCCCTCTCTCTCTCCCCCCTTTAACACAGTGTCCCTCTCTCTCTCCCCCTTTACACACAGTGCCCCTCTCTCTCCCCCCTTTACACACAGTGTCCCCCTCTCTCTCCCCCTTTACACACAGAGTGTCCCTCTCTCTCCCCCCTTTACACACAGTGTGTCCCTCTCTCTCCCCCCCTTTACACACAGTGTCTCTCTCTCTCCCCCCTTTACACACAGTGTCCCTCTCTCTCTCCCCCTTTACACACAGTGTCCCCCTCTCTCCCCCCTTTACACACAGAGTGTCCCCCTCTCTCTCCCCCCTTTACACACAGTGTCCCCCTCTCTCCCCCCTTTACACACAGAGTGTCCCCCTCTCTCTCCCCCCTTTACACACAGTGTCCCCCTCTCTCTCCCCTTTACACACAGAGTGTCCCCCTCTCTCCCCCTTTACACACAGTGTCCCCCTCTCTCCCCCCTTTACACACAGAGTGTCCCCCTCTCTCTCCCCCCTTTACACACAGTGTCCCTCTCTCTCCCCCCTTTACACACAGTGTCTCTCTCTCCCCCTTTACACACAGTGTCCTCCTCTCTCTCCCCTTTACACACAGAGTGTCCCTCTCTCTCTCCCCCCTTTACACACAGTGTCCCCCTCCTCTCCCCCCTTTACACACAGAGTGTCCCCCTCTCTCTCCCCCTTTACACACAGAGTGTCCCCCTCTCTCCCCCCCTTTACACACAGTGTCCCCCTCTCTCCCCCCTTTACACACAGTGTCTCTCTCTCTCTCCCCTTTACACACAGAGTGTCCCCCTCTCTCTCCCCCCTTTACACACAGTGTCCCTCTCTCTCCCCCCTTTACACACAGTGTCTCTCTCTCTCTCCCCCTTTACACACAGAGTGTCCCCTCTCTCTCTCCCCTTTACACACAGAGTGTCCCCCTCTCTCTCCCCCCTTTACACACAGTGTCCCCCTCTCTCCCCCTTTACACACAGAGTGTCCCCCTCTCTCTCCCCCCTTTTACACACAGTGTCCCTCTCTCTCCCCCCCTTAACACACAGTGTCTCTCTCTCTCCCCCCTTTACACACAGAGTGTCCCCCTCTCTCTCCCCCCTTTACACACAGTGTCCCTCTCTCTCCCTTTTTACACACAGTGTCTCTCTCTCTCTCCCCTTTACACACAGAGTGTCCCCCTCTCTCTCCCCCCTTTACACACAGTGTCCCCCTCTCTCCCCCCCCTTTACACACAGTGTCCCTCTCTCTCCCCCTTTACACACAGAGTGTCCCCCTCTCTCTCCCCCTTTACACACAGTGTCCCTCTCTCTCCCCTTTTTACACACAGTGTCTCTCTCTTTCTCTCCCCTTTACACACAGAGTGTCCCCCTCTCTCTCCCCCTTTACACACAGTGTCCCCCTCTCTCCCCCCTTTACACACAGTGTCCCCTCTCTCCCCCCTTTACACACAGTGTCTCTCTCTCTCCCCCTTTACACACAGAGTGTCCCCCTCTCTCTCTCCCCTTTAGACACAGAGTGTCCCCCTCTCTCTCCCCCCTTTACACACAGTGTCCCCCTCTTTCCCCCCTTTACACACAGAGTGTCCCCCTCTCTCTCCCCCCTTTACACACAGTGTCTCTCTCTCTCCCCCCTTTACACACAGTGTCCCCCTTTCTCCCCCCTTTACACACAGTGTCTCTCTCTCTCTCTCTCCCCTTTACACACAGAGTGTCCCCCTCTCTCTCTCCCCTTTACACACAGTGTCCCCCTCTCTCCCCCATTTACACACAGAGTGTCCCCCTCTCTCTCTCCCCTTTAGACACAGAGTGTCCCCCTCTCTCTCCCCCCTTTACACACAGTGTCCCCCTCTTTCCCCCCTTTACACACAGAGTGTCCCCCTCTCTCTCCCCCCTTTACACACAGTGTCCCTCTCTCTCCCCCCTTCACACACAAGTGTCCCCCTCTCTCCCCCCTTTACACACAGTGTCTCTCTCTCTCTCCCCTTTACACACAGTGTCCCCCTCTCTCCCTCCTTTACACACAGAGTGTCCCCCTCTCTCTCCCCCCTTTATACACAGTGTCCCTCTCTCTCTCTCCCCCTTTACACACAGTGTGTCTGATTCTGATTAAGTGTCATTTCTTGACCTGAAACGAACCGCGTTTCCTATGTGTGTATTTTGTATTTCAGGAGGACGACTTTTTTGAAGACTTTATTTTTTGCAGTTTACATGCCCAGATCAACGTTTTGATCCTTAAGTGGGATCTTTCTGATGGTGAATGTACACTGTGCACACTAGACATTGAGGCCTCATGCACACAGGGCGTTTTTACAGCTGCTTTTACCAGCGTCAGACTTTTTTTTTTTTGCAACTTAAAAACGCCTCTCCATGTTATTCTATGGCCTCATACACATATAGGGCTTTTAGGAGCTGTAAGTGGTATAGGCGTTTTTAAGCTACAAAAAAAAACAAAACAGGGCCAGCTTGTTCTGAAAACCGGCGTTACAGCTGTAAAAACATCTGATGTGGCTTAATGCTGGATACAGCCGCGTTAAGCTTTTTTTTTTTTTTGACATGTCAAAATCAATTGTTCCCTATGAGAGCCCATTGATTTGAATAGAAGTCGCACCACACGTCGGATCATGGCGGCTTTTTCGCTATGGATCTTGAAGGGGAACTCTCGCCATAATGAAAATGGCGCGGGGTCTCCCTCAAAATCCATACCAGACCCTCATCCAAGTATGCAGCCCGGCAGGTTAGAAAAGGAGGGACTTCTGTCCGCTTCCTTCTCCCCTTACTCTTGGCCCGGGCGGTGACGTCACTAGGGGATAGGGGCCTCCGGGTGACGTCACCAGGTGGCCATGCTGCATGGCTATATGAGTAATGTGACACGGCGTAGCATTACAGCGGGAGCAGATCGGAGGAGGAACAGAGGGAGAGGACAGCGGAGAGAGGAGAAGAGGGAGAGGACAGTGGAGAGAGGAGAAGAGGGAGAGGACAGAGGAGAAGAGGGAGAGGACAGAGGAGAAGAGGGAGAGGACAGAGGAGAAGAGGGAGAGGACAGTGGAGAGAGGAGAAGAGGGAGAGGACAGAGGAGAAGAGGGAGAGGACAGAGGAGAAGAGGGAGAGGACAGAGGAGAGAGGAGAAGAGGGAGAGGATAGCGGAGAGAGGAGAAGAAGCAGAGGGAGAAGAAAGCGGAGAGAGGAGAAGCAGCAGAGGGAGAGAACAGCAGAGAGAGGAGAAGCGGCAGAGGGAGAGGACAGCGGAGAGAGGAGAAGCAGCAGAGGGAGAGGAAAGCAGAGAGAGGAGAAGCGGCAGAGGGAGAGGACAGCGGAGAGAGGAGAAGCAGCAGAGGGAGAGGACAGCGTAGAGAGGAGAAGCGGGCAGAGGGAGAGGAAAGCGGAGAGAGGAGAAGCGGCAGAGGGATAAGACAGCGGAGAGAGGAGAAGCGGCAGAGAGATAAGACAGTGGAGAGAGGAGAAGCAGCAGAGGGAGAGGACAGCATAGAGAGGAGAAGCGGCAGAGGGAGAGGAAAGCAGAGAGAGGAGAAGCAGCAGAGGGAGAGGACAGCGTAGAGAGGAGAGAGGACAGCGTAGAGAGGAGAAGCGGCAGAGGGAGAGGACAGCGGAGAGAGGAGAAGCAGCAGAGGGAGAGGACAGCGTAGAGAGGAGAAGCGGGCAGAGGGAGAGGAAAGCGGAGAGAGGAGAAGCGGCAGAGGGATAAGACAGCGGAGAGAGGAGAAGCGGCAGAGAGATAAGACAGCGGAGAGAGGAGAAGCAGCAGAGGGAGAGGACAGCGTAGAGAGGAGAAGCGGCAGAGGGAGAGGAAAGCAGAGAGAGGAGAAGCGGCAGAGGGAGAGGACAGCGGAGAGAGGAGAAGCAGCAGAGGGAGAGGACAGCGTAGAGAGGAGAAGCGGGCAGAGGGAGAGGAAAGCGGAGAGAGGAGAAGCGGCAGAGGGATAAGACAGCGGAGAGAGGAGAAGCGGCAGAGAGATAAGACAGTGGAGAGAGGAGAAGCGGCAGAGGGAGAGGACAGCGGAGAGAGGAGAAGCAGCAGAGGGAGAGGAAAGCGGAGAGAGGAGGAGCGGCAGAGGGAGAGGACAGCGGAGAGAGGGGAAACGGCAGAGGGGGAGGAAAGCGGAGAGAGAAAAAGCGGCAGAGGGATAAGACAGCGGAGAGAGGAGAAGCGGCAGAGGGAGAGGACAGCAGAGAGAGGAGAAGCAGCAGAGGGAGAGGAAAGCGGAGAGAGGAGGAGCGGCAGAGGGAGAGGACAGCGGAGAGAGGGGAAACGGCAGAGGGGGAGGAAAGCGGAGAGAGGAGAAGCGGCAGAGGGGGAGAAGAGAGGAGAAATCGGAAGGAGAAGAGGGATAAGACAGCGGAGAGAGGAGAAGCGGCAGAGGGAGAGAACAGCAGAGAGAGGAGAAGCGGCAGAGGGAGAGAACAGCAGAGAGAGGAGAAGCGGCAGAGGGAGAGAACAGCAGAGAGAGGAGAAGCGGCAGAGGGAGAGAACAGCAGAGAGAGGAGAAGCGGCAGAGGGAGAGAACAGCAGAGAGAGGAGAAGCGGCAGAGGGAGAGGACATCGGCGGAGCTGCTTTAATAAATTACTTTGTCAAAGACTTGTGTACTGTTTTAATTTTTGACACTTTTTTGGGGGTGAATGGGTAGGGGTACAATGTACCCCATACTCATTCACTCAGGTTGGGGGGCTGGGATCTTCCAGATGTTGGGGTAAGCCCCCTGCCCGCAGACCCCAATAACCACCGCCCAGGGTTGTCGGGAAGAGGCCCTTTTCCCTATCAACATGGGGACAAGGTGCTTTGGAGGGGGGGGGGGGGCACAGAGCTCCCCTGCCCCAAAGCAGCCATCCTTGAGAGCGTGTGGCCTGGTATGGTCACTCATCCTCGTCCGCCCCCCCCCTTTCCTGACCTGCTGGGCTGCATGCTCAGATAAGGGTCTGGTATGGATTTTGGGCAGGACCCCACGCCAGTTTTTTTTTTATGTTGGCAAAGGTTCCCTTTCAAGATCCTTAGCGCACAAACTGCACGGTAAGTTGTATCATGATCCGACATGTGGTGTGACTTCTATTCAAATCAATGGGCACTCATAGGGAACCACTGATTTTGAATAGAGGCAGAGAAATGCTGTTTAAAGCTAGCGTGGGTAAACGGGAATTAATGCCAATGCAAAAAGCTACTAAAAGCAACATCTTTACAGCCACCTTTTCCTGGGGTTGGTAGTGGCTTTGCAGCTCACTTTTTCTAACGCCCCGTCTGCAAGAGGCCTTATAGAGTGAATAAGTGACATCAAACATTCCTCTGTGTGAAATGTGCACAGATTGAACCTATTGTCAAGGAAACGACTTCTTATTGTGTGATATATTTCCCCAAAGGCACAGGGAAGATCCTGTTTTCAAATATAAATTTCCCAGGTTAAGAAGTTAAAGACAAAAAGAAAGAAGAATGAGATCAGTGAAAAGTAGAAAACTTTATAAATCACTACAATGCAATAAAATGATCCTATGTATGTTCTCAAATAAACGTTATTTCCATAAAATCGAGCTGTCTCTACCTTTTTGTCACACTTACACCCTTCACTTTTTACATTTCAAATTGTACCGGCAAGGCAATCCGTTATTGCACAGAATATTTAGTAAACCCGCTGCCAGGAATGAGAAAAGGGCTGGCGACTCGGATGCTCTTGAATAAAAGTCCTTTATTGGGTTACATGGGTACAGGCTACGCTGACGCGTTTCGGCTAAGAAGCCTTTATCAAAGCAATGCAATGCTTTGATGAAGGCTTCTTAGCCGAAACCCATCGGCGTAGCCTGTACCCGTGTACCCATGTAACCCAATAAAGGACTTTTATTCAAGAGCATCCGAGTCGCCAGCCCTTTTCTGATTCAAGTACTGCATTTTGGGGCCTGAACGTCCTGGCTAGAGCACCGGATCACAGTTCATAGATCATCATATTGGCAGTGGAGCTGGGGTATCATTTTGCTTCTCACTGCCAGGAATGTTTTCTTTGCGTGAATCTAGCGCACATCCCAAACACGTACTCACCTCAACACCATGCACAGTGTTCTTGAGGATCCCCCAGAAAGGTCCTTTAGCAGGATGGGCTCTAGCTGTTTCATTGTGAACGGACTAGTTCCCATCCTCATAAAGGACCTGTATTGACTTAAAGCAGAGTTACAGCCTACTGTAGCTGCTGACTTTTAATATAAGGACACTTACCCTGTTTCCCCAAAAATAAGACCTAGCGTGATTGTCAGTGATGGATGCAATACAAGCCCTACCCCCCAAATAAGCCCTACCCTGTTTCCCTGAAAATAAGCCCTACCCTGAAAATAAGACCTACAAGGACTTTAACTAGGGCTTATTTGGGGGGGTAGGGCTTATATTGCAGCCATCACCGACAATCACGCTAGGTCTTATTTTCGGGGAAACAGGGTACCTGACCAGGGAGCCCCGCGATGTCAGTGTAATGGATGTGATTAAGGTGTTATCAGGTAAAAAATGTTAAAACGGCTATTTCAAATGTAATATCGCATCAGAAGCCTGGTTTGTTAAATTCTTAACTCTAAGAATTTTCAGATATCTGCTAGTTCCTTTTTTTCCAGTCTGAAGCCAAACCGCAACAGATTATAAAAAGACTGTCACTTCCTGTCACTTCCTGTCACTTCCTGTCACTTCCTGTCACTTCCTGTCTCTTCCTGTCACTTCCTGTCAAGTTGCACCCAAGGCAGACAAGACGTCAACATCCAATGCTTGAAGAGGGAAGTTACCAAGATATTTAATAGTAGCTATGATTAATTGTCAAGTTTACTGAAATAATTGCTAAAATGCTGAAGCTGCTAAAAACTCAGACAATGTCACAATAAAGTGTTTTACATACAGTGGGGACGGAAAGTATTCAGACCCCCTTAAATTTTTCACTCTTTGTTATATTGCAGCCATTGGCTAAAATCATTTAAGTTATTTTTTTCTCCTCATTAATGTACACACAGCCCCCCATATTGTACACACAGCCCCCCATATTGTACACACAGCACCTCATATTGTACACACAGCACCCCATATTATACACACAGCCCCCCATATTGTACACACAGCCCCCCATATTGTACACACAGCACCCCATATTGTACACACAGCCCCCCATATTGTACACACAGCACCCCATATTGTACACACAGCACCCCATATTGTACACACAGCACCCCATATTGTACACACAGCCCCCCATATTGTACACACAGCACCCCATATTATACACACAGCACCTCATATTGTACACACAGCACCTCATATTGTACACACAGCACCCCCATATTGTACACACAGCCCCCCATATTGTACACACAGCACTCCATATTGTACACACAGCCCCCCATATTGTACACACAGCCCCCCATATTGTACACACAGCACTCCATATTGTACACACAGCACCTCATATTGTACACACAGCACCCCATATTGTACACACAGCACCTCATATTGTACACACAGCACCTCATATTGTACACACAGCACCCCATATTGTACACACAGCACCCCATATTGTACACAGAGCCCCTCATATTGTACACACAGCACCCCATATTGTACACAGAGCCCCTCATATTGTACACACAGCACCCCCATATTGTACACAGAGCCCCTCATATTGTACACACAGCACCCCATATTGTACACACAGCACCCCATATTGTACACACATCACCCCATATTGTACACACAGCCCCCCATATTGTACACACAGCCCCCCATATTGTACACACAGCACCCCATATTGTACACACAGCACCTCATATTGTACACACAGCACCCCATATTGTACACACAGCACCCCATATTGTACACACAGCACCCCATATTGTACACACAGCACTCCATATTGTACACACAGCCCCCCATATT
Organism: Aquarana catesbeiana; assembly: GCA_037953035.1. Lineage (NCBI taxonomy): Eukaryota > Metazoa > Chordata > Amphibia > Anura > Ranidae > Aquarana > Aquarana catesbeiana. The sequence continues at coordinate 6,225,717 of JBBHAA010001166.1, forward strand.
GTACACACAGCTCCCCATATTGTACACACAGCACCCCATATTGTACACACAGCCCCCCACATTGTACACACAGCCCCCCACATTGTACACACAGCCCCCCACATTGTACACACAGCACCCCATATTGTACACACAGCCCCCCATATTGCACACACAGCACCCCATATTGTACACACAGCACCCCATATTGTACACACAGCACCCCATATTGTACACACAGCCCCCCATATTGTACACACAGCACTCCATATTGTACACACAGCCCCCCATATTGCACACACAGCACCCCATATTGTACACACAGCCCCCCATATTGTACACACAGCACCCCATATTGTACACACAGCACTCCATATTGTACACACAGCACCTCATATTGTACACACAGCACCTCATATTGTACACACAGCACCCCATATTGTACACACTGCACCTCATATTGTACACACAGCCCCCCATATTGTACACACAGCACCTCATATTGTACACACAGCCCCCCATATTGTACACACAGCACCTCATATTGTACACACAGCCCCCCATATTGTACACACAGCACCTCATATTGTACACACAGCACCCCATATTGTACACACAGCCCCCCATATTGTACACACAGCACCCCATATTGTACACACAGCACCCCCATATTGTACACACAACACCCCATATTGTACACACAGCCCCCCATATTGTACACACAGCACCCCATATTGTACACACAGCACCCCCATATTGTACACACAACACCCCATATTGTACACACAGCCCCCCATATTGTACACACAGCACCCCATATTGTACACAGCACCCCATATTGTACACACAGCCCCCCATATTGTACACACAGCCCCCCATATTGTACACACAGCACCCCATATTGTACACAGCACCCCATATTGTACACACAGCACCCCATATTGTACACACAGCCCCCCATATTGTACACACAGCACCCCATGTTGTACACAGCACCCCATATTGTACACACAGCACCCCATATTGTACACACAGCACCCCATATTGTACACACAGCTCCCCATATTGTACACACATCACCCCATATTGTACACACAGCCCCCCATATTGTACACACAGCACCTCATATTATACACACAGCACTCCATATTGTACACACAGCACCCCATATTGTACACACAGCCCCCCATATTATACACACAGCACTCCATATTGTACACACAGCACCCCATATTGTACACACAGCACCCCATATTGTACACACAGCACCCCATATTGACAGAAAAACACAGAATTGTTGACATTTTTTGCAGATTTATTTAAAAAATAAAACCTGAAATATCACATGGTCCTAAGTATTCAGACCCTTTGCTGTGACACTCATATATATAGCTCAGGTGCTGTCCATTTCTTCTGATCATCCTTGAGATGGTTCTACACCTTCATTTGAGTCCAGCTGTGTTTGATTATACTGATTGGACTTGATTAGGAAAGCCACACACCTGTCTATATAAGACCTTACAGCTCACAGTGCATGTCAGAGCAAATGAGAATCATGAGGTCAAAGGAACTGCCTGAAGAGCTCAGAGACAGAATTGTGGCAAGGCACAGATGTGGCCAAGGTTACAAAAAAAAAAAATCTGCTGCACTTAAGGTTCCTAAGAGCACAGTGGCCTCCATAATCCTTAAATGGAAGACGTTTGGGATGACCAGAACCCTTCCTAGAGCTGGCCGTCCGGCCAAACTGAGCTATCGGGGGAGAAGAGCCTTGGTGAGAGAGGTAAAGAAGAACCCAAAGATCACTGTGGCTGAGCTCCAGAGATGCAGTCGGGAGATGGAGGAAAGTTGTAGAAAGTCAACCATCACTGCAGCCCTCCACCAGTCGGGGCTTTATGGCAGAGTGGCCCAACGGAAGCCTCTCCTCAGTGCAAGACACATGAAAGCCCGCATGGAGTTTGCTAAAAAAACACCTGAAGGACTCCAAGATGGTGAGAAATAAGATTCTCTGGTCTGATGAGACCAAGATAGAACTTTTTGGCCTTAATTCTAAGCGGTATGTGTGGAGAAAACCGGGCACTGCTCATCACCTGTCCAATACAGTCCCAACAGTGAAGCATGGTGGTGGCAGCATCATGCTGTGGGGGTGTTTTTCAGCTGCAGGGACAGGACGACTGGTTGCAATCGAGGGAAAGATGAATGCGGCCAAGTACAGGGATATCCTGGACGAAAACCTTCTCCAGAGTGCTCAGGACCTCAGACTGGGCCGAAGGTTTACCTTCCAACAAGACAATGACCCTAAGCACACAGCTAAAATAACGAAGGAGTGGCTTCACAACAACTCCATGACTGTTCTTGAATGGCCCAGCCAGAGCCCTGACTTAAACCCAATTGAGCATCTCTGGAGAGACCTAAAAATGGCCGTCCACCAACGTTTACCATCCCCCCTGACAGAACTGGAGAGGATCTGCAAGGAGGAATGGCAGAGGATCCCCAAATCCAGGTGTGAAAAACTTGTTGCATCTTTCCCAAAAAGACTCATCAAAAGGGGCTTCTACTAAATACTGAGCAAAGGGTCTGAATACTTAGGACCATGTGATATTTCAGTTTTTCTTTGTTAATAAATCTGAAAAAATGTCAACAATTCTGTGTTTTTCTGTCAATATGGGGTGATGTGTGTACAATATGGGGTGTTGTGTGTACAATATGGGGGGCTGTGTGTACAATGTGGGGTGTTGTGTGTACAATATGGGGTGCTGTGTGTACAATATGGGGTGCTGTGTGTACAATATGGGGTGCTGTGTGTACAATATGGGGGGCTGTGTGTACAATATGGGGGGCTGTGTGTACAATATGGGGTGCTGTGTGTACAATATGGAGTGCTGTGTGTACAATATGGGGTGCTGTGTGTACAATATGGGGTGCTGTGTGTACAATATGGGGTGCTGTGTGTATAATATGAGGTGCTGTGTGTACAATATGGGGTGCTGTGTGTACAATATGGGGGGCTGTGTGTACAATATGGGGGGCTGTGTGTACAATATGGAGTGCTGTGTGTACAATATGGGGTGCTGTGTGTACAATATGGGGTGCTGTGTGTACAATATGAGGTGCTGTGTGTACAATATGGGGTGATGTGTGTACAATATGGGGGGCTGTGTGTACAATATGGGGTGCTGTGTGTACAATATGGGGGGCTGTGTGTACAATATGGAGTGCTGTGTGTACAATATGGGGTGCTGATCGTACAATATGGGGTGCTGTGTGTACAATATGGGGTGCTGTGTGTACAATATGGGGGGCTGTGTGTACAATATGAGGTGATGTGTGTACAATATGGGGTGCTGTGTGTACAATATGGGGTGATGTGTGTACAATATGGGGTGCTGTGTGTACAATATGGGGTGCTGTGTGTACAATATGGGGGGCTGTGTGTACAATATGGAGTGCTGTGTGTACAATATGGGGGGCTGTGTGTACAATATGGGGTGGTCTGTGTACAATATGGGGTGCTGTGTGTACAATATGGGGGGCTGTGTGTACAATATGGGGGGCTGTGTGTACAATATGGAGTGCTGTGTGTACAATATGGGGGGCTGTGTGTACAATATGGAGTGCTGTGTGTACAATATGGGGGTGCTGTGTGTACAATATGGGGGGCTGTGTGTACAATATGGAGTGCTGTGTGTACAATATGGGGTGCTGTGTGTACAATATGGGGTGATGTGTGTACAATATGGGGTGCTGTGTGTACAATATGGGGGGCTGTGTGTACAATATGGGGTGCTGTGTGTACAATATGGGGGGCTGTGTGTACAATATGGGGTGCTGTGTGTACAATATGGGGTGCTGTGTGTACAATGTGGGGTGCTGTGTGTACAATATGGGGTGCTGTGTGTACAATATGGGGGGCTGTGTGTACAATATGGGGTGCTGTGTGTACAATATGGGGTGCTGTGTGTACAATATGGGGTGATGTGTGTACAATATGGGGTGCTGTGTGTACAATATGGGGTGATGTGTGTACAATATGGGGTGCTGTGTGTGTACAATATGGGGTGCTGTGTGTACAATATGGGGGGCTGTGTGTACAATATGAGGTGATGTGTGTACAATATGGGGGGCTGTGTGTACAATATGGGGGGCTGTGTGTACAATATGGAGTGCTGTGTGTACAATATGGGGGTGCTGTGTGTACAATATGGGGGGCTGTGTGTACAATATGGAGTGCTGTGTGTACAATATGGGGTGCTGTGTGTACAATATGGGGTGATGTGTGTACAATATGGGGTGCTGTGTGTACAATATGGGGGGCTGTGTGTACAATATGGGGTGCTGTGTGTACAATATGGGGGGCTGTGTGTACAATATGGGGTGCTGTGTGTACAATATGGGGTGCTGTGTGTACAATGTGGGGTGCTGTGTGTACAATATGGGGTGCTGTGTGTACAATATGGGGGGCTGTGTGTACAATATGGGGTGCTGTGTGTACAATATGGGGTGCTGTGTGTACAATATGGGGTGATGTGTGTACAATATGGGGTGCTGTGTGTACAATATGGGGTGATGTGTGTACAATATGGGGTGCTGTGTGTGTACAATATGGGGTGCTGTGTGTACAATATGGGGGGCTGTGTGTACAATATGAGGTGATGTGTGTACAATATGGGGTGATGTGTGTACAATATGGGGTGCTGTGTGTACAATATGGGGTGCTGTGTGTGTACAATATGGGGTGCTGTGTGTACAATATGGGGGGCTGTGTGTACAATATGAGGTGATGTGTGTACAATATGGGGTGATGTGTGTACAATATGGGGTGCTGTGTGTGTACAATATGGAGTGCTGTGTGTACAATATGGGGGGCTGTGTGTACAATATGGGGGGCTGTGTGTACAATATGGGGTGCTGTGTGTACAATATGGGGGGCTGTGTGTACAATATGGGGTGCTGTGTGTACAATATGGAGTGCTGTGTGTACAATATGGAGTGCTGTGTGTACAATATGGGGGGCTGTGTGTACAATATGAGGTGCTGTGTGTACAATATGGGGGGCTGTGTGTACAATATGAGGTGCTGTGTGTACAATGTGGGGTGCTGTGTGTACAATATGGGGTGCTGTGTGTACAATATGGGGGGCTGTGTGTACAATATGGGGTGCTGTGTGTACAATATGGGGGGCTGTGTGTACAATATGGGGTGCTGTGTGTATAATATGGGGTGCTGTGTGTACAATATGGGGGGCTGTGTGTACAATATGAGGTGCTGTGTGTATAATATGGGGGGCTGTGTGTACAATATGGGGTGCTGTGTGTACAATATGAGGTGCTGTGTGTACAATATGGGGTGCTGTGTGTACAATATGGGGTGCTGTGTGTATAATATGGGGTGCTGTGTGTACAATATGGGGGGCTGTGTGTACAATATGGGGTGCTGTGTGTACAATATGGGGTGCTGTGTGTACAATATGGGGTGCTGTGTGTACAATATGAGGTGCTGTGTGTACAATATGGGGGGCTGTGTGTACAATATGGGGTGCTGTGTGTATAATATGGGGGGCTGTGTGTACAATATGGGGTGCTGTGTGTACAATGTGGGGTGCTGTGTGTATAATATGGGGGGCTGTGTGTACAATATGGGGTGCTGTGTGTACAATGTGGGGTGCTGTGTGTACAATATGAGGTGCTGTGTGTACAATATGGGGGGCTGTGTGTACAATATGGGGTGCTGTGTGTATAATATGGGGTGCTGTGTGTACAATATGGGGTGCTGTGTGTATAATATGGGGGGCTGTGTGTACAATATGGGGTGCTGTGTGTACAATGTGGGGTGCTGTGTGTACAATATGAGGTGCTGTGTGTACAATATGGGGTGCTGTGTGTACAATATGGGGTGCTGTGTGTACAATATGAGGTGCTGTGTGTACAATATGGGGTGCTGTGTGTACAATATGGGGGCTGTGTGTACAATATGGGGGGCTGTGTGTACAATATGGGGTGCTGTGTGTACAATATGGGGAGCTGTGTGTACAATATGGGGGGCTGTGTGTACAACATGGGGTGCTGTGTGTACAATGTGGGGTGCTGTGTATACAATATGAGGTGCTGTGTGTACAATATGAGGTGATGTGTGTACAATATGGGGGGCTGTGTGTACAATATGGGGTGCTGTGTGTACAATATGAGGTGCTGTGTGTACAATATGAGGTGATGTGTGTACAATATGGGGGTGCTGTGTGTACAATATGGGGGGCTGTGTGTACAATATGGGGTGCTGTGTGTACAATATGGGGGGCTGTGTGTACAATATGGGGTGCTGTGTGTACAATATGGGGGTGCTGTGTGTACAATATGGGGGGCTGTGTGTACAATATGGGGTGCTGTGTGTACAATATGGGGGGCTGTGTGTACAATATGGGGTGATGTGTGTACAATATGGGGGGCTGTGTGTACAATATGGAGTGCTGTGTGTACAATATGAGGTGATGTGTGTACAATATGGGGTGCTGTGTGTACAATATGGGGTGCTGAGTGTACAATATGGGGTGCTGTGTGTACAATATGGGGGGCTGTGTGTACAATATGAGGTGCTGTGTGTACAATATGAGGTGATGTGTGTACAATATGGGGGGCTGTGTGTACAATATGGGGTGCTGTGTGTACAATATGGGGGGCTGTGTGTACAATATGGGGGGCTGTGTGTACAACATGGGGTGCTGTGTGTACAATATGGGGTGCTGTGTGTACAATATGGGGTGCTGTGTGTACAATATGAGGTGCTGTGTGTACAATATGGGGTGCTGTGTGTACAATATGGGGTGCTGTGTGTATAATATGGGGTGCTGTGTGTACAATATGGGGGGCTGTGTGTACAATATGGGGTGCTGTGTGTACAATATGGGGTGCTGTGTGTACAATATGGGGTGCTGTGTGTACAATATGAGGTGCTGTGTGTACAATATGGGGGGCTGTGTGTACAATATGGGGTGCTGTGTGTATAATATGGGGGGCTGTGTGTACAATATGGGGTGCTGTGTGTACAATGTGGGGTGCTGTGTGTATAATATGGGGGGCTGTGTGTACAATATGGGGTGCTGTGTGTACAATGTGGGGTGCTGTGTGTACAATATGAGGTGCTGTGTGTACAATATGGGGGGCTGTGTGTACAATATGGGGTGCTGTGTGTATAATATGGGGTGCTGTGTGTACAATATGGGGTGCTGTGTGTATAATATGGGGGGCTGTGTGTACAATATGGGGTGCTGTGTGTACAATGTGGGGTGCTGTGTGTACAATATGAGGTGCTGTGTGTACAATATGGGGTGCTGTGTGTACAATATGGGGTGCTGTGTGTACAATATGAGGTGCTGTGTGTACAATATGGGGTGCTGTGTGTACAATATGGGGGCTGTGTGTACAATATGGGGGGCTGTGTGTACAATATGGGGTGCTGTGTGTACAATATGGGGAGCTGTGTGTACAATATGGGGGGCTGTGTGTACAACATGGGGTGCTGTGTGTACAATGTGGGGTGCTGTGTATACAATATGAGGTGCTGTGTGTACAATATGAGGTGATGTGTGTACAATATGGGGGGCTGTGTGTACAATATGGGGTGCTGTGTGTACAATATGAGGTGCTGTGTGTACAATATGAGGTGATGTGTGTACAATATGGGGGTGCTGTGTGTACAATATGGGGGGCTGTGTGTACAATATGGGGTGCTGTGTGTACAATATGGGGGGCTGTGTGTACAATATGGGGTGCTGTGTGTACAATATGGGGTGCTGTGTGTACAATATAAGGTGCTGTGTGTACAATATGGGGTGCTGTGTGTACAATATGGGGGGCTGTGTGTACAATATGGGGTGCTGTGTGTACAATATGGGGGGCTGTGTGTACAATATGGGGTGATGTGTGTACAATATGGGGGGCTGTGTGTACAATATGGGGTGCTGTGTGTACAATATGGGGTGCTGAGTGTACAATATGGGGTGCTGTGTGTACAATATGGGGGGCTGTGTGTACAATATGAGGTGCTGTGTGTACAATATGAGGTGATGTGTGTACAATATGGGGGGCTGTGTGTACAATATGGGGTGCTGTGTGTACAATATGAGGTGCTGTGTGTACAATATGGGGGTGCTGTGTGTACAATATGGGGTGCTGTGTGTACAATATGGGGTGCTGTGTGTACAATATGGGGGTGCTGTGTGTACAATATGGGGGGCTGTGTGTACAATATGGGGTGCTGTGTGTACAATATGGAGTGCTGTGTGTACAATATGGGGTGCTGTGTGTACAATATGGGGGGCTGTGTGTACAATATGGGGTGCTGTGTGTACAATATGGGGGGCTGTGTGTACAATATGGGGTGATGTGTGTATAATATGGGGGGCTGTGTGTACAATATGGGGTGCTGTGTGTACAATATGGGGGGCTGTGTGTACAATATGGGGTGCTGTGTGTACAATATGGGGTGCTGTGTAAACAATATGGGGGGCTGTGTGTACAATATGGGGTGCTGTGTGTACAATATGGGGTGCTGTGTGTACAATATGGGGGGCTGTGTGTACAATATGGGGTGCTGTGTGTACAATATGGGGGGTTGTGTGTACAATATGGGGTGCTGTGTGTACAATATGGGGGGCTGTGTGTACAATATGGGGGGCTGTGTGTACAATATGGGGTGCTGTGTGTACAATATGGGGTGCTGTGTGTACAATATGGGGTGCTGTGTGTTCAATATGAGGGGCTGTGTGTACAATATGGGGGGCTGTGTGTTCAATATGAGGGGCTGTGTGTACAATATGGGGGGCTGTGTGTTCAATATGAGGGGCTGTGTGTACAATATGAGGTGCTGTGTGTACAATATGGGGGGCTGTGTGTACAATATGGAGTGCTGTGTGTACAATATGGAGTGCTGTGTGTACAATATGGGGTGCTGTGTGTACAATATGGAGTGCTGTGTGTACAATATGAGGTGATGTGTGTATAATATGGGGGGCTGTGTGTACAATATGGAGTGCTGTGTGTACAATATGGAGTGCTGTGTGTACAATATGAGGTGATGTGTGTATAATATGGGGGGCTGTGTGTACAATATGGAGTGCTGTGTGTACAATATGGAGTGCTGTGTGTACAATATGGGGGGCTGTGTGTACAATATGGGGGGCTGTGTGTACAATATGGGGTGCTGTGTGTACAATATGGGGGGCTGTGTGTACAATATGGGGTGCTGTGTGTATAATATGGGGGGCTGTGTGTACAATATGAGGTGCTGTGTGTATAATATGGGGTGCTGTGTGTACAATATGGGGTGCTGTGTGTACAATATGAGGTGCTGTGTGTACAATATGGGGGGCTGTGTGTACAATATGGGGTGCTGTGTGTACAATATGGGGGGCTGTGTGTACAATATGGGGTGCTGTGTGTACAATATGGGGGGCTGTGTGTACAATATGGGGTGCTGTGTGTACAATATGAGGTGCTGTGTGTACAATATGGGGTGCTGTGTGTACAATATGGGGGGCTGTGTGTACAATATGGGGTGCTGTGTGTACAATATGGGGTGCTGTGTGTACAATATGGGGTGCTGTGTGTACAATATGGGGTGTTGTGTGTACAATATGGGGGGCTGTGTGTACAATATGAGGTGCTGTGTGTACAATATGGGGTGCTGTGTGTACAATATGGGGGGCTGTGTGTACAATATGGGGTGCTGTGTGTACAATATGAGGTGCTGTGTGTACAATATGGGGTGCTGTGTGTACAATATGGGGTGCTGTGTGTACAATATGGGGGGCTGTGTGTACAATATGGGGGTGCTGTGTGTACAATATGGGGGGCTGTGTGTACAATATGGGGGGCTGTGTGTACAATATGGGGGGCTGTGTGTACAATATGGGGTGCTGTGTGTACATTGAGGAAAAAATGAACGTAAATGATTTTAGCAAATGGCTGCACTATAACAAAGAGTGAAAAATGTAAGGAGGTCTGAATACTTTCCGTCCCCACTGTATGTCATATTCATGTCTGACAAAAATGTATAAAACTGTGAAAGAGGAAATAAAGAGTTCAGAAATTTTTTATTCTGAACTGAGTGTCAGAGCTCGATTACTTCATGGCATGCATGCTTTTTAATTTGATAAAGGGGTAGATATAATAATATCAGACTTTGTTCTGAATCCAAAACATCAGCAGCCGAAACCGACCTGTCCATCGACCCTGGGTGCAGGCGCCGACATCCTTACTAAGGGAAACAGGAAGTGAAGCCTTGTGTCTTCATAGCCTGTTTCCTAATGTGCATGCACGAGTCGTGTGCCGCTTTTTGAATGAACCCGTCATATTCTGGGGGACACACAGGTCCCGGGGGGGGGGGGGGGTTTTGGCACCAAAAAAACATTGAGGTGACAAACCTCGCTGCCAGGCCATGGGACAAAAGTCCTGAAGAAAACATACCAAAAAAGGTATGAAAAAAGATAAATATCCAAAAACGAGGGGGGGTGGAGTGTGCTTTTGTTTCAAACAGAGTCCAATTTTTGCCTGGAACTCCGCTTTAATGCAGAAAGGTCCTTTAGCAGGATGGGATCTAGCTGTTTCAACCAGTTCCCATCCCTTTATATGACCTGTATATTAATAATAAGGAAAGGTCATTTAGCGGGATGGGAACTAGCTCCTTCATAGTGAACCGTCTAGTTCCCATCCCTCTATATGACCTGTATGGTAATAATGAAGAAAATAGGATTTTTGACTTACCGTTAAAACCATTTCTCTGAGTTCATTGACAGGACACAGCGGTTCCTTATTCAGAACCATAGGGTTATACTGCCCCCTACAGGAGTAGGACACTAGCCACAAAAAAAGACTTGGCTATCGCCATAGGCAGTTCTAGGTGATATACACCCCTCTCTCTGCTATAGGCCTTCAGTTTTGTCATAAGCTGTGTCAGAAGCATTAAAAGCCCCATAGAGGGGTGGGTGCTCTGTCTGTCAATGAACTCAGAGAAACGGATTTTACGGTAAGTCAAAAATCCTATTTTTCTCATTCGTTCATTGACAGACACAGCGCTTCCTTATTCAAAACCATAGGGATGTCCCAAAGCAGTGCCAAACATGAGGAGCGGGGCAGCCAACAAAAAAACAGGCCAACCAGACAATCTGGAGCTCAACGAGAACAACTGGAGCCCAACCTGAACAGCAAAAATCCCCTTCATGAGGAAAAAACCTCTAGACTCAGCCTGCAGAACCTTGCGGCTAAAAGAGGCGTCCGCAGATGCCAGCTCATCCACTTTGTAAAATTTGGTGAAAGTGTGCACCGACGACCAGGTGGCCGCCTTGCACACTTGCGTCACTGACGCCTGATGACGGAAGGCCCAGGAGGCACTCAGCGCCCGAGTAGAGTGCGCCTTCGCGGGAAGGGAGGAACCCTACCCCTGACAGAATAGGCCTGAGTCACCGTCTGTCTGATCCATCTAGAAATGGTCACCGAGGAAGCAGACAGCCCCTTCTTTGGCCTGTCCGCGATCATGAACAGGGAGTCTGACCTCCAAAAGGACTCAGTGGCCGCCAAATACGCCTAAACCACATCTAAGGTGTGTATGGCAAATTCCCTCGGATGTTGCGGCCTGGGATATAGGGAAGGCAACACAATGTCTTCATTTAAATGAAAATCAGAAAAAACTTATGGAAGGATAAGGACGAAGAAGCACCTTGTCCTTATGAATCACCAGGTAGGGCGTGCGACGGGATAGCGCCGCCAATTCCGATACCCTGTGAGCAAAGGTGATAGCCACTGAGAAGGCCACCTTCTGTGACAGAGTGAGCTGGGGAATTTCCCGAATATTTTCAAATGGAGGCTTCTGTAGAACGGAAAGCACCAGATTCAAGTCCCATGGTGGCAAGGGAGATCGCACCATTGGAATCACATGTCGCACCCCCCGAAAGAAGGTACGCACCAGGGAATGCGAAGCCAGGGGGCGCTGAAAGAAAACCGCCAAAGCCGACACCTGGCCCTTGATGGTACTCAAGGCCAAGTTATTTTCAACGCCCCTCTGAAGAAAAGTCAAAATCCATGCCACCGAAAAGGAACGTGGGTGAAACCCCGCTGACTCACACCATGAAATGTACGCTTTCTACATCCGATGATATACCTTCCTGGAAGTAAACTTCCTAGCTTTGAGTAGTGTCGGAATCACAGATGCAGGTAAGCCTCTATCCTTCAACAGCAGCCAGGCAGTTAAAGCCAGCGATGGTAAAGCAGGGTGGAAGATTGGCCCTTGGGATAGCAGATCCTCCTCGAGAGGCCGCCACCAGGGGGCGTCTGCGACCAAACGCACCAGGTCGGCGTACCAGGACCGACGAGACCAGTCTGGGGACACTAGAATGACCGGAATTCCTTCGGCCTCGATCCTGCGTAATAGCCGAGGCAGATGCTTGAGGGAAGGAAAGGCGTAGAGCAGACGATACTGGCCCCAGTCCACCAGACCTGGCCACAAACCTCTGTACCTTCCCGTTGACTCGGGATGCCATCAGATCTACCTCTGGAGAGCCCCAATGCAGGCATATCTATTGAAATACCTCCAGGTGAAGGGACCACTCCCCTTGGTCCAACACTTGTCGACTGAGGTAATCCGCCTGCCAGTTTTCCACCCCCGGAATGTGGACGGCGGAGATGGCCAGGACGACACGCTCTGCCCACTGGAGAATGCCTGCTACCTCCAGGCCCGCTAACACACTCCTTGTTCCTCCCTGGTGGTAGACATAGGCCACCGTCATGGCATTGTCCAACGATCCGTATCGGAAGCCCCTGAAGTCGATCCGTCCAATGATCCAGACAGAGTCTGATCACCTGGAGTTCCAAGATGTTGATAGGTAGCCTGGATTCCTTCAGCGTCCAGTGACCCTGAGCCGGGCTCAGGCCCAGGACTCCTACCCACCCGGACAGAATGGCATCGGAGGTGACCACCGTCTAGTACAGAGGGAGAAAGGATTTCTCCTGCCGAAGAGCCGGGGAACGAAGCCACCAGATGAGGGACCCTTTGGTTCCTTGGCTCAGCCAAATCTGACTGTCCAGAGACCCTGGACATTTGTCCCATTTTATGATCTGACAAGACAGATGAAGCAGGGAAAGGCGGGGGACGCATCTTGCTAGTCTGCCGCCCAAGAGCCACCTCCACCCGGGACACAAAGGACTCCATCAACGGATGGCTGGGACCCAGAGGGACCTGCAGCCTCTGATAGGGGGTCAGGTGGGGAAACATGTGCCTGAGACTTCATAGGGGGAGAAGAGACCCCCCACACCAAGAGCGACCACTGCAAACGTACACCCCCCACGCTGGTAGTGGTACCAGAACACCAGGACACTCCACAGCCTGCAGCAGAGAGAGGAAGGGACCCCACCAGACTTACCACCCCACCAGCGTAGCGCTTGCTGCCTCAGGTGTAGACCCGCACACACGTGGCGTCCGAGGAAGAGGAAAACACAGGAGCCAGCGCCGGGTTGAAAGGAGGGGCTTCAAAATGCCGCTGGGCTACACAGTAATGGCCGCCGCCTGAGCACAAAAAACACCAAATCATGGCCGCCGAGCTACACAAACATGGCCGCCAGCCATAAAAATTCAGCAGGCACTAGGGGGAAAAGACGCCGGCCACGGAAAAATGGCCGCAGGACGTGCTACACGAGGCTGACACACAGGAAAGCCCCTGAAAGAGAGAAAGAGAGGATCCGGGCATCGGACCCCTGGGAGCACCCAGTGCCTCCCCCTCCCCCCCGGTAAGCACTGCACCTGGCGGCGTGCACCCCCTGCCCACCAGTACTCAACCCCATCCCCCAGGATCCATCATGGCACCACACTACCTCATATAGAGGAGGGAGGGGGAAAGGGGGGCTACCAGGGGACCTCCAGGGACCATCCACCCCAGGAAGAGAGGGTGCAAGGGCGGAGGGAAACCGAGCAACCCGGGGAGGGGCCCGTGTCCACCGCAAACCTACCAAGGGGAGAGGGGGGGCATTTATTCACCATACCAAGACCAGGCGGGCACCGCTCCAGACAGAACCTCCTCGCCACCGAAGTGGGGGGGCTGTCGGCCATGAGGGACGCTGCGACTCAAGCCGAGACCTGGTCGTATGCGACCTCGCGAGACGTTTAACTCGCAGGGACAGCCCCCGTCCAGTAGGGAGATCAGGCGCTCACTAGCCAGACTGGGGAGATCACTGGATCAAATGTCCAGCCCGTCGCCCAGTCTGGCAGTTGATTGCAGATCTCACCGGAAAAAATCCAGAAAAAACAACAAACAAAAAAATTTAATTTGCCAGGACTAGAGATCTCAGCAGGGAACTAGGTCCTTACTCCTGACTAGGCAGAAAAAAACTGAAGGCCTATAGCAGAGGGGGGGGGGGGGGGGTGTATATCACCTAGGACTGTCTATGGGCGTAGCCAAGTCTTTTTTTCTGCTTAGTGTCCTACTCCTGTAGGGGGCGATATAACCCTATGGTTCTGAATAAGGAAGAGCTGTGTCTGTCAATGCACTAATGAGAAAAGTCATTTAGCGGGATGGGAATTAGCTCCTTCATAGTGAACTGCCTAGTTCCCATCCCTCTATATGACCTGTATGGTAATAATGAAGAAAGGTCCTTTAGCGGGATGGGAACTAGCTCCCTCATAATGAATTGTCTAGTTCCCATCCTTATACATGACCTGACCACTAGGGGGCAAACAGGTTATTCTGTGGGATGGGAACTAGCCAGTTCACATTGAGCAAGCTAGATCCCATCCTCAGAATTGACTAGGTGAATCTGCAGGATGGGAACTAGTCGCAACCCAACCCAATGTCTCCTCTCTACTTCCCCCTGATTCACCTCTCACCCGGAACTTTCTGTCTGTACCTGACATCACTTCCTGTCACTATCTGACATCACTTCCTGTCTGGGTAGAAGTGAGATCGCCATCTTGTGGAGCTCAGAGGAACTGCTTCCCCAAGACAGGTCTCGTAGTGTGAACACGGCCTTGTGCTGTTTTATGTATGTACTGTACACAGATCCGCCGTAGCATTAAGATCACTTTTTGGTAACGTTAATAACATTAATTACATTATCATTACAATGACATCTGAAAGTGGGTGGGATATATAACTTAGCAAGTAAACATGTTGTCCATGAAATCAATATGTTGAAAGCCAAAAAACTCGCCTACAATGGGCACATGAGCATCACTTACCTGGGGAGGAGATGGCATCAGGATGACGTATGGGAAGAAGGCAAGCCGGTGGAGGAAGTGTGATGCCTTGGGCAATGTTCTGCTGGGAAACCTTGGCTCCTACAATTCATGTGGATGTTACTTTGACATGTACCACCTACCTAAACATTGTTGGTGATCAAGTACACCCCTACATAGAAATGATACTCCCTGATGGGAGTGGCTTCTTTCAGCAGGATAATGCATCCTGCCACCCTGCAAAATTGGTTCAAGAATGGTTTGAGGAAAAAAAGAGGTAGAAAGGATCCTGTCCTGAGCAGAACTTCAAATTACCACCTTGTCCGCTGTTTATATACCAGGCTTGGAAAAATTGACAGGCAGACATCCTCAGCTGGCACTGAACCTGGGTAGAGGTCTCCACAAACAATGTTATTCCAGGACCTGTGTCTCAGGTGGTGGATGCCAGATATGAACCTCATGACCTTCAGCTTCAACAAAAAACCTTGGCAGGTTTGTCTCCAGGTCTTATTATGCCTTTCCTCCCCTAAAATTCCTTCCTCGGTTCCTCTGTAGTATCGATATGGAGGGAACTTTAATGGTCCTGATAACTTTCAACCAGCCAATGCAGACGTGGTACTCTAACCTGATCAGACATCCCATGAGCTCTTTCAGGTTGTCCACATCTTTTGTCTCAAGGTCCATTTTGCCACCTTACTTCACAGTTTCTGGCTTGGCTATTGAAGCCTAAGTTGTGAAAGAAAGAGGCATCTCTGAATTAGGGATTTCAGCAATGCTAAAACGAGATAGCCTAGACTTACCATCACATATGAAAGGCATACTTGGCTTGGTATGAAGCAAGGAAGTTTTACCGAAGGAAATTGTTTATGAGATGAATTCTGGCCTTCATCTGTCATGAACGCTCTGTAATTGGGGGTCGTGGCTTCCTGGTAAATGTTTTTTTCTTTCACATGGACAATGGGATCATCTTTCACTGTGAGACATGGCTATTTGAAGGGCCCTTTTGCTTGATTAGTATCTTCACTGGGATTTGTGGACTGCTCTGTCTCTCAATCACTATTTTGCTGTAAGCGCAGTCTTTTTTTTAATCTATTAATACAGAGGCAATGCAAGACTAATACCACCAACACTATTAAAGAATGGGTTACCAAACATACTCATCTACAACACATGGAGGTACTGACAGTCCAACTTTGCGAGAAATGTCATCATTATGTGTCTACCTGGAGCACTTAGAATCACTGCATGAGAACTGACCACTTCAGAAGTCAGCTATAGTATCCCGGGTCGCTAACTTATGAAATGGCTATGAAGGATCCCCCTCTGAGTGGTTATCCAGCACCCTTCCCTTACACCACTATATAGTCTGTGAAGAGAACAGAGCTGTGGGAGGGACCTAGCAGGCTCCACCCAATACCTGCAGAAAACTACTGGATGGGGCTACAGACTTTTTAGACACAAGGCCTGCAGCAAAAATCAGAAAATAGGACTCTACCTACGAGGCAACACTAAGGCTGGGTTCACATCCAAAACGGATGCGGCTCACAGCAGGGGTCCAGTGCGCCCCTGTTCTCCATCTTAGGGACGAATCAGGGCCAAATGTTTACCTGAATTCGTCCCTGAAACTGAGCCAAAGACGCGCAGGACTCCTGTGCAAGCCGCTCCGCAGCCGCAACAGATATGTGAACTGGCTCCATAGACAGCCGGTCACAATCTCCTGTCATGCGAATTGGATGCGGGGAAACCTGCATCCAATTCGCACTAGTGTGAACCCAGCCTGAAGTTCCATTATAAGAGTAAGAGACTGCAAAGATCAAGAATGTGTTATGCTAAGATCATATACTCTTGGGAGTCCTGTTCATTAAGGAAATTGTGGACCAGCTATAACAGAGATTAAGTGACTTTTAGTGTATTTATTGCATAGAGATGATCTGCAAAATACTACTGGATGGGGCTACAGAATTTTTAGACACAAGGCCTGCAACAAAAAGCAGAAAGGAGGACTCTACCTTGAGACGACACTAAAGCTCCATTATAAGAGTTAGAGAGAGACTGCCAAGATCAAGAATGTGTTGTCCTATAAACATATATTCCTGGGAGTCCTGTTCATTAAGGAAATCGTGGACCAGCTATAACAGAGATTAAGTGACTTTTAGTGTATTTCTATTGCATAGAGATGATCTGCAAAATACTACTGATGGGGTTAGAGAATTTTTAGACACAAGGCCAGCAACAAAAAGCAGAAAGGACTCTTCGTTGAGAGAACACTATAGCTCCATTATAAAAGTAACAGAGAGACTACCAAGATCAAGGACTGTCAGGGCTGGGCTCAGCCCTTCCTTCTCATAGCTGGCCGCTCAGCTGTTGGCTTATTGCCAGCTCCTATCTCTCCACAGGTACTCAGCTGTTGATGATATCCTGCTTGTCACTCCTGCCTACTTAAGCTGTTCAGCCCAGTGGATCTCTGCCTTCGCCTTGGTCAACATCACAGAGACGATCTCTTGCGTTCCTGTTTAAAGACTTGCTTTGCTGACATCCCTTCTGGCTCCAGATCCTGCTTGCTGTTTCACTACATTGATCCCTGACTTCTGGCTTGGCTGACTATGCGTTCCAGTTACTGAACTTTGGCTATGTTTTGACTACGTTTGTTCTTTTTACTTTTATTATTAAACAAGTGTGATTTAATTGTACTTCTGTCTCGACCTGATTTCATGGTTTCTGACAAGGATCAGTTTTCCTGTGATTAATTAATGCTGGGAGTCCTGTTCATTAAGGAAATTGTGGACCAGCTATAACAGAGATTAAATTAATATTATTGTATCCCTATTGCATATATATTATTGTAAATTTTCTTCATCTAGAAAAGGATAGCTAGCCTTTGAAAGTGTGTATGTATGCATATTTATAGTACTCTATATGTCTTGTATAGTTTTTCCTGTGAATGTAAATAGTTTGTATACACAGCGATCTTGTTCAGTAAAAGCGTATTAATATAGTAATGGGTTTGTTTCCTTAGGTTACTGCAAGAACCAGAGAGCTAACATATATAAACAGCAAAATATCTTGTGGTTGGAGATTATGATGGTGTGGTGGAATTTCAAGTGTATGGGTCTTTGATCTTATAATTGAAGCACACTACACATGACCTGCGATTGATGAGAAGGGTGAGGTTTGGCTGTTTCAACAAGTACAAGCTGGTAAAACAAAACTACTAAGACACAAGATTCGGGTTGGATTTGCATGTTTATCAGGTAAATATAAATGTTACATCTCAAAATGTAATGTTTTCTACTTTTAGCCAGCAGATAGAACTCTCCAAGCAAATGAAGCTGCCTGTGCAAGCTGAGGACTACTGCACAGAAATTGTTATGCCGCGTACACACGAGCGGAATGTCCGACAGAAAAAGTCAGACGGAAGCTTTTCATCATCTATTCCGATCGTGTGTATGCCTCATCGGACTATTTTTTTCGAAAATCCTGATGGACCTAGAAATGGAACATGTTCTAAATATTTCAGACGGAACCAATTCCTATCGGGAAAACCACTCGTCTGTAAGCTGTTCCAACGTACCAAAAACGGCGCATGCTCTGAAGCAAGTACGAGACGGAAGCTATTGGCTACTGGCTATTGAACTTCCTTTTTCTAGTCCCGTCGTACGTGTTGTACGTCACCGCGTTCTGGACAGTCGGACTTTGGTGTGACCTTGTTTAGGCAAGACCGCTTGAGCGGAATTCCGTCGGAGAAACCTTCGTAGTTTATTCCGATGGCAAAACCGGTCGTGTGTACAGGGCATTAGTCTTGTAATGTAGTCTGATCTCCCCATTTCTCGCATCCATATGTAGAGTCTCTCCCACCAGGATGTCTTCCTGTGAAGCTTCTGCTGAAGAGCAGGGGAGATCAGACTACACTGCTAGAGGGACTCAACTGGCAGAAATATCTCCTCCTCCCAGAGTAAGCCAGATAGAACTTTATGAGGAAAATAATCCTACCAAAGACTTCAAAGTGTTTCTTCCATGATAAAGATCAGAGGAGCGCTCAGCCACGTGTTTTCTGAGGTGTATATCAAGGTGTGCTTCTTCCCAATGTGCGATCTCTGATGTATGGCAAAATATTATATATTTTCAGCGCTCAGAACACTAATACACCTCGAAGCTTGTGTGGGTTCTCGGATGTTTGACAAGATAGGACTTCTGTGAAAAACAATTCCTGCACTCAGGGCAGGAATACGGCTTTTCCCGTGTGTAGCATATCTGAGGTTCAGTAAGATTGGACTTTTATGAAGGGCATTTTCTAAACTCTGAAGCTATGCATCGTCTCACATGTGTGAGACCTACAGTGTTTGTTAAACTTGTACTTGAGTGAAAAGCATTCACTTAGGGCAGGAATATGGCTTCTCCTCCCCCGTGTGGGATCGTTATTGTTTACCAAGGTCTGATTTCTGAGACAAACACTTCCCGCCCTCAGGGCAGGAAAATGCCTTCTCACTCGTGTGAGATCTTTGATGATGTACAAGGCTTGTCTTTTGTGTAAAACATTTTCCACACTCAGGACAGGAATACGGCTTTTCACCCGTGTGAATTCTCCGATGTATTTTAAGATGGGAATTCTGCGAAAAACATTTCCCGCACTCAGGGCAGGAATACGCCTTCTCACCCGTGTGAGTTCTTTGATGAAGTAGAAGGCTTGCTTTTTGTGTAAAACATTTTCCACACTCAGGACAGCAATATGGCTTTTCACCCGTGTGAATCCTCAGATGGTTGTTAAGATGGTTCTTTTTTGAAAAGCATCTCCCGCATTCAGGGCAGGAATACGGCTTCTCGCCTTTGCGGGATCTTTGATGCATAGCAAGGTCTGATTTCCGCGACAAACATTTCCTGCCCTGAGTACAGGAGTATGCTTTCTCACCCGTGGGAGGTCTTTGATGTTTCACAAGGCCAGATTTTTTTGTAAAACATTTTCCACACTCAGGACAGGAATATGGCTTTTCACCCGTGTGAGACATCCTGTGTGAATTAAGATGGACCTTCTGTGAAAAACATTTCCCGCACTCAGGGCAGGAATACGGCTTCTCACCCGTGTGAGTTTTTTGATGTTTTGCAAGGTTCGATTTTATCGCAAAACATTTCCCACACTCAGGACAGGGGTACGGCTTCTCCCCCGTGTGAGATCTTTGATGTAAAACAAAGTCATATCTCCGTGGAAAACTTTTCCCGCATTCGGGGCAGGCGTATCTCTTCTCACCCGCGTGCAATTTCTGGTGTTCAGATAGATCCGAACTTTTTCCGTCTTCCTCTATGTGATCTTGTGTGATGTCCTCATCTTCCATTTTCCATCCTGGAGATAAAGTGAGACGATCCTTTGAGGGTTTCTCCATGGCGTGTCCTGGAAAAATATAAAAACACCATCAATAGATATGAGAGGGTTAGTTCACTTCCATCAAGATTCCATCTGGATCAGGTAGATATGAGTGAGCAGATGTTCTCTGTGGAGGTCCCAACCAGCTGGGACTCTTCCTCTCTTCTACATTTACACAGCCTTGTCAGAAGAGCAGGAACCAATGGGGACTGGGAGGTCCATGCTCTTTACGCAACCACAAGTCTAGGTACTGGGTCATGTGATCTCTGATAGACAAGAGGGTCAAAGTCCTGGCTTGAAGACCCTTTACCATAGAACAAGCGACGTTAGGCTTCTGGTGATATGCAGCATTGAAGGGTGCTTGCAGCAGTATTTTCCCCTGGACAGATAAGTGTTTTAGTGATACGTCTTATCCCAATGAGATGTCTAACCCTCTCAATGCAAGGTCCGTACGGGGTACGGACCTACAGCACTGCTTCCAGCTGGCCAGGTCCGTACGTCATATTCCTCCTCCTGCTATAAGCTCATGGTTACTTCAGTAACCATCATCAACTAATAGCAGAACTGTTCAGCAGACCCTGCTGAACAAACTGATAGTGGCTTATCAGCTACTGATCAGAGCTATTTACCTAAAATGTGACCCCCCCCGCCGCTTCTTTGCCCTGTGTCTCCCGCCTCTCTATCCACCTTTGCTGACATCTGATATGCCCTCCCATCTCCCACCGCTCCCTTTTCCAGCTGCTTCATCCTCCCCTACACTGATTCCCCCCCCCCCCAGCACCAATCCCCCGCTTTGCAAACCCCGATCCCCTTGTGGCTACCCTGCAGCTGCCAGCTTCCCTTCTCTGTTCTCCTGACGGCTTTGGGTGCTGCAGGGCAACCACTGAGGGATCTACTTGTCTAAATAGATCCCCCCTACGCTGCTCCGACCCCCCCCCTTTTAGTGCCCCCCACCTAACTGATGGCCGAGCGCCCCCTCCCAGCAGCTGCTGCCCGGCTTTCTGGCTTTTCCTGCTCCCCCTCCCACCCGCTGCAGTTGCTGCTAGGGAGGGAATTCAATGTCAGGATGGAGAGCAGGGAGACTGGTAAACATATGTCCTTCCCCCAATGTATGTAGTCATCAATCGATACCAATCGCTTCTGTATTCATTCATCATTAAAACATAGTAAACTGTATTTGTTATTGAGGCGTACTAAACTGAGTTTACTATGCTTTGGTTTGTGAATGAATAGGAGTATCTAGTGGTTCTTCAGCACACTGATTGCCTTTCAGCAATCCACACAACACACCGGCAACAACACCGACAGTCTCTCCCATTTCCTTCCGTTAGCAATAGCAACCACTGCGATATCCATAGGGAAAATCCCGGATGAGCCCCCACTCCTATTCATTCATCTACAGTGCAGATGAGGCTGGAGAGAAAGGGATTGCCTTCAGTCCCTTTCTCTGTCTCAAGAAAGAGACATTGGGAAGTAAATTTAGCTTGTATTCAGTGTGGCTGCAATTGCTGTGCTGGGTACATTTAGTTGCTCACAGTACTCAGTGCAGCTGTGGGTGTGATTCGTTAGGTCTGCTCAGTGTTTCTGCTGCTGCTGGGTTTGATTTGCTTTCTCTGCTATCCAGAAGGTTGGAGAACTCTCTGGAAGATAGGTGTGAAGCAATGCAAATAGCAGCATGAATATTCATACAGCGCTGGCCAATCCCAGGGAGCTGGGCCCCGATGGCATGCTGGGAGACTGTATATATTACTTTGAGCACACTGGGCTCTGGGTCTTTCCCTAGAGAGGATTAGTCCAGCCTGGAGGGCTTGCTGCCCTCCAGGGCAACGTTGCCATGTGCTTGCTGTTTGTGAGGCCTCGGGTGGGCAACCTGAGGGTCTGGATGCTGGAGCTAAGGACTGGAGAGCTGACTGAGCGGTTGCCGCTGAAGATCTAGCCGGGTATCACTGGAGAAAGGTGTTGCTTGGAAGTTGGAAGGAGGCAACCAGCTTTCACTAGACATTTTGTGAGTACAGACTGGTGAGAGATCTTAGGGATTTTGGGCTGCTGCCACCCCTCTTTGTGCTAGAGAGTCAACTGCGTGTTTGCTAAATGGGGACATCGGCTGGTGTCCTGAAGAGCTTAGTTTATCTGAATCCTTGTGAAGGGACTATGCTCTCAATGCTCTAAAGTAAGAAGGTTGCATGCCGCTTTTGACTGCTTCTACTGCAAAGCCAAGTCCAAAGTTGTCTATATGCAAGGACTTCTGCTTCAGCTTTATAGAAAGGAGGTCACTGTCCTCAATCTGTACGTAGTTTCTGTTTTTTGGATATCCCATTCAGTTCCCTCAACCCTATCCAAGTTCTCCAAAACTAAAAACGACACAAACAACACCCTTAGACTGGGTATTGAGGATTAGTGTGGCTGAGGGGCAAACCACTGGGGAAGAACCTTTGCAAAATTCCAGCGGCTCCTACAAGAGTAAGCGCTACAAAAAGAAAAAAAAAACATAGTGAGGGTAGGTTTAGAGATGTGTCTTCTCCCATGCCTCTCAAGCCCGAAGAAGAAACACAGCTCAGCCTAGATTTTTTTGCTCCCCCTCCCCCAACTATAAATCTAAACAAGGTGTAAGGCCTCGTTCACGCAGTCCATACTACAGCTAGGTTGTGTTTAGCTGCAAAGGGATGCACAGGGGGAACATAGCAATTTGATAAACATTTGCGCAAATATCACGGGACCTTAAAAATCAGTAGCATCTTCTTGATATTCTGCTGGTCACGTGCTTTTAGAAAATGTATGGTTCGAGGGGTCTTTTACAAACTCTGAAAGCTGAAAGGGAAAAGCAAAAGAGCAATGGAAAAATTGCAATCCCCATGCAGGTGGTCCCATTGATGTCAATTGGGACACAGTGGCTGCATGGGAATACACAGGTGCTCATGCACCTCTGTGCAGGCAGTCCCAATGATGTCAATTGGGATGCAGCGGCTGCATGGACACAGCCACTGCTCCAAACTTGGCATCCATGTGGGCGCATGTCCCCAAACACACACGGTCTGCATTTAAGGCCATACACCTACACCCGCATGGTTGTCAATTGGGACACACACCTGCATGGGAATGCACAGGTGTTCATCCTCTCATGAGCAGGCAGTCCCAATGATGTCAATTGGGACACAACGGCTGCATGGACACAGCCACTGCTCCAAACTTGGCATCCATGTGGGCGCATGTCCCTGAACTCACACTGTCTGCATTTGGGGCCATACACCTACACCCGCATGGATGTCAGATCTGTCCTTGCAGCTGCTGCATCCCAGTTGACATGAATGGGACCTGTGCATCCCCTATGTGGTTAAACATGGCCCTCTAAGGGCGTACGATTTAGCGCACCCCTATTGAATGAGGCCTTGGTAGGAATTTAGCAGGAATTTTCTAAGTTATGTTGTGTTTAGGTGTGCAAATAAGGATTTTAGTGTTTTTTTTGTGTGTAAAAATAGCGATTTGATAAACATTTATCACAAGACCTTAAAAATTAGTATTCTACTGGTCACATGCTTTCATAAAATGTACGGGTTTGGGGGGGTCTTTTACAAACTCTGAAAGCTGAAAGGGAAAAAATAAAAAAGCAACGGAAAAATTGCAAAAATGGCGCGGCCACCTGAGATAACAAAAGGGGAGCGCCGGGCCTGGCAGTGAAAGGGGTAATACAGTTTTATGGTAACATTTAGGTATAAGTCTGCTGGAAGAAGAGGGACCAACCTAAGAAAGGCTCAATCTTGTTATCATATCTGTGCTACTGTAACTAGGAGTGACACACAACCTAATACTGCCAGCTGAACCCCAGGACGGGTATCAGTACAGGGAGGGGACATTATCAACCTATTATTGGTTGATATCACTCAGCTCCCTCCCTACTCTGGACCAATCAGTGAGCAGTAACAGAGCAGAGATAAGAGAAGAATATATTATGGGTCACCTGTGCTGATCTCTGTAGGAGTGTCCTCCTCTATGAATGTCCTCGGCATTCCAGCCTCCTCCGTATATTGCTGATCATCCCTCATATAAGTCTCTTCTGCTTCACACTCAACTTTCATAATCAGATCTTCAACCTAAACCAACAGAATGGCAGAAAATAACATCTGTAACATAGAAGTATTTATGATGTGAGATCACATAGAAAATATCATCTTGTAGAGTCCACACATCATCTCCACATGTCAGAGTGTTCAATCACTTTATGTTCCCTCAACTCCACCTACCTGATGATGGTGAGGGATGGTGTGACCTCCCTGTGTGGAATCCCGGGACTGCAAAGGACGGGGACATCTCTCTGGTGGGTTTCTGTTACTAGGTGGCTCCATCATATCCTTGTGTTCTTCAGAAAACTCCTCCATCACTCCATACTCCTCATCCTCCTCTTTATATTCTTCTTTAACAATATTACAATCCCTGAGGTTTCCACTCTAAATATATAAATATATATAAATACATTTATTGTAACAAACAAGCTTCTGTATAAAATATAACTATCAGTTATTGTTCCTCATCTACCTGATAGTGATGAGGAATGGTGTGACCTTCCTGTGTGGAGTCAAAGGAATACAGAGGACGGGGACATCTCTCTGGTTGGTTTATGTAGTTGGATGACTCCTCTATGATGTTCAGGTACAGATCTTTGTGTTCTTTTGAAATCTCTGACTCCTCCATTATCCCATCCTCATCATCCTCCTCTTTTATCTCTTCTTTAACCTCAACTTTAGAATCTCTCAGTTTTCCACTCTGAATATATAATAAAAATGACATCAATGGTAACAATGCAGATAATGTACAGATCCTAATGATACTATCAGTGATTGTTCCTCATCTACCTGATGATGGTGAGGGATGATGTGACCTTCCTGTGTGGAATCCCGGGAATACAAAGGACGGGGACATCTCTCTGGTGGGTTCCTGGTATTAAGGGGCTTCATCATATCTTTGTGTCCTTCTGAAGGGTCCTCCATCTCCCCATACTCCTCTTCTTTATAATCTTTTTGAATACAAATATTTATATCCTTGATGTCCTTGTTGTCTTCACCCTAAACCAAGAAAATGATAGAAAATATCTCGTAGGATCCATACATTGTCTCCACGAGTCATTTTCATGTCCTAGATGCTCAGTCCCACATACCTGATCTTCCTGTGTGGAATCCCGGGAATACAGAGGACGGGGACATCTCTCTGGTGGGTTCCCATTACTGGATCCATCTGTAGGAAACACACACACTGACTGAATACATTGTTTCTATGTGTTTATCAGATGATGGGGGATCTAGGTGGACCCTCCGTACTGCTCTCTCCTTTACAATAAAGTCTCCTCTTACCCGGTGATGTGAGGGGCGGCTGATTGTCCATCATGACGTCCTTGTAGAGATCCTTGTGTCCTTCTAAATACTCCCACTCCTCCATGGAGAAATAGACAGTGACATCCTGACACCTTATAGGAACCTGACACACACAATGATACAGTCACCATCCAGACACATCCCTTGTCTGTTACTGGATAATGTCCCAGAATCCTCCTCACCTCTCCTGTCAGCAGCTCCATCATCTTCTTGGTGACTTCTAGAATCTTCTCCATGTTGTGTCTCTCAGGTTTTAGGGAGTCACATGGAGGCACTGTGATGGTCATATGATCACCTGACTTCACAAGAGGAAATCTCTGTATTGGAGAACCAATAGGAATATCATGTTAGAATCCCAGAATCCTCCTCACCTCTCCGGTCAGGTCTGTTTTATTAATAGAGATAAGAGTGATGTCATGTGATCTCCCAGAATCCTCCTCACCTCTCCAGTCAGGTCTGTGTTTTATTAATAGAGATAAGAGTGATGTCATGTGACCTCCCAGAATCCTCCTCACCTCTCCAGTCAGGTCTGTGTTTTATTATTAGAGATAAGAGTGATGTCATGTGACCTCCCAGAATCCTCCTCACCTCTCCGGTCAGGTCTGTGTTTTATTAATAGAGATAAGAGTGATGTCATGTGACCTCCCAGAATCCTCCTCACCTCTCCGGTCAGGTCTGTGTTTTATTAATAGAGATAAGAGTGATGTCATGTGACCTCCCAGAATCCCCCTCACCTCTCCGGTCAGGTCTGTGTTTTATTAATAGAGATAAGAGTGATGTCATGTGACCTCCCAGAATCCTCCTCACCTCTCCGGTCAGGTCTGTGTTTTATTAATAGAGATAAGAGTGATGTCATGTGACCTCCCAGAATCCTCCTCACCTCTCCGGTCAGGTCTGTGTTTTATTAATAGAGATAAGAGTGATGTCATGTGACCTCCCAGAATCCTCCTCACCTCTCTGGTCAGGTCTGTGTTTTATTAATAGAGATAAGAGTGATGTCATGTGACCTCCCAGAATCCTCCTCACCTCACCGGTCAGCAGGTAGATGATCTCCAGGGTGAGGTTTAGTATCTTCTCAGTCATGTGACTCCGGTCCTCCTCCATCCTTATTGGTCATGTGATCTATATAGGATTCCTGTAGACCAATAATTGATATCAGAGAATGATCTGGACTGTACTGGTTGTACAATATTAGGATGGGGGTGTTTGGGGGGATAATATGAGGGTTTCTATCATATAAGAACGGTCCCCCGTGGGATTACACAAAGAAGAACATTAAGTTTAGGGTTTGCTATGGTTTTGGGGTCTGGAAGCCCCTTACCCTTTGGCCGGTCTGATTAGAAATTCCATTTTACATGTAAAATCTATTTTGTGTTGAGTAAAGCTGTCAAAGCTCAATAAGACTCTCTTTAAGTCTTTCAGAAAATCAGAAATGAGTTCCTAATAGATTAAATTCACAAACCCTCCTCCATCCCATATTGCTATAAAATTTAGAGCAACCTTTGGGGGTCTGGCAATCTTGCAACGTCAAATTTTATCCAAAGTGTGATTTGCACTTTAACCACTTACGGACCAGCCGCCGTCGTTAGACGTCGGTACTTTGACGTAGAATACCGTCCTCTTTCAGATAAAAGGGGCCTCTGTGGTGGATTCGCCACAAGATCACTTTTTTTCGGCTGCGGGAGAGGTCCCCGACGCTCTCCGGTTGTCTGTGCCGCTTACCAGAGCCGCCGGTAGTGGCGGAGACAATCCGATCCTATCCCGTCAGTAGCAAGGAGCCAAGGTTAGGGAAAGATGGCCCCCACGTGGCTCTGTAACATTGGATGACGGAAGCGACATCAAACATCACTTTCGCCCGATGGTCTTAAAGAGGAATTAAAAAAAAAAAAATTCTTTTTATTTTGCTTTTTTTTTTTTATTGCATTTTAGTGTAAATGTGAGACGTGAGGTCTTTTTGACCCCCCAGATCTCACAATAAAGAGGTCCTGTCATGCTTTTTTTTATTACAAGGGATGTTTACATTCCTTGTAATAGGAGTAAAAGTAACCCAAAATTATTTTTTTTTAAAGGACAGTGTAAAAATTAAGAAATAAAAAGTAAAATAAATATGAAAAAAAAAAAAAATTTAAAGCGCCCCGTCCCGCCGAGCTCGCGTGCAGAAGCGAACGCGTACGTAAGTCGCGCCCACATATGAAAACGGTGTTCAAACCACACATGTGAGGTATCGCCACGATCGTTAGAGCGAGAGCAATAATTCTAGCAAAAGATCTCCTCTGTAACTCAAAACTGGTAACCTGTAGAAATTTTTAAACGTTGCCTATTGAGATTTTTAAGGGTCAAATTTTGACGCCATTCCAAGAGCGGGCGCAATTTTGGAACATGACATGTTGGGTATCAATTTACTCTTTATAACATTATCTTTCACAATATAAAAAAAAATGGCTAACTTTACTGTTGTCTAATTTTTTAATTAAAAAAATGTGTATTTTTTCCAAAAAAAATTGCGCTTGTAAGATCACTGCGCAAATACGGTGTGACATAAAGTATGGCAACGAACGCCATTTAATTCTCTAGGGTGTCTGAAAACCTCTCTCTGCCAATCCCTCCACTGGCTTCCATTCAGTGTCCTCCACCCCTCTCTGCCAATCCCTCCACTGGCCTCCATTCAGTGTCCTCCACCCCTCTCTGCCAATCCCACCACTGGTTTCCATTCAGTGTCCTCCACCCCTCTCTGCCAATCCCTCCACTGACCTCCATTCAGTGTCCTCCACCCCTCTCTGCCAATCCCTTCAGTGTCCTCCACCCCTCTCTACCAATCCCTCCACTGGCTTCCATTCAGTGTCCTCCACCCCTCTCTACCAATCCCTCCACTGGCTTCCATTCAGTGTCCTCCACCCCTCTCTGCCAATCCCTCCACTGGCTTCCATTCAGTGTCCTCCACCCCTCTCTACCAATCCCTCCATTGGTCTCCATTCAGTGTCCTCCACCCCTCTCTACCAATCCTTCCACTGGCCTCCATTCAGTGTCCTCCACCCCTCTCTACCAATCCCTCCACTGGCTTCCATTCAGTGTCCTCCACCCCTCTCTGCCAATCCCTCCACTGGCTTCCATTCAGTGTCCTCCACCCCTCTCTACCAATCCCTCCATTGGTCTCCATTCAGTGTCCTCCACCCCTCTCTACCAATCCTTCCACTGGCCTCCATTCAGTGTCCTCCACCCCTCTCTACCAATCCCTCCACTGGCTTCCATTCAGTGTCCTCCACTCCTCTCTACCAATCCCTCCACTGGCCTCCATTCAGTGTCCTCCACCCCTCTCTACCAATCCCTCCACTGGCTTCCATTCAGTGTCCTCCACCCCTCTCTGCCAATCCCTCCACTGGCTTCCATTCAGTGTCCTCCACCCCTCTCTACCAATCCCTCCACTGGCTTCCATTCAGTGTCCAATGACACCTCAAAAGCAACAAATTCACACCCAGCCTAGTTCTCATCTTGACTACTGAAACTCTCTTCCATTGACTGACCTCTACACAGGATATCCCCCCTTCAGTCTATCATTAATGCTGCTACCAGACTCATCCACGTTACCATCGGCTTATGTCGCGTACACGCGAGTGGAATTTACGGCAGACTTGGTCCGGCGGACTTTCCGAATGAACGGACTTGCCTACACATGATCAACCAAAGTCCGACGGATTCGTATGTGATGACGTACGACCGGACTAAAACAAGGAAATTCATAGCCAGTAGCCAATAGCTGCCCTAGCGTCCGTCGGACTAGAACACAGACGAGTGGACTTTTCGACCAGACTGGAGTCCGTCTGAAAGATTTGAAACGTGTTTCATTTCTAGGTCCGTCGAACTTTTGGGAAAAAAAAGTCCGCTGGAGCCCACACACGATCGAATTGTCCGACGGAGTCTGCCATAAAGTCCGCTCGTGTGTACACGGCATTAGTGTCCTCCACCCTTCTCTGCCAATCTCTCCACTGGATTCCACTCACATTATTATTACAATTCAACATACTAACAACAACATACAAAGCCATCCATAACTCTGCCCCGAGCTACATCACCAACTTCGTCTCAATAGATCGCCCAACCCGTCCTCTCCGATCCTCCCGAGACCTCCTGCTCTCGATCTCCCTCATCACCTCCTCCCATGCTCACCTCTGGGAATTCTCCAGAGCCTCTCCCCTTCTCTGGATATCCCTACCCCGACCCGTGTAAATAGAAAATAAGATCTTATTACCTCCTCTGCTGCCAGTTCCTGCAATGTCTCCTCTCTACTTCCTCCCGACTCACCTCTCAAACTTCCTATTTATTCCTGAGATCACTTCCTGCCTGGACCTGACATCACTTCCTGTCTGTGTAGAAATGAGATCACCACCTTGTGGAGCTCAGAGGAACTGCAGCCCCGAGAAACGTCTCGTAGTTGTGCTGTTTTACGTACAGTATATACTGTGTACACCAGGGGTGTCCAAACTTTTTTCAAAGAGGGCCAGATTTCATGAAGTGAACATGCGTGAGGGCCGACCATTTTGCCTGACTTTTAAAATTAAATGCAAATGAAATATTTTATGCAAAGTTTATTGCAAATGGAATACTATTCATGTCGTAACATTGATGACAATATATGATGATATATAATATATATATCTTCTCTTCTCAGGGTAACAATGAGCTCAGGCGTGTCATGTTTAAAAAAAAAAAATTATATATATATCTCTTCTTTAGTCTCTGACCAATCCCCAAGCACCTCTCGGTGTAAAGGATGAGCTTGAGCGTTTATTATTTTTTTAAATAATAATCTTTTCTTTAGCCAGCCTAATCCACCAGTGCCTCTCACTGACTGAAAGGATGTGGCCCCCACTTGGAATTTACATATATATCCATCTGTGCCCCCCCAAGTATATCCATCTGTGCCCCCCCCAAGTATATCCATCTGTGCCCCCCAAGTATATCCATCTGTGCCCCCCAAGTATATCCATCTGTGCCCCCCTAAGTATATCCATCTGTGCCCCCCCAAGTATATCCATCTGTGGCCCCCCCAAGTATATCCATCTGTGGCCCCCAAGTATATCCATCTGTGGCCCCCCCCAAGTATATCCATCTGTGGCCCCCAAGTATATCCATCTGTGGCCCCCAAGTATATCCATCTGTGGCCCCCCCAAGTATATCCATCTGTGGCCCCCAAGTATATCCATCTGTGCCCCCCCCCAAGTATATCCATCTGTGGCCCCCAAGCTCAAGCATGTTATTTTTTTTTACTGTGAATATACCTATCTTCTTTAGCTGAACAAATCCCCGAGCGCCGTGCTCATTGTTAAAAGTCGATGTGCCCGAGCCTGCAAGGAAGAAAGCTGACAGCGCACAGCGCCACCGCCAATCACAGGCACTGTGACATTTCCCCGATCTGCGGACTGCAGATGCAGAGATCGGGAATAGTCACAGTGCTTGTGATTGGCTCTGCGCGCTGTCAGCTTCATAGCGGCTCGGGCACATTGACTTCTGAACACGCCCAGCCACACCCCCCCCCCCGGCTCATCAACAATTAGCCCGGCGCTCAGGGATTTGTTCAGCTAAAGAAGATATATTCACAGCAAAAAAAACATAACACGCTCGAGCTTGGGGGGCCACAGATGGATGCATATGTAAATTCCAAGTGGGGGCCACATCAAACCGGAACGCGGGCCGCAAATGGCCCGCGGGCCGGACTTTGGACATGCCTGGTGTACACCGATCAGACATAACATTAAAGTAGAAGTCCATGCTAAAACCAAAATCCCTGCATCTATAGACACCCACGGATCTAACACTAACCTATCTAGCCCTGTAAAGAAAAAAATGAGTATACATACGTTTTTTGAAGCCGATCCGACCCGATCTCCGGCATCGGAAGCTCTGCAGAAGACATGGCCAACAACGACTATGAAATGAATGGGAGGTGACGTCACCCATAGAGTTGCTGTGGGGCTTCCGTTGTCGGACATGTCCTCTGCGCCCGCCTCCACAGCGAAGCCGCGGCTGACAGCTCAGCGTGGGATCGGGTAGGGTTGCCACCTTTTCGTCAAGCCAAACCCGATCACTTTGGTAGCACACAGCAATTTTATTTTTAAGGGGGAACACTGTGTACTCTGGTGTAAAGGGGAACTGTGACGTAAGGGAGTTTCTGCCCACCAAACCTCTCACTTTCATCAGAGTTCCCAGCCCTCCCCTTATATTAGGGTTCCCAAAGCCCCCTTTACATCAGAGTCCACAGGGCACCGTTTACCTTAGTGTACTAACTCGCTTGGAGGTAGGAGGGAGAAGGGAGGGAAGGGGGTAGACTTCAGTCACAGACAGTGGATGGTGAACTCACTCACCTGAGGGTGGAGGCTCAGGCATCAACACCTTTCATCCACGATGTAACTGAGCTGAGTTGCTGAGCTTCAAACTTTCAGACCACACATACCTTTTCTGAGGCACAGAATAGCAGGGATTGGCGTGTGGGTGGGCGGACAGAAGGGTAAGGGTGGGAGGAGGAGGAGCAGATCAAGCCCTCTCTCCTCTCCTGTCTGTGTATGGGGGTGGGACCCATGTGCACACCTATGCACTCAGCGGTTGTGGTACTTGGTTACTTGGGGAGCCACAGTCCATTCTGAATATTGTGTCCGGGTTTCAGGTGGTCTGAAACCCTGGACACACGATTCAAAACCAGCACTGTCCAGGTGAATCCCGGACAGGTGGCAACCCTAGGATCGGCTTGGATCAGCTTCAAAAAAGGTATGTATAGTCATTTCTTCTTTACAGGGCTAGATAGGTTAGTGTTGGATTGCGGATGTCTGTAGATGACGGGATTTTAGTTTTAGCATGGACTTCTACTTTAAGATCATTAATAGGTAAAGTGAATAACATTGATTATCTCATTACAATGACATCTGAAAATGGGTCGGATATATTAGTTCGCAAGTAAAACATGTTGTCCCTGAAGCTGATGTGTTGAAAGCAGAAAAAAAATGTTCATCGCAGATTGTTGTGTACGGGGCTGTGTAGCCGCAGACCGGTCAGGGTGCCCATGCTGACCCGTGTCCACAGCCAAAAGAGCCCACAATGGGCACCCGATCATCAGAACTGGACCACAGAGCATTGGAAGAAAGTGGTCTGTGCTGATTAATCATATTTTCTTTTACATCACGTGGATGACCGGGTGTGTGTGTGCGTCACTTACCTGGGGAGAAGAGGACACCAGGATGTATTTTTAGAAGAAGACAAGCTGTGGGTGTGATGCCTTGGGCCAGTGGCATCGCTAGGGGGTGGCTTTTGGGGATATAGCCCTGAATCTGGGGCCCATAGCCCCGAGTCTCTGCAGGGGTCCCCAAGGGGAGGGGAGGTTCTCTAGGGACGCTGATGTAAGTGGAGGGCTCTCTGGGGACCCTGATGCAGGGGGGAGGCTCTCTGGGGACCCTGATTTAAGGGGAAGGCTCTCTGGGGACCCTGATTTAAGGGGAAGGCTCTCTGGGGACCCTGATTTAAGGGGGAGGATCTCTGGAGACCCTAATGTAAGTGGGGCTCTCTGGGGATATATATACACACGCACACACATTTATTTTATATACATGTGTATGCCCGCCCAAGCGTATGACTTTCTTTACTACGCTGCTATGGCCTCTAGCCCCAGATCTTTTGTAGACCTAGCAACGCCCCTGCCTTGGGCAATGTTCTGCTGGGAAACCTTGGTCATGCCATTCATGTGGATCGTGGGTGCTCAACTTGTGGCCCTCCAGCCGTTGCAGAACTACAAGTCCTATCATGCCTCTGCCTTTGGGAGTCATGCTTGTAACTGTCAGCCTTGCAATGCCTCATGGGATTTGTAGTTCGGCAACAGCTGGAGGGCCACAGGTTGAGCACCCATGATGTTGGATGTTACTTTGACATGTACCACCTACCTAAACATTGTTGTTGACCAAGTACATCGTAACATGGAAACAGTAATTCCCTGATGGGAGTGGCCTCTTTCAGCAGGATAATGAACCCTGCCACACTGCAAAAATGGTTCAAGAATAGTTTGAGGAAAATAACATGTTCAAGAGAGGTAGAAAATATCCTATCCTGAGCAGAACTTCACAGTACCACCTTGTCCGCTGTTTATATATTTTCTGCTGAGACCGCGTGCCCCAGGTAGGTGACTGAGGTCCGATAAAATTAGCACCTCTCTAGTGTCACCTTTAACCACCTCATCACAGAGTCTTTGTATTAATTTATCCAGCCGCTCTTAGTAATCCTCCAGCGTCTTTCCGAACATGATTCGGTTTTCCTGGATATACCATGACTTTGAGTAAGTTCATATCCCCCCACAGTCCACTCCATCAATCTCTGGTTACTGTCTGTCCCATTTCCGACATAACCTTCTATATGGCAACGTGGGCTTCCATGACTTGCCCTAGCATCTTTTGAACCTCACAAAAGGACTGTTGAATCATGGCTTGAACCAACTGGGACAAAGTCTGTATTATAGCATCTACTGGAACCATAGCCTGGGCTTCAGAGGTCCCTTCTGCGGATGTAGTCTGGGTAAAAAAGGAGGAGGCTCATGCCATGGTTGCTTTCCAGATTTCAGCCTTACGAGCCTGGGCAGCTATCAGGCCCTCTTCCTCGAGTATAGTCTTTCAAAGTTTTGAATGCATCACAGGACCGCGAGGATAACTGACCATGAGCTTTGGCACAATAGGGGCAAAGGGTTGAGCCCCTTTCTGCACTTGTGCCCAAAGAGCATTGGTAGCATCTTCCACTTTTACTCCTCCTTGCACTACAATCTAGTGGAGAATCTGGTCCAGCCTCTTGGCGTAGTTGGACAACTTTTTATCGTCACGCTGGTACATATGTTCAAACAATTAGGTCAGTTGAGTGCAATTCTTGACCCTGCCGAACACTTCTCATAAGGCTTTGAGACATTTGTGGGCTGTGCATTCTGGCTTGCCTCGCTTCAGGTTTCGCACAATGTCAGAGGCAGAAGTCCGCAAACTCTCCACCACGCTCTGCCTCTTTACAGCATCGGCACCTCCAACTCTTCTATGGACTGTATAGCCTGCTCAATCTAATGCCCCGTACACACGGTCGGACATTCCGACAACAAAATCCTAGGATTTTTTCCGACGGATGTTGGCTCAAACTTGTCTTGCATACACACGGTCACACAAAGTTGTCGAAAAATCTGATCGTTTTAAACGCGGTGACGTAAAACACGTACGTCGGGACTATAAACGGGGCAGTGGCCAATAGCTTTCATCTCTTTATTTATTCTGAGCATGCGTGGCACTTTGTCCGTCGGATTTGTGTACACACGATCGGAATTTCCGACAACGGATTTTGTTGTCGGAAAATTTTATCTCCTGCTCTCCAACTTTGTGTGTCGGAAAATCCGATGGAAAATGTCCGATGGAGCCCATACACAGTCGGAATTTCCGACAACACGCTCCGATCGGACATTTTCCATCGGAAAATCCGACCGTGTGTACGGGGCATAAGTGTCGAAGTCGCCCTCTGGGGGGCAGTAGGTGTTCTCAGTCTTCGATAGTTATAACTGGTGATTGAAGTAGAGTTTTTTAGCATAGTCTCTATGAACCTCCCTAGTTTAGCCAGGCTGGTGGCCGGTATCACCCCCAGCAGTAGCAGCCGAAGTAGACACTTTAGGGTCTGGCATACCCCTTCTGGAACTCTCTGGGCTTGCATCTGGGGAAGCTGGGCGCAGGAGTTGCCCAACAACTGATTGCATCAGGTAGATGTTCTCGCCTTTGTAGTAGGGGAGGAGCCCGTTTCCTCCATTCAGTCAGTACCATTGTATGGGATGACTCTGGACCACCTGTCCAGGATGCTCATTCTTTGATCAGGAATTCAGGTGGTTAACATCTGCTCGATCTGCCCTTCAGTCCAGTCTCCTCCTGGAAGATTCAGGACCACACATTGTCCTGCAGGACTCAGAATTTAGACGTGGCTCTCCTACTGAGAGAATTTTATCAAACTATCCTGGCATTCCCCTTTTCTCTGGAATCAAAGGGATATTGACAGAAGCCATCTGACCAATCACCAAACACAGAGTATATCAGATGGGCCTGTCACCCTTCTGTACGCTCTAGCTTAGTCATCTATGACCTTCCCCATTCAAATATATACTTAATATTAATGTGTCGTGGTCCTGTCTGGTTTTATGAATTGTGTGTGGATTTTGTTAAATTGTAAATTGGGCAGAGGCCTCGGAGAGGTCGCCTATAGCTTAACTGCTTTTTATGATCCCCATTAGTTCTGGGTAGACATTTTATTGCATTCTATGTATCCCTAATGGATTTGATTGCCCTACAAACCATGGGTGATAGAATTGAAGGATTCTGTTATAGTTTTTTGATAGGTCACTTCCAATCCCCTCCAGAAATTGATAAGCTGTAGGAGATGACTGCTAGCAGACTCTGCCAGATCTCTGGCCTCAGTGGAGATAACTGGTCCTTTGAAATGTGAACCAAAATTCAAAGACTATGGGGGTATATTCCTAGGTATTTGCTGCTGCAATGTGTAACTGTTTTACAAAACCATCATGGCTGACCTATGATTCTTGAACAGCATGGCTGCCAGACACAGCTTTTCATGTGGCCAGTATGTTATATCATAACGGCGTTGATGGCGATGACTGATCTGCCTGCCTGCAGGATCAACTATCCTTCCTCTCAGTATAATTAGCATTCTGGAAATCCCCTTCTCCACTCTTTGGCCTAATCCGTTCCAGCCTGTGGTCTCCTGAATCAGCCTCCGCCCTCCTATGCATCCTGCCTCTCTTTCGGTCTTCTCCTCTCCTCCCTTCAGGTTCCCGGGCTTTCCTTTCCTTCCATGGGATCTTTAGTTCTATTCCGGCTTATCTGAATGAAGAAGTCCTGCCTGTAGCATACAAGTTCCAACATTCTAAAGCCTCATACACACGATCGGACTTCAAACCAACTTTTCCGTGGAATTCTGTCCAAAGGGCGTTGGCCGTGAACTTGGTATGCATACACACGGCAGGACTTTTTCAGCCAACTTTCACCAAATCACGTGGTTTTTCAGCTCTTTACCGCCACCCTTTGGTCAACTTCTGTATTGTTGTCTGATCTTTTGCAATGGTTCTGAGCATGCGTGTTTGTACTTTGGACTTATGGACTTGTGTACACACGAGGATTTTGCACCATTGGGCTTTTGTTGCCAGAAAGTTTGTCTGTTTGTACAGCGAACATTTGTCCGATGAAAACAGAAAAAGTTTGTCCGATGGAGCGTACACATGGTCGGATTTTTCCTTAAAACAAGTAATTTGCATGTTTGCTGTCAAAAAGTCAGATCGTGTGTATGGGCCTTTAGTATAGCTGTACTAGTTCCTGTGCCCACTAAACTGCAGAGCCTGGCCATCTTGTGGCCATTTTATAATCTGCACTGCCATCTTGTGGCCATTTTGAGATGCTGCCCCAGGCATTTCCCACGGACAGAAGCAAAGTAGCTTTCTTGATAATTTTGCTTCCTGAGAGAGCCTTGGCCTGGGCAAACCCTCTACGGGAGACAAAAAAAAAAGGTTGTCTTGGGTTACCCAGAGTTTGTGGCTTCTTTTTAAAGGGTATTTGACGTTCCCGCACGCTCCGCATGTCCATCAGACAGAGTACAAGAACTGTTGCCGACTACGCCATTGAGTTCCGTACTCTGGCAGCAGAGGTTGCTTGGAACAATGAGGCCCTCGTGGCTGCTTTTCCTCATGGTCTCTCGGATACCATCAAGGATGAGATAGCAGCCCGAGATATGCCCACTGAGCTGGAAAAGTTGATCATATTTCCAAGTCCCTGGAGAGCCACCACACAGATGTCTGTCGTGTGCTTCAGAAACTAAGAGAGAACAATCTCTATTGTAAACTGGAGAAGTGCGAATTCCATTGAGAACAGGTTAAATTCCTGGGCTAGGTCACTTCCACTGCTGGTTTTTCAATGGACCCTTTCGGCAGTCGTAGAGTGGGCCCGACCCGTGGGTTTACGTCCTCTGCAGCGTTTTCTTGGCTTTGCCAACTATTATCGGAAGTTTAATTGTAACTTCTCATCTCTGGTCAAGCCCCTAACTGATATGACCAGAAAGGACGGTAACCCACAGAGTTGGTCTCCGGAGTCCATTAAGGCCTTTGAGAGTCTCAAGGCTGCCTTTGTTTCTGCTCCTGTGTTGGCACATCCTGATCCTACGTTACCTTTTATCCTTGAGGTTGATGCTTCTGAGACTGGAGTTTGTGCCCCTCTGTCTCAACACCCTACCTCTGAGAGCGCTATGCATCCTTTTGACTACTTTTTCAAGAAATTGTCACCTGCGGAGTGCAATTACAAGATTGGTGACAGAGAGCTGTTAGCGATCATTTTAGCCCTGAAAGAATGGAGACATCTCCTCGAAGTTACCACTGTGCCGGTTCTCATTCTTACTGACCATAAGGATCTCACATTCTTGTCTGAGGCTAAATGCCTCTCTCCCAGAAAGGCACGATGGGCTCTTTTCTTGTCTAGTTTCAATTACATTGTCTCATTCTTACCCGGTAGTAAGAATGTAAGGGCTGACGCTTTGTCATGACAATTTTCCTCCACTTCCAAGATGGTGGTCGGTTCCGGTTCCTGCAATTCCTCCTGATCGTATTCTGGCTGGTTCGCACCAGTCTCACTTCTCCATTGGGTGACAAAATTCCTGCTGCTCAGGTCCATGCTCCTCCTGAGAAACCTTGTCCAAGAGAGTCTCCGTGCTGCCGTGCTCCAGACTTACCATTCTCCCAAGGCTGCTGGCCACCTTGGGAAGAATTAACTATTTTGGGACATTTCCCAACAATTCTGGTGGCCTAGTCTATGTGCTGATGTAACCACCTTCGTAGCTGCCTGTTCCGTGTGTGCTCAGAGTAAGACTCCACGACACCTTCCAGTGGGCCTCCTAAAACCCATAACCAATGGAGAGAAGCCCTGGACCCACCTGTCTATGGATTTCATTGTGGAGTTACCAAACTCCCAGGGCAACACAGTTATCCTTATGGTGGTTGACCGGTTCTCGAAAATGCCCCATTTTATTCCACTTAAGAAGTTGCCCACTTCTAAGGAACTGGCTTCCATTTTTGCTCGCGAGATCTTTCGCTTACATGGGCTACCCAAGGTGATTGTCTCGGACAGGGGTAGTCAGTTTGTGTCCCGGTTCTGGCGAGCCTTTTGTGCAAAGTTGGGAATTCAGCTTGCTTTCTCCTCTGCGTTTCACCCGCAGTCTAATGGGGCCACAGAACAAGCCAAACAGTCCTTGGAGCAATTCCTACGTTGCTATATTTCTGACCATCATAACAACTGGTCAGACCTCTTACCATGGGCGGAGTTTGCTCACAATAGTGCCTTGAATTCTGCTTACCGATTGTCCCCGTTTATGGCGAACTCTGGTTTCCAACCTTCCATGTTGTCTGACTCGTTTGTTCCGCAGAGTATTCCTGCGTTAGAGGAGCATCTCCGTGGTCTTCATTCTACTTGGGCACAAGAACCAGGAGGCTTGGGTCATGCTACTGATAGGTACAGATTCCAAGTTGACTGCAGACGCCTGCCTGCACCTTCCTACCAGGTTGGGGACAGGGTCTGGCTGTCGTCTCGCAACCTCCGACTTTGTGTTCCCTCTTCGCACCTTGGTTTATTGGGCCTTTCCGTATTCTTCGCTGGATTTACCCAGTGGCTTAAGCATTAGACCTTCCTTCTAATATGCGTATCTCAAATGTATTTCATGTTATTAAAACCTTTGGTCTGCAAACACCTCGGTGCCACATCCTCACCCTGTACAGGTTGAGAACCATGAGGAGTATGAAGTACAGTCCATTGTTGACTCCTGTAGGTTCCGTGAGCGCATACAGTACCTGGTGCATTGGAAAGGGTACGGTCCGGAGGAACAC
This sequence comes from Aquarana catesbeiana, assembly GCA_037953035.1. NCBI lineage: Eukaryota > Metazoa > Chordata > Amphibia > Anura > Ranidae > Aquarana > Aquarana catesbeiana. The sequence goes on from JBBHAA010001166.1 coordinate 6,265,543, forward strand.
TCTTGGGTCTCATCCTCGGACATACATGCCCCTGTCCTCTTCCGTGATTTCCATAGACGTTTTCCCCTCAAGCCTGGTGGTCCTCCGAGGGGGAGGGGTCATTTAGGAGGGGGTACTGTCAGGGCTGGGCTCAGCCCTTCCTTCTCAAAGCTGGCCGCACAGCTGTCGGCTAATTGCCAGCTCCTATCTCACCACAGTGACTCACCTGTTGATGATATCCTGCTCGTCAGTCTTGCCTACTTAAGCCGTCCAGCCCAGATGATCTCTGCCTTTGCCTTGGTCACATCTCTAGAGATGCTCTCCTGTGTTCCTGTTAAAGACTTGCTTGGCTGACATTCCTTCTGGCTCCAGATCCTGCTTGCTGTTCTACTACGCTCATCTCTGGCTCCCTGATGTTTTGGCTTGTCTGACAATCTGTTCCGGTTCCTGAACTCTGGCTATGTTTTGACTACGTTTACTCCGTTTACCTTTTTATTATTATTATTAAACAAGCGTGCATTAACTGTACTTCTGTCTCAGTCTGATTCATGGTTGTTGACAGCTTCCCACACTCAGGACACTAATTCACCTCAAGGGTTGTGGGTTCTCTGATGTTTGAGAAGATAGGACTTCAGTTAAAAAACATTTCTCACACTCAGGTCACTAATACACCTCGAGGGTGGTGAGCGGGTCTCTGATGTTTGAGAAGATGGGACTCCTGTGAAAAACATTTCCCACACTCAGAGAAGGCAAACTGCTTTTCCTCTGTGTAAGATTATTGATGTTTGACAGGTTCTGATTTTTGTGCATAAAGTATTCCCGCAATCAGGGCAGGAACACAGCTTTTCCCATCTGTAGCATATCTGATCTTCAGTAAAATTGGACTTTCATGAAGGGCATTTTCTACACTATGAAGCTACGCATCTACTCCTCTGTGCGAGACCTACAGTGTTTGTTAAAATTGTACTTGTTCTGACTCAACTACAAGACCATAAACTTTATCTCCAGCGACATATAGGGCTTATAGGACCTGGTGTTCTATTTATCCCTTGTATCGATTCAGACAGTTTAACTCGATTAATAAACTCACATGTTGAGGAGTCAGACAAGGAAAACCTTTTGAATGTTCAGGACACTAATTCACCTCAAGAGTTGTCTGGGTTCTCTGATGTTTGAGGAGATAGGACTTCTGTGAAAAACATCTCCCATGGTCAGGGCAGAAATACGGCTTCTCACCTTTGTGAGATTATTGACAAGTTCTGATTTTTGTGGTAAAGTTTTCCCGCACTTAGGGCAGGTATACAGCTTTTTCCCCATGTGTAACATATCTGGTGTTAAGTAAGATTGGACTTTCATGAAGCTATGCATCTCCTCACCCGTGTGAGACCTAAAGTGTGTGTTTGTGGTTCCCAGGGGTTCACGCAAGGGGGCCAGAGCTTCGAGCAGAGTGATTGCTTCTTGGATTGTGAAAGTGATCTCCCTCCCATATAAGGATGGGGGGGGGTTTGGCCCTTTGGGAAGGAATAACGGCGCACTCCACAAGAAGTGCCTCAACCTCCCGGGTAGCCGCCTGTAGAGACTCAATGAAGTCAATATGCAAGGTGACAATGTGGTCATCCATACAAACCTTTATTTCTCATTAATTGCAAAGATCCGTCATTTTTGACAACTGTTAATTTTGAGAAAACGATTATCTCACTAGCCCGGAGGCTATAATTAACCCTATTTTGTTTCTGCATTATCCCACCCTGGTTAGCTAGTTAGTTCCCAGTGGTAGGCTGGCATGCAGTCTGTCAGGAAAAACGGAAAATTGAATATTAAATACTTACCGCAATTTTCCATTCCTGACGTCCTTCGTGTCAGCACAGACTCCCACCCAGGTGCGAAAATCGAGTTATGGAACGCCGGCCTGAGGGAGGGAGTCAAATTTATGAGTAAGGTCCTGCAGCTGGGGGTATGGGCGGAGTATACCCAGTGGTAGGCTGACATGGAGCGCATCAGGAAAGGAAAATTATGGTAAGTATTTGATATTCAATTTTCCGTTCTCCAGTGACTATAGGGCTTATAGGACCTGATGTTCTCTTTATCCCTTTGCATTGATTCAGACAGTTTAACTCGATGAATAAACTCACATGTTGAGGAATCAGACGAGGAAAGCCTTTTGAATGTTCAGGACACTAATTCACCTGGAGGGTTGTCTGGGTTCTCTGATGTTTGAGAAGATAGGACTTCTGTGAAAAACATCTCCCACAGTCAGGGCAGAAATACGGCTTCTCACCTGTGTGAGATTGACGTTTGATAAGTTCTGATTTTTGTGATAAAGTTTCCCCGCACTTAGGGCAGGTATACAGCTTTTTCCCCATGTGTAACATATCTGGTGTTTAGTAAGAATGGACTTTCATGAAGCTATGCATCTCCTCACCTGTGTGAGACCTACAGTGTTTGTTTGTGGTTCCCAGGGGTTCACGCAAGGGGGGCCAGAGCTTCGAGCAAAGTAATTTCTTCTTGGATTGTGAAAGTGATCTCCCTCTCATATAAGGATTGGGGGGGGTTGGCCCTTTGGGAAGGAATAACGGCGCACTCCACAAGAAGTGCCTCAACCTCCCAGGTAGCCGCCTGCAGAGACTCAATGAAGTCAATATGCAAGGTGACAACGTGGTCATCCATACAAACCTTTATTTCTCATTAATTGCAAAGATCCGTCATTTTTGACAACTGTTAATTTTGGGAAAACGGTTATCTCGTTAGCCCGCAGGCCATAATTAACCCTGTTTTGTTTCTGCATTATCCCACCCTGGTTAGCTAGTTAGTTCCCAGTGGTAGGCTGGCATGGAGTCTGTCAGGAAAAACGGAAAATTGAATATCAAATACTTACCGCAATTTTCCTTTCTTGACGTCCTCCATGTCAGCACAGACTCTTCATTCCCTGACTTGTTCATTCCCCGACTTGGTAGGGGTAGGCGGAACACTTTGGGTGGGGCGGGTAAGCCACGCCTCTTGACCATTGACCTCCGTTGGGACCCGCCTGCTGACCTCTGGAGGAAGTCCCTATTCCAATCCCTGAGTCCTAACCTTGTTCTTCAAGGGGAAACCCTAAGTTCTAACTCTAACCCTAAGTTCTAACCCTAACCACAACTGACCTTTGAACTTTACCCTAACTCTAAGTGCATCTCCACTTTGTGACTCCCCCCACCCTAAAACTCCTACCTTTCCCAGATCCCGATCGGTTTGTCGCCCCATAGATAATTGAGTTATGGAATGCCGGCCTGAAGGAGGGAGTCAAATTTATGAGTTAGGTCCTGAAGCTGGGGGGTATGGGCGGAGTATACCCAGTGGTAGGGCTGACATGGAGCATGTCAGGAAAGGAAAATTACGGTAAGTATTTAATATTCAATTTTCTGTTGTCCAGTGACATACAGGGCTTATACGACCTGGTGTTCTCTTTATCCCTTTGCATCGATTCAGGCAGTTTAACGTGGTGAATAAACTCACATGTTGAGGAATCAGACGAGGAAAGCCTTTTGAATGTTCACGACCCTAATTCACCTCAAGGGTTGTGTAAGTTCTCTGATGTTTGAGAAGATAGGACTTTTGTGAAAGACATCTCCCACACTCAAGGCAGAAATACGGCTTCTCACCTGTGTGAGATTATTGACGTTTGACAAGTTCTGATTTTTGTGGATAAAGTTTTCCCGCACTTAGGGCAGGTATACAGCTTTTTCCCCATGTATAACATAACTGGCATAGAGTCTGTCAGGAAAAACGGAAAATGTAATATCAAATACTTACTGAAATTTTCCTTTCCTGACGTCCTTCATGTCAGCACATACTCTTCATTCCCCGACTTGTTCCGCCTACCCCAACTAAGTCGGGGATTGAACATTTTGGTGGGGGTGGGTCAGCCACGCCTCTTGACCACTGACCTCTGGGGACCCGCCTGCTGACCTATGGAGGAGGTCCCTGAGTCCTCACCTTGTTCTTCAGCTTGAAACCCTAACACCCCAACCCTAAGTTCTAACCCTAACCCCAACTGACCTTTGAACTTTAACCCTAACTCTAAGTGCATCTCCACTTTGTGACTCCCCCACCCTAAAACCCCTACCTTTCCCAGATCGCGCTCGGTTTGTCGGAAAAAGGGTAAAAAAAAAAAAAAAAAAAAAAAAATTTCTGCTCGCTCGCCCCGTAGATAATCAATTTATGGAACGCCGGCCTGAAGGAGGGAGTCAAATTTATGAGTTAGGTCCTGAAGCTGGGGGGTATGGGCTGAGCATACCCAGTGGTAGGGCTGACATGGAGCACGTCAGGAAAGGAAAATTACGGTAAGTATTTGATATTCAATTTTCCGTTCTCCAGTGACATACAGGGCTTATACGACCTGGTGTTCTCTTTATCCCTTTGCATCGATTCAGGCAGTTTAACGTGGTGAATAAACTCACATGTTGAGGAGGTCAGACGAGGGAAGCCTTTCGAATGTTCAGTTTAATGGGAGGATACTCATAGGTAGAAAAACTTTAATGTTGGAAGCCACATGGAAAGATGTCTACAAAATGACAGGAAACCAGGGAATGATTCCAGAGAGAAGGAAGAGGGGAGGTGATATACACAAAATACGGTGAGAGGAAGAGCTCAGCTTAGACAGGAGAAAGCACCTTAAAGAACAATGATAACCAAGTTGTGGACACAGAGAAATCATAATAAATCTCATAGTTAGAGGGTTCTTTACTGTAAGAGCGGCAAGGATGTGGAATTCCCTTCCACAGGCGGTGGTCTCAGCGGGGAGCATCGATAGTTTCAAGAAACGATTAGATAAGCACCTGAATGACCGCAACATACAGGGATATATAATGTAATACTGACACATAATCACACACATAGGTTGGACTTGATGGACTTGTGTCTTTTTTCGACCTCACCTACTATGTAACTATGTAACATACGTGTAATACAACAGTACCTGAGTGAAAAACATTTCCCGCACTCAGGGCAGGAATACGGCTTCTCACCTGTGTGAGATCTCTGATGTTTAACAAGGTCTGATTTCTGTAATAAAAAAAAAACATTTTCCACACTCAGGACAGGAATACGGCTTCTCACACATACGAATTCTCCCTATTTTAAGAATGGGAATTCCATTAAAAGACATTTCCCGCACTCAGGAATACGCCGTCTCACCCGTGTGAGTTGCTTGATGTTGTAGAAGGCCGGCTTTTTGTGTAAAGCATTTTCCACACTCAGGACAGGAGTACGGCTTCTCACACGTATGAATTCTCCCTATTTTAAGAATGGGAATTCCATTAAAAGACATTTCCCGCACTCAGGAATACGCCTTCTCACCCGTGTGAGTTAATTGATGTTGTAGAAGGCCGGCTTTTTGTGTAAAACATTTTCCACACTCAGGACAGGAGTACGGCTTTTCACCCGTGTGAGTCCTGTGATGCGCATTAAGGTGGTGCTTCTGCGCAAAACATTTCCCGCACTCGGGGCAGGAATAGGTGTTCTCTCCCGTGTGAGTTTTTTTATGTTGGAGAAGGCTTGATTTTTGTGTGAAACATTTTCCGCACTCAGGGCAGGGATACGGCCTTTCACCAGTGTGAATCCTCCGATGTATTTTAAGATGGGAATTCTGCGAGAAACATTTCCCGCACTCGGGGCAGGGATACGCCTTCTCACCCGTGTGAGATCGTTGATGTTGTATAAGGCTTGCTTTCTGCGTAAAACATTTCCCGCACTCGGTGCAGGAATACGGCTTCTCCCCCGTGTGAACTCTCCGGTGTACTTTAAGATGGGAGTTCTGTGAAAAACGTTTCCCGCACTCGGGGCAGGAATAGGCTTTCTCACCCGTGTGAGTTGTCTGGTGTTGAAGAAGGCTTGCTTTTTGCGTGAAACCTTTTCCGCACTCAGGGCAGGAAAATGCCTTCTCACGGGTGTGAGTTATTCGATGTTGTAGAATGGTTGCTTTTTGCGTAAAACATTTTCCACACTCGGGACAGGAATATGGCTTTTCACCCGTGTGAGTCCTCTGATGTGTATCAAGGTGGTTCTTCTTTGAAAAACATTTCCCGCACTCAGGGCAGGAATACGCCTTCCCACCCGTGTGAGTTCTTTGATGTTTTACAAGGTCTGATTTTTTTATAAAACATTTTCCGCACTCGGGACAGGGATACGGCTTCTCCCCCGTGTGAGTTCTTTGATGTAGAACAAAGTCAGACATTCGCGGAAAACACTTCCCGCACTCGGAGCAGGTGTGTCTCTTCTCACCCCTGTGCAACATCTGATGTTCAGAAGGACAGGACTTTGGGGAAAAACCTTTCCCAGATTCCCCTATGTGATCTCCTGTGATGTCCTCATCTTCTATTCTACAACCTGGAGATAAAGTGAGAAGATCCTTTGAGGGTTTCTCCATGGCGTGTCCTGGAAAAATATAAAAACATCATCAATAGATATGAGAGGGTTAGTTCACTTCCATCAAGATTCCATCTGGATCAGGTAGATATGAGTGAGCAGATGTTCTCTGTGGAGGTCCCAACCAGCCGGGACTCTTCTCCTCTTCAGTCAAAGGGCCTTTGATCCCTACCGTAACTAGGATTGAAACACAACCTAAAACTACCAGCTGAACCCAAGAATGAGTGTCAGTAAAGGGGTACAACCTATTATTGGCTGATATCACTCAGCTCCCTCCCTACTCTGGACCAATCAGTGATCAGTAACAGAGCAGAGATAAGAGAAGAATATATTATGGGTCACCTGTGCTGATCTCTGTAGGAGTGTCCTCCTCTATGAATGTCCTCGTCATTCCAGCCTCCTCCGTATATTGCTGATCATCCCTCACATACGTCTCTTCTACTTCACCCTCAACTTTTATGTTCATCAGATCTTCACCCTAAACCAACAGAATGGCAGAAAATAACATCTGTAACATAGAAGTATTTATGATGTGAGATCACATAGAAAATATCATCTTGTAGAGTCCACACATCATCTCCACATGTCAGAGTGTTCAATCACTTTATGTTCCCGACCCTCAACTCCACCTACCTGATGATGGTGAGGGATGGTGTGACCTTCCTGTGTGGAATCCCGGGAATACAGAGGATGGGGACATCTCTCTGGGGGGTTTTTACCAGGTGGCGCCATCATATTCTTGTATCCATCAGAAAACTCCTCCATCACTCCATACTCCTCATCCTCCTCTATAAACTCTTCTTTAACAACAATATTATAATACCCAAGTTTTTCACTCTGATTAAAAAAAAAAGAAAAAAAAAAAAACATTTATCGTAACATATAGGCTTGTATTTAATTCATAACTACCAATAAATTATAATCATCAACCTGAACTTCTTCACGGATGGTGTGACCTTCCTGTGTGGAATCCCGGGAATACAGAGGACGGGGACATTTCTCTGGGGGGTTTCTGTAGCTGGATGACTCCACCATGGTGTCCTGGTACAGATCTTTGTGTATTTCCTCCATCACCCCATCCTCACCATCCTCCTCTTTTATCTCTTCTTTAACCTCAACTTTAGAATCTCTCAGGTTTTCACTCTGAATATATAATAAAAATGACATCAATGGTAACAATGCAGATAATGTACAGATCCTAATGATACTATCAGTGATTGTTCCTCATCTACCTGATGATGGTGAGGGATGGTGTGACCTTCCTGTGTGGAATCCCGGGAATACAGAGGACGGGGACATCTCTCTGGTGGGTTCCCATTACTGGATCCATCTGTAGGAAACACACACACTGACTGAATACATTGTTTCTATGTGTTTATCAGATGATGGGGGATCTAGGTGGACCCTCCGTACTGCTCTCTCCTTTACAATAAAGTCTCCTCTTACCCGGTGATGTGAGGGGCGGCTGATTGTCCATCATGACGTCCTTGTAGAGATCCTTGTGTCCTTCTAAATACTCCCACTCCTCCATGAAGAATTTCCCAGAATTCGCATTACTGCCCAGCTCTCCAATCAGCAGCTCAGTGATCTTGCTGGTGACTTCTAGAATCTTCTCCATGTTGTGTCTCTCAGGTTTTAGGGAGTCACATGGAGGCACTGTGATGGTCATATGATCACCTGACTTCACCAGAGGAAATCTCTGTATTGGAGAACCAATAGGAATATCATGTTAGACTCCCAGAATCCTCCTCACCTCTCCGGTCAGGTCTGTGTTTTATTAATAGAGATGAGTGATGTCATGTGACCTCCCAGAAACCTCCTCACTTCTCCGGTCAGGTCTGTTTTATTAATAGAGATAAGAGTGATGTCATGTGACCTCCCAGAATCCTCCTCACCTCTCCGGTCAGGTCTGTGTTTTATTAATAGAGATAAGAGTGATGTCATGTGACCTCCCAGAATCCTCCTCACCTCTCCGGTCAGGTCTGTGTTTTATTAATAGAGATAAGAGTGATGTCATGTGACCTCCCAGAATCCTCCTCACCTCTCCGGTCAGGTCTGTGTTTTATTAATAGAGATAAGAGTGATGTCATGTGACCTCCCAGAATCCTCCTCACCTCTCCGGTCAGGTCTGTGTTTTATTAATAGAGATAAGAGTGATGTCATGTGACCTCCCAGAATCCTCCTCACCTCTCCGGTCAGGTCTGTGTTTTATTAATAGAGATAAGAGTGATGTCATGTGACCTCCCAGAATCCTCCTCACCTCTCCGGTCAGGTCTGTGTTTTATTAACCACTTAAGGACTGAGCCTCTTTCTGAGATTTGTTGTTTACAAGTTAAAAACTGTTTTTTTTTTTTGCTAGAAAATTACTTAGAAACCCCAAACATTATATATTTTTTTCCTAACACCCTAGAGAATAAAATGACGGTCGTTGCCATACTTTCTGTAACACCGTATTTGCGCAGCGGTCTTACAAGTGCACTTTTTTTTGGAAAAAATACACTTTTTTGAATTAAAAAATAAGACAACAGTAAAGTTAGCCCAATTTTTTTTTATATTGTGAAATATAATGTTACGCCAAGTAAATTGATACCCAACATGTCACGGTTCAAAATTGCGCCCGCCCGTGGAATGGCGACAAACTTTTACCCTTAAAAATCTCTATAGGTGACGTTTAAAAAATTCTACAGGTTGCATGTTTTAAGTTACAGAGGAAGTCTAGGGCTAGAATTATTGCTCTCGCTCTAACGATCACGGCGATACCTCACATGTGTGGTTTGAACACCGTTTTCATATGCGGGCGCTACTCACGTATGCGTTCTCTTCTGCACGCAAGCTCGGCGGGACGGGGCATGTTTAAAATTTTTTTTTTTTATTACTTTTTATTTTATCTTTTATTTTTACACTGTTTTTTTTTTAAAAAAAAATTGTCACTTTTATTCCTATTACAAGGAGTGTAAACATCCCTTGTAATAGAAAAGCATGACAGGACCTCTTAAAGTGGATTTCCACCCACTTTTACAACTCTTCAGCATCCCTCACTAAACTGCACTGTAAACAAATTGGATATTTTTTTTTTTTTTTCTCAGCACCTCCTGTATATCTGCTGTATTCATATTTCACTTCCTCCTCCCTGGCCGCGGCCCATCGCATCATTTCCTGTTTGCAATGCCTTCTGGGAAGGGGCGGCAACTTCCTCTGACACTGCCGTTGCTATGGAAACCTGACCTGAAACCTATTACACTGCTTGTGCTGCACTGAGCATGTGCGAGATCTGCAAGGATGAGATCCAGGAAGAAATACAGTCTGGCTTCAGATGCCCACACTTAAGATGCTGTAAAGTTATAAAATAACAAAACTACTGCTATAAACTAACAAAACAGACCTTAGTTTACAGACTAACTTTACTAGAATACATTAAGCTTGTGCATTATAGGGGTATTTTTATTTAAAAAGTATAATTTCGGCCGGGACACCACTTTAAATATGAGATCTGGGGGTCAAAAAGACCTCACATCTCATATTTACACTAAAATGCAATAAAAAAAAAAAAAATTATTTAAAAAAAATGGTCCTTTAAAGCTATGGGCAGAAGTGACGCGTCACTTCCGCCCAGCAATTGTATGGAGACTGGAGGGGGCCATCTTCCCCTCACTCGTCTCCATACCCGGCTACCGAAAGGATCCGATCACCTCCGCCGCTGCCGACGGCTCCGCTAAGCGTCGGAGGGCACCGGATCGCAGCGGGAGGGGGGGCCCTCTCCCGCCACTGATAAAAGTGATCTTGCGGCGAATCAGTCGCAGAGACCACTTTTATCTTGTAGCGGACCCCCGGCTGAAGACAGGAAAACCGAGGTTATGGCAGCTAGCTGCTGCCAAAACAATTATATCCTCCTCCAAACAGCCGCTGTATAACAACGGCGGGCGGTCCGTAAGTGGTTAAGATAAGAGTGATGTCATGTGACCTCCCAGAATCCCCCTCACCTCTCCGGTCAGGTCTGTGTTTTATTAATAGAGATAAGAGTGATGTCATGTGACCTCCCAGAATCCCCCTCACCTCTCCGGTCAGGTCTGTGTTTTATTAATAGAGATAAGAGTGATGTCATGTGACCTCCCAGAATCCTCCTCACCTCTCCGGTCAGGTCTGTGTTTTATTAATAGAGATAAGAGTGATGTCATGTGACCTCCCAGAATCCTCCTCACCTCTCCAGTCAGCAGGTAGATGATCTCCAGGGTGAGGTTTAGTATCTTCTCAGTCATGTGACTCCGGTCCTCCTCCATCCTCATTGATGTGGTCAGGTGATCAATGCGGGGTTCTCTGTAGATGGATAGCGGAGAATTATCTGGACTGTATTGGTCATACAATATTAGGATGGCGATATAAGTAGATAATAGGTGGGCTGCTCCTAGTGGGAATTGGCACATGTAGATTGGGTTACTTTGTGTTTCTTGCACCATGCAACCCTTTTGTCCTGCCTGTCTTGTACTTGGACTGGAGACATCCAAGAATGTTGGAGAGGATGCGTGGAGTGCATAGGTAGGAGAATATGAGGTCAAGGCAGTTGCCATCAGAGTGAGTAGAAGCGTGTGTCCATTGTTTTAGGTCAAAAGAGGAGGTTAGGCTCAGCAGCTTAGAAGTAGCGGGAGTGTTTAGATTAACAGGGATGTTGAAGTCACCAAGAATGATTGTTGGAATTTCAGAAGAGAGAAAGTAGGCCGACCTCTACAGAGACTATCCCCCTTCAGTCTATCATGAATGCTGCTATCAGACTCATCCACCTTACCAATTGCTTAGTGTCCTCCACCCCTCTCTACCAATCCCTACACTGGTCTCCATTCAGTGCCCTCCACCCCTCTCTGCCAATCCCTCCACTGACCTCCATTCAGTGTCCTCCACCCCTCTCTACCAATCCCTCCACTGACCTCCATTCAGTGTCCTCCACCCCTCTCTGCCAATCCCTCCACTGGCCTCCATTCAGTGTCCTCCACCCCTCTCTGCCAATCCCTCCACTGACCTCCATTCAGTGTCCTCCACCCCTCTCTACCAATCCCTCCACTGGCCTCCATTCAATGTCCTCCACCCCTCTCTGCCAATCCCTCCACTGGTCTCCATTCAGTGTCCTCCACCCCTCTCTACCAATCCCTCCACTGGCCTCCATTCAGTGTCCTCCACCCCTCTCTGCCAATCCCTCCACTGGTCTCCATTCAGTGTCCTCCACCCCTCTCTGCCAATCCCTCCACTGACCTCCATTCAGTGTCCTCCACCCCTCTCTACCAATCCCTCCACTGGCCTCCATTCAATGTCCTCCACCCCTCTCTGCCAATCCCTCCACTGGTCTCCATTCAGTGTCCTCCACCCCTCTCTACCAATCCCTCCACTGGTCTCCATTCAGTGTCCTCCACCCCTCTCTGCCAATCCCTCCACTGGTCTCCATTCAGTGTCCTCCACCCCTCTCTACCAATCCCTCCACTGGTCTCCATTCAGTGTCCTCCACCCCTCTCTGCCAATCCCTCCACTGACCTCCATTCAGTGTCCTCCACCCCTCTCTACCAATCCCTCCACTGACCTCCATTCAGTGTCCTCCACCCCTCTCTACCAATCCCTTCACTGGCTTCCATTCAGTGTCCTCCACCCCTCTCTGCCAATCCCTCCACTGGTCTCCATTCAGTGTCCTCCACCCCTCTCTGCCAATCCCTCCACTTCACTCCATTCAGTGTCCTCCACCCCTCTCTGCCAATCCTTCCACTGGTCTCCATTCAGTGTCCTCCACCCCTCTCTGCCAATCCTTCCACTATCCTCCATTCGGTGTCCTCCACCCCTCTCTACCAATCCCTCCACTGGTCTCCATTCAGTGTCCTCCACCCCTCTCTACCAATCCCTCCACTGGTCTCCATTCAGTGTCCTCCACCCCTCTACCAATCCCTCCACTGGTCTCCATTCAGTGTCCTCCACCCCTCTCTGCCAATCCTTCCACTATCCTCCATTCGGTGTCCTCCACCCCTCTCTACCAATCCCTGCACTGGTCTCCATTCAGTGTCCTCCACCCCTCTCTACCAATCCCTCCACTGGCCTCCATTCAGTGTCCTCCACCCCTCTCTGCCAATCCCTCCACTGGCTTCCATTCAGTGTCCTCCACCCCTCTCTGCCAATCTCTCCACTGGTCTCCATTCAGTGTCCTCCACCCCTCTCTGACAATCCTTCCACTATCCTTAATTCGGTGTCCTCCACCCCTCTCTGCCAATCCCTCCACTGGTCTCCATTCAGTGTCCTCCACCTAGGGTCAACGCTGTATCCTGGCCTAGGCCAACAAGGCCCAGGCCTAGGGCAGCACTTTGCAGGGGGGCAGCACGGAAAGAGTCCCCGCCGGCTTGCGCTGTTAGCGCCAGTCTTATGGGGCGGACTGGGCTGAGAGGCACATTAGTCTAGCGCCCCCATAAAGCAGCCGCACTGCTTCCGGTATGCGGGCTGCCAACATTCCGCAACTGTGGGGGGGCTTCTAATTTTGACGGTCCTCTCATCCTGGACCACAAGCCTTCCTCACTGTGCTCTATGTTTTCTGCTGCACCATATTGGCATGGTTATATCTTCTTAGTCCTCTCCATAAACTTATCAGAAATTTGTGCTTAAAGTAGAACTATGGGCAACACTTTTTTTTTTTCATTTTGGATAGAATAAGGGAGGGTTATAGCCCCTGTCAGTTTATTTTTTACCATCCCCGTCCCACTTGGGTCCCCAATCGAAAGTTTTCTGGGCGGGTCTTAAACGGCAAGGGGTGTGGCCTTGACAGGAAGGGGTGGGTCACAGAGGCATTGCTAGGGGGTGGCTTTTGGGGCTATAGCCCCGAATCTGGGGCCCATAGCCCCGAGTCTCTGCAGGGGTCACCAAGGGGAGGGGAGGTTCTCTGGGGACCCTGATGTAAGTGGGGGCTCTCTGGGGACCCTGATATAAGTGGGGGCTCTCTGGGGACTCTGATATAAGGAGGAGGCTCTCTGGGGACCCTGATATAAGTGGGGGCTCTCTGGGGACCCTGATATAAGTGGGGGCTCTCTGGGGACTCTGATATAAGGAGGAGGCTCTCTGGGGACCCTGATATAAGTGGGGGCTCTCTGGGGACCCTGATATAAGTGGGGGCTCTCTGGGGACTCTGATATAAGGAGGAGGCTCTCTGGGGACCCTGATATAAGTGGGGGCTCTCTGGGGACCCTGATGTAAGAGGGAGGCTCTCTGGGGACTCTGATATAAGGAGGAGGCTCTCTGGGGACCCTGATGTAAGGAGGAGGCTCTCTGGGGACCCTGATGTAAGGGAGGCTCTCTGGGGACTCTGATATAAGGAGGAGGCTCTCTGGGGACTCTGATATAAGGAGGAGGCTCTCTGGGGACTCTGATATAAGGAGGAGGCTCTCTGGGGACTCTGATATAAGGAGGAGGCTCTCTGGGGACTCTGATATAAGGAGGAGGCTCTCTGGGGACTCTGATATAAGGAGGAGGCTCTCTGGGGACTCTGATATAAGGAGGAGGCTCTCTGGGGACTCTGATATAAGGAGGAGGCTCTCTGGGGACTCTGATATAAGGAGGAGGCTCTCTGGGGACTCTGATATAAGGAGGAGGCTCTCTGGGGACTCTGATATAAGGAGGAGGCTCTCTGGGGACTCTGATATAAGGAGGAGGCTCTCTGGGGACTCTGATATAAGGAGGAGGCTCTCTGGGGACTCTGATATAAGGAGGAGGCTCTCTGGGGACTCTGATATAAGGAGGAGGCTCTCTGGGGACTCTGATATAAGGAGGAGGCTCTCTGGGGACTCTGATATAAGGAGGAGGCTCTCTGGGGACTCTGATATAAGGAGGAGGCTCTCTGGGGACTCTGATATAAGGAGGAGGCTCTCTGGGGACTCTGATATAAGGAGGAGGCTCTCTGGGGACTCTGATATAAGGAGGAGGCTCTCTGGGGACTCTGATATAAGGAGGAGGCTCTCTGGGGACTCTGATATAAGGAGGAGGCTCTCTGGGGACTCTGATATAAGGAGGAGGCTCTCTGGGGACTCTGATATAAGGAGGAGGCTCTCTGGGGACTCTGATATAAGGAGGAGGCTCTCTGGGGACTCTGATATAAGGAGGAGGCTCTCTGGGGACTCTGATATAAGGAGGAGGCTCTCTGGGGACTCTGATATAAGGAGGAGGCTCTCTGGGGACTCTGATATAAGGAGGAGGCTCTCTGGGGACTCTGATATAAGGAGGAGGCTCTCTGGGGACTCTGATATAAGGAGGAGGCTCTCTGGGGACTCTGATATAAGGAGGAGGCTCTCTGGGGACTCTGATATAAGGAGGAGGCTCTCTGGGGACTCTGATATAAGGAGGAGGCTCTCTGGGGACTCTGATATAAGGAGGAGGCTCTCTGGGGACCCTGATGTAAGGGGGGCTCTCTGGGGACCCGGATGCAAGGGGGGGCTCTCTGGGGACCCTGATGTAAGGGGGCTCTCTGGGGATATACACACACATATATAACCGTATATACATGTGTATGCCCGCCCAAGCATATGACTTTCTTTACTATGCTGCTATGGGCTCTAGCCCCAGATCTTTTGTAGACCTAGCAACACCCCTGGTGGGTCATATTTAAATTAGGGGGGTGCGTGAGTTTAGTTAGGCCTAGGGCAGTACAAAACCTAAATACACCACTGCCTAGGGTTGCCACCTCATCCCTTTAAACCCGAACACATATTAATTACACAGGTTCTGAGGCTGATTAAGGTGGTAATTAAACTCACTCGGTGCCTTATCTGCATTCAATTAGCCTCAGAACCTGTGTAATTTATATGTGTTCGGGTTTAAAGGGATGAGGTGGCAACTCTACCTCCACCCCTCTCTGCCAATCTCTCCACTGGCTTCCATTCTGCGTCCTCACTCCTCTCTGCCAACCCCCCCCCCCCCCCCCAAAAAAAATCAAAATATTAACATATAGAGAGATCCATAACTCTGCCCTGAGCTTCATCACCAACTTTGTCTCTATAGATCACAAAACCGTCCTCTCCACTCCTCCTATAACCTCCTGCTCTCTCCCTCATCACCTCCTTCCATGCTCACCTCCGGGACTTCTCCAGAGCCTCACCGATCCTCCAGAACTCCCAACCCCCAATCTGTGTAAATAGAAAATAAGATCTTATTACCTCCTCTCTACTTCCTCCCGACTCACCTCTCACCCGGAACTTCCTGTCTGTACCTGACATCACTTCCTGTTTTCCATAGAGACTTCCTGTCTGGGGAGAAGTGAGATCACCACCTTGTGGAGCTCAGAGGAACTGCAACCCCAAGAAACACCTCGTAGTGTGAACACGGCCTTTTTTTTTTTGCTGTTTTATGTATGTATTGTACACCGATCAGCCATAACATTGAGATCACTGATAGGTTATATGAAGATCATTGATTATCTCATTACAATGGCATCTGAAAGTGTGTTGAATATATATGGCAGAAAGTGAACATGTTGTCCATGAAGGTGATATGTTGAAAGCAGCAAAATGATCGCTAGAGATATGCACGGTGGAAAAATGTATTTTGTTTCATTTCAGATTTGTTTGTTCAGTTTTGTTTCACCATAGGACGATTCGTTTTCAAAATTTGTTTCGTATATTCGTTATTTTCAAAAAGATTTGAAAATTATTATTATTACAGACATCCCAAGTCTCCCGCATTTCAGGGGGTAGCTCCTGGACACCCGCAAGTGCTGCCCGAGCCACTGTCTCCTGTCCATTCATCTTCAGTGCTGAGAAAGGGACTGGGGAATCCGTGTCCTCAGTCCCTTTCCCTGTCTCAAACAGGAGATGTCAGGGGTCTGTTTAGACCTCTGATATCTCACAAAAGTCCTCCCCAACAGGGTTGATTAAAAAATATATATATATTTATTTATTTATTTATTTTTAATGAAATTGTAAGCAAAAATTATAAAAAATGAAAGTATAAAAAAAAAAATAATAATAATAATTATAAAAAATATAAAATAAAAAACTACTGACACCACCCCCCTACCCTACCAACACTGTCCACTGCCCCAACCCCCTCCCCCCAAAAAGCATTGTGAGCAAAAATAATAATAAAAAATTAAATTGTAAAAAAAACAATATGTAAAAATAAAAACTACTGACACCATCCACTGCCCTGGATGGTGAAGAGAAGGGTTAAGATGGCGAAGGTTTCTACGGGTAATTGTTCGGTAGTTGGAAGGCAAGGAGGAGGAAGACAAGGAGAGAGTGAAACTAATAAGGTGGTGATCAGAGAGAGGAGAAGGAATGTTGGAGAGGATGCGTGGAGTGCATAGGTAGGAGAATTTGAGGCCAAGGCAGTTGCCATCAGAGTGAGTAGAAGCGTGTGTCCATTGTTTTAGGTCAAAAGAGGAGGTTAGGCTCAGAAATTTAGAAGTAGCGGGAGTGTTTAGATTAACAGGGATGTTGAAGTCACCAAGAATGATTGTTGGAATTTCAGAAGAGAGAAAGTAGGGTAGCCAGGCACAGAAGTCGTCAAGGAAACTTAATACCGGTCCAGGAGGCCTATAGATAACAGCAATTCTCAATGAGAAAATAGACGAATACAGTGAGCTTCAAATGAGAAGAGGGACAGAGAGGGGGATGGATGAAGAACCTGAAAAGTGCTTTGAGGGGATAGGAGCATTCCGACACCACCTCCCTTCCGTCCACTAAGCCTGGGAGAGTGAGTCCAAAGGAGACCACCATGGGAGAGGGCAGCAGGAGAAGGAAAGTCAGATTCTTGAAGCCAGGTCTCCGTAATTGCAAGTAGGTTGAAGTTTGTGAGAAATAGGTCATAGACGGTGGTGAGTTTGTTACAAACAAAGCGGGCATTCCAAAGGGCACAGGAGAAGGGGAGGCTGGTTCAAGGCAGAATAGGCATAGAAATGAGATTGTGTTGATTTCGGCTGCTGTCAGAGGATAGGGGGTGCTGTGTATGTTGGCTGAAGGTAAATGGTGGTCCAGGATTTGGGAAATATCTCCAGAAGTTAGGTGAAGGGTGAGAGAGGTGAATTCCCAGTGTCCTGGAGGATTTATTGGAATGTGGGTTCAGAATTAGCAGGGGCTGATACGTGCAGTAATAAGGTGAAAACAGGAGTGAGGGTGATAAATATAAGACGTGGGGTGGAGAAGAGGGGTGAAGGAAGGAGAGTTTAAGGAGAGAGGATGCAACTGTGAGAAGCAAAAGTAGGAAGTGCATGATACAGAGTGATGAGATCGAGAAGCAGTCTGGATGAGCGGTCGAAAAAGTTCTATGGGGAATCAGGTCACCTGTAGCCTGGTGTGGATTTTCACTTTGTGCATTCGCTAAAGTGCTGAGCCGAAGTGTAATACTTAATCCAAATATGAATACTTTATCCAAGATGATAGATCCCTGCCTGTGCAAACCCCTGGCTGAAATGAATTTGGATTTGGAAATGAAACATATTGCATTAACTACAGTAAGGTGTAAAAGTGAAATAAGGTATAGAATGGAATAGAAAAAAAGGATAGAATAGAACAGAAAAGAATAAAACAGAATAGAACAGAAAGGAATGGAATAGAAAATAAAGGGATAGAATGGAAAAGAATTGAATAAAACAGAACAGAATTTAAAATAAAAGACTAGGTTAGAATACAATATAAAATGGATAGGATATTAAAGAATAGAATAAAATAGAAAATAAAGGAATAAAAAAGAATAGAATAGAAAATAAAGAATAGAAAAGGAAAGAATATAATAAAGTAGAATGAAGATAGTCATCCTCCGAAATACAAATTTTGTAAAACAGCTACATTCATTCTATTTCGATCCTTTTTTTTATTTTACTTTCAATTCTTTTATATTTTTTTCTTTTCCAAATTTTGTAAAATGGCTACATTCATTCTATTTAGATCCATTTTTTATTTTATTTTCAATTCTTTTATATTTTTTTCTATTCTGTTTTATTATATTCCTTTATTTTCTCTTCTATTCTGTTTTATTCATTCTATTATGTTTTATTATATTCTTTTCTATTCCATTATTTTCTATTCTGTTTTATTCCATTCTTTTCTATATTATTCTATGCTATCCTTTACTGTTCATTTTATTTCATTATTTTCTATTATATTCTTTAAAACAGCCTAAGTAGGAATCATCATCTTATTTCAGTTTTATACCTTACAGTATTTCTTGCTATATGATCCTTTCGGTAGCACAGTTGGTAGAGTGGAGGACTATAGTGGAATTACCAAGCTATAATCCTTAGGTCACTGGTTCGATTCTGGTCCGAAGGACGTTTTTTCATCCCCCACTGTTATTACCTCTTGTATCTCTTGACCTTCCCTCTTAGATTGTAAGCTCTAAGGAGCAGGGCCCTCTGATTCCTACTGTATCAAATTGTATTGTATTTGTACTGTCTACCCTCAAGTTGTAAAGCGCTACGTAAACTGTTGGTGCTATATAAATCCTGTATAGTAATAATAATTTTAAATTGAAATTAGATTTTGAATCCGAATACTTACTTTACTATAGTTTATTTCGAAATCATAGAAACTCGTTACTTATGTGATTTGGATACATCCGAATCATGAAAAATCCGAATTTCGATTTATAATGAAATTAATTGCACGTGTCTAATCATAGCAGGTTGTTGTGTACGGGGCTGTGTAGCCGCAGACCGGGTCAGGGTGTCCATGCTGGCTGTGTCCACAGCCAAAAGTGCCTACAATGGGCATGTGGGCATCAGAACTAGACCATGGAGCAATGGAAGAAGGTGGCCTGGTCTGATGAATCGTGTTCTCTTTACATCATGTGGATGGCCAGGTGTGTTTGAGTCACTTACCTGGGGAAGAGATGGCACCAGGATGTAGTATAGGAAGAAGGCAAACTGGCAAAATGTGATGCTTAGGGCAAAGTTCTACTGAAAACCTTGGGTCCTGCACTTCAAGTTGATGTTACTTGACATTTACCACCTACCCAAACTTCATGGAAGCGGTATTCCCCAATAATAGCAGTGGCCTCTTTCAGCAGGATAATGCACCCTGCCACACTGCAAAAATGATTCCAGAATAATGCCGCGTACACACGGTCGGACTTTTCGTCTACAAAAGTCCAACGGACGCCGACGGACTAAAGCTGGCTGGTAATCCGATCGTGTGTGGGCTTCTCCGGACTTTCAGCAGACTTTTTCAGCCTCAAATCCGACGGACTTTAGATTTGAAACATGCTTCAAATCTTTACGTCGTAACTACGACGGACCCCGAAATCCGCTCGTCTGTGTGCTAGTCCGACGGACAAAAACCCATGCTAGGGCAGCTATTGGCTACTGGCTATGAACTTCCTTATTTTAGTCCGGTGTACGTCATCACGTACGAATCCGTCGGACTTTTGTGTGGTCGTGTGTAGGCAAGTCCGTTCGTTAGAAAGTCTGCTGCAAGTCCGCCGAAAGTCCGCCGGAAGTCTGTCGGACAGGCTGTCGGACTTTTGTAGACGAAAAGTCCGACCGTGTGTACGCGGCATAACAAGTTTGAGCTGTTAACCTCTAAAATCTCCAGATTCCCATCCATCAAACATCTTTAGGATGTGCTGGAAAAACAATTACGATCCATGAAGGCACCACTTTGCAACTTACAGGACTTAAGGGATCTGCTACTAATGGCTAGTAGCAAGCTGAAAAAAAGAAAATGCAAAATATCTTGTGGTTGGAGGTGGTGATGGTGCAGAGGAAGAATTACGGGTGGAATGATATATGGGTCTAAGAACCGATGGACTTATAATTGGAGTCTACTACAGATGCCCAGAGATTTATAAAATAGGGGAGAGTCAGTGTCACGCTTACCCCTAACGCAGGTGGTCAGACATTATAGCTAGTTTCTGTGTTCTTCACCTATAGCAGCACCCTTTCCCACAAGGCAAGCAGGCCTACTGGTCGATACACAGGAAACTCACCCAAGTTCTACCGCAATGTTGCAAAATATATGAGCTGAGTGTCAGTGCTCAGGCTGTCATGTCCAGTGCAAATCCATAAAGTCAACGAGCTGGCAACACAAAGACTTCTCAAAGCCTTTGTGTTGCCGACTTTTTGACTTTATGGACATGTCTACCTTTACTCGGTTGCCCCCAGGTCTTATACACAATGCTATAGTGCCTGGCCACAATGACGGGGCAGGTGCGAACTGAGCAAAGCAAATAGATACTTGAGGTTGGCAGACAGGCAGAGTGGTACAAAAACAGTCCAGGTACAAGGCGGGCAAGGTTCAGAGTTGTCTGGGTCAAATCTGTAGTCAAAAGGCAGACAGAGTTCAGAGAGTATTCAATATCCGATGTGAGGTCATAAACAGGGAAATCCAATCACCAGAGCGGACAAACAGGGCGCTTGGAGCATGTGTTACAATATCACAAGCATGAGACTGCAGGCTTGGCTGGCTTATATCAGGTTTGGTCTCCACCCATAGACTGACCACATCAATCCCCTTGCAGGTTGGACAGACAGAGAGGAATGCATCGTAGCCAAAAGCAGGATGCTGGAATGAGACTAGCAGCTGTCAAACAACAGGAGCATTTAAATGCTCCTGACATTATCCCCCCCCCCCCCGTGGAGGGACCCCTGGACTCTTAGAGAGAAGCAGGACAAGTCCATCAGGCTGGGCATCCAGCACAAGACCATCAGGCTGGGTATCGGCCACAGGACCATCAGGCTGGGCAAAGGTCAGGGGATCAGGGAGGTCAGGCTGGTTTGCAGGCAGAGAGTCTATGGCGCCAAACTGGACTGCAGACAGAGAACCAGTAATGTCAGGCTGGATAGCAGGTAACGTGTCAATGGAGTTAAGCTGGGTAGCTGGAGCACCGGCCGGACTTACCAGTGACAGTATTTTTAAGAGCCTTTCAGGACAACCTTGGAGAGAGCGCAGCTCCGCCCATTTTCCAGGAAACACATGCAGCTTTTAAATCCCTCCTCTTCCACCATGGCTTCAGTTATGTGGTCCCTGACATACTGGAAAACAAAGCACAGAAAACCACAAACAACCATGATAGACACTTAAAACCATTTCTAAGATAAAAAGGGAGAGAAGTAGCGGTTGTCCTGAAAGGCTCTTAGAAATACCACCACCGGTAAGTCTAATGCCCTGTACACACGGTCGGACTTTGTTCGGACATTCCGACAACAAAATCCATGGATTTTTTCCGATGGATGTTGGCTCAAACTTGTCTTGCATACACACGGTCACACAAAGTTGTCGGAAAATCCGATCGTTTTAAACGCGGTGACGTAAAACATGTACGTCGGGACTATAAACGGGGCAGTGGCCAATAGCTTTCATCTCTTTATTTATTCTGAGCATGCGTGGCACTTTGTCCGTCGGATTTGTGTACACACGATCGGAATTTCCGACAACGGATTTTGTTGTCGGAAAATTTTATCTCCTGCTCTCCAACTTTGTGTGTCAGAAAATCCGATGGAAAATGTCCGATGGAGCCCACACACGGTCGGAATATCCGACAACACGCTCCGATCGGACATTTTCCATCGGAAAATCCGACCGTGTGTACGGGGCATAAGTCTATCTCAAATCGCCTTTCAGGACAACCTTGGAGAGGATAACCGACAAACTTACCCTAGGGTGGGACTACTGCCTGCAGTACCTTCCTGTCGAAGGCTTGATCTGCGGTGAACAGTAAGTCCAACCTATAATGTCGGAGAAATGTCGAGTAGTTGGACCAAGTGGCAGCCTTGAAAATTTGTTCAGGCGTAGCACCGGCTCTTTCGGGCCAGGAAACTGACTTTGATCTCATAGAATGAGCAGCAATAGGGGAGGTATTTCTCCCTTCGCTTTGTAGGCCTCCGTGATTGCCCATCTAAGCCATCTGCCCAGCGTGCTTTTGGAAGCTTTCTCCTTTTTACGGGAGCCTGAGACGATCACGAAGAGAGCGTTTGATTTTCTGAATTCCTTGGTGACTTTTAGAAAGTGTAGTAGGCACCTCCTCACATCCAATGTGTGGAAAGCTTCTTCTCCTGGGTTGGCAGGAGATGAGGAGAAAGTGGGCAAGACTATTTCGTGTGAACAGTGAAAAGCCGAAGAAACCTTAGGTAGGAAAGCTGGATTTGTTTTATGGATCACCCGGTCTGAAAAAAACTTTAGAAAAGGTTCTGTGACTGCCAGGGCCTGAAGCTCGATGACTCTTCTTGCCGATGTGATGGCTACCAGATAAATTGTTTTAAACACTACGTTTTGTAAGGATGCTTCCTGTAAGGGTTTTCAGGGTGCTGGCTGCCAGTCCCTTCTCCATTCCGTCATGGAGAAATTCTAAGACTGACACTAAACTTTTGACCCGGAGGCCTTTAGAAGTGAACCAGGAATTGAACTTTATCCAAACCTTCAGGTATATGGCCCCAGTTACCTCCTTTCTACTAGTGAGTATGGTTCACAGGTCCTTTCTGGGCGGCTAAAGAGAACAAATCCTTGTATTGCTGGGATGTTTCCTCTTCCACCAAGTCCTTAAAGGGGTTGTAAAGGTGTTTTTTTTTTTTTTTAAAAATAACAAACATGTCATACTTACCTTCACTGTGCAGCTCGTTCTGCACAGAGTGGCCCCGAACCTGGTCTTCTGGGGTCCCTCGGCGGCTGTCTCAGCTCCTCCCCGCAAGCATTTACCACCTTCATGCGAGCTCTCTCGCACGGTGGTGAGTGCTTGCGGGCGCGCTCCCGTGATACAGCCGGCGGCTATAGCCGCTCGCTGTATCACTCGGCCCCGCCCCCCGGCGCGCCGCGTCATCGGATGTGATTGACAGCAGCGCGAGCCAATGGCTGCGCTGCTTTCAATCCATCCACTGCAGCCAATCAGCGGCCAGGGTGAGCGGAGGAACAGATGTCGGGAACGCGAAGCTGACTTTCGAGGCGTCAGGTAAGTAAAACGGGGGGGCTGGGGGCGGCGGTTCTGTCAGAAGTTTTTTCACCTTAATGCATAGAATGCATTAAGGTGAAAAAACTTTTACCTTTACAACCCCTTTAATACAAGACCTGCTCATTGCCTTCTGCCATGAATCTCTAATCTCTGGGTTCTTACAGGAAGGACATTTCCTATGACTTGGTGGGTTTGAATGTTTGGATTTTCCTAAAGCTTTTTCCTGTAATGAGAAAAAATGAAACTCAGCTAAGGGCCCTGTGACACAACTTTCCAACCCTTAGTGCACAACTAGACCACCACCAGACAGAAGGAAACAGTGCCCCGAGCAGTGCAATCTCCCCATCTACCACCAAGTCCAAACTGCAGGGTCCGAGCGGAGTAACCTCTGACCTTGCAGCCACAGACTCCCAGCAGGGAGGATCCCAAAACGAACACAACATAAGTCCATATGGACAAGAATAAAGGCACCCCTGTACCCCTCTTACCTGAGCCTGACCGGTGCCTGGGGTGCCTGCTTCCTCTGTAGCTGTCGGTCTCTCCTCCAGCAGAGGAGGAGAGAGCAGAGAACGCAGGGGGGAACTGAGAAAACCATCTGGCTTTTAAATTACCCGGTCCCAGCGTCATCAAAGAGGGCCGGAACCGGAAACGCCGGTCGACAGACCCGTCCCCTAGTCTCTGCATTCCCAGCGCTTGGAACCACTTGTGCCATGCCCCCTGCAGGAAGCCGCTTCACCGGATATGACGTCACCCGCCGGCCGGGACCCGGAACCGATATGCGAGGCGCGTCGCTGACCAGCAGCGGCACCAGCCCGGCCACCAGGGCCATGCCAGCGGAGACCAGGCACATAGATGCTGACGCCTCCTGCGGGCCCTTGCATCCCCTGAGCTGGAGAGACCGGGGACTCCGGAACACCCCCCGTCCGTACTGGGGGGGATGCTGGGATGGTCACTGCACAACAAAAACACAAAGGTAAGCCTTCTCCCTCCACCTTGGAGAGAGCGCAGCTCCCTGGTTCCAGCATGGCAGAGGAAACACAATAACTGAAGCCATTGTGGAAGAGGATGGCTTTAAAAGCTGCATGTGTTTCCTGGAAAATGGGCAGAGCTGCACTCTCTCCAAGGTTGTCCTGTAAGGCGATTTGAGAAAGTTGAGGGTCCCAGCTTGCCGAATGAGGCAGTCTATCCAAAGGATGGATGGAACTTCTCTGACAAGTTTGAGCAGATGTAGAGCCAGCAGAACTAGAGGACGAGTTAGCCTTGACGTGCATCCAAGGGCGTTTAGGGACAGGTAAAGATAGGGGTAATCCAGAGGGTTTGAATTTTGAGGACTTAGAACGAGCACAGGTTTTGCAAGCTTTTACATAGGAACAGGAGTCCTTATGGAGAGAGGACCACCAAAGCCTGTGAGAAACCAGAGAAAATGTTCTAGTAATCCCTGGGTGCCTGGCCATCTTAGTGTCATGTGCTTCTGAAAACACTTTAAGCCTAAGGTGGAGGAGAACAAACAGCTTTCCAGGGGTAGATTGGGTGGAGCACTAGACTTAGCCTTTAAAATAGAGCCCAAAACAGTCAGTGGACAGGGCCCCCATTACTTGTGCTGGAGGTAAGATATTGTGAAACTTAGAGGAAGTTTCCAAACAAGGGTCAAAGCTGCGAGACAGTGGGTAAGTTTGGCCTCTAGAAGGAAAAGATTCAGACTGTGACAATTGGCTGGAGAGGTGGCCTGTAGAGGAGTCAATAAACTTGTTAGTGTCTTCTGCTACAACAGAGTCATATAAAGGCACATAATTATGCAAACTGGAGTCACATTTGAAAAAGTTGTCATGATTAGGATCCGAATAGGATTGTAATACAGGCACATGACTGGTACTGGCCACAAAAGAGTTACAAGGGCAACTGGTCAGCAGTTTTAATGCAGTTCTGGAGGCAGGTCTGGGACCAGGTTCTATTCTCTCTTTTAGGCCAATCTATGCGTGAGTTATGAAGTTTAAGCCAAGGATAACCTAAGATAAGAGGACAGGCAGGAGATGTTATCAAGTAGAATCTGATTGTTTCCCTATGAAATTCCCCAATGGTCAGAGTAATAGGTTATTAGGTACAGTGCATAAGGTCACCCGTACTAGACTCTTGGCGTTTCTCAGCTTATTAAGGCAGCTGGCGACAAAGTGGCCGTGGTTGCCGCAATATAAGCAGAGTCCCTGAGATCTTCCTCTAGGCTTTTGCCCAAAGAATAAGTGAGTAGCGCCAATTTGCATGGGCTGCTCTCCCTGGGGAGGTTGAGAGGGCTCAGGAAGGTCTGATGGAGAAGAACTGAGCAGCGTACAAGAAACAAACCTCTCTGTACGCCTATTCTGTAAATGTCTGTCTATATGGATGGCATCTTGGATGGCTTCAACGACTTTGGTTCAGGGTTATGTACCAAAGAGTACATGATGAAGTCTGATAAGCCTAACCTGAACTGGCTTTTTAGAGCTGGGTCATTCCACCCTGAGTTAGGTGCCAAGCGGCGGAAATCAGAACCGCGCTGTTCAGTGGTGCGTTTACCCTGACGTAGTGACCTAACGTTAGTTTTTGCTGAATGGGCACAGTCAGGATCATCAGAGTAAATCCAGGGCCTTGAAAAATGCTTCGACTGACCCTCTGGCTGGGTCATCTGCGGGGGGAAACTAAAAGCCCAAGACTGGGGATCCCCCTGCAACCATGTAATAATTAGGTCAACCCGCTGTTCTTCAGAACCAGAGGAGAGTGGCCTAAGCTTGCAGTATAGCACACAACTGTTTTTAAAGTTGAAAAACATATGGGGGGTCACCAGAAAAATTGTCAGGTGGGTTAACCTTGGGCTCCGGTTCCTGCTGGAGGTGTGTTTACATGCAGACAGTTCCTGGACTTGCTGTGTCAGTTTGCAAAGCTCCTCAGCAAATAAAAGAGCCTGAGTACAATCCATCTTCACAGAAAAATTTTCTTGTTAAAGGCTTGTGATATGTCACGCTTCCCCTAACACAGGTGGTCAGAGACTATAGCTGGCTTCTGTGTTCTTCACCTATAGCAACCCCCTTTCCCATAAGGCAAGCAGATCAACTGGTACTCGATTGCCCCCAGGACTTATACACAATGCTATAGTGCCTGGCTACCACGCCAGGGCATGTGTAAACTGAGCAAAACAAACAGGTACTTGCAGTTAGCAGACAGGCAGGGAGGTTCAAAGACAGTCCAGGTACAAGGCAGGCAAGGTTCAGCCTAGTCAGGTTCCAATCCGTAGTCAAAAAGGCAGGCAGAGTTCAGAGAGGAGTCGATATCCGATCCAAGGTCATAAACAGGGAAATTCAATCAGCAGAGCAGGACAGACAAACAGGGAGCTTGGAGCACGTGTTACAAATGCAATATCACAAGCATGAGACTGCGGGCTTGGCTGGCTTAAATCAGGTTTGGTCTCCACCTAGAGACTGACCACATCAATCACTTTGCAGGTAGACAGACAGACAGAGAAGTTGGAGCACACGTTACAAACACAATATCACAAGCACAAGACTGTAGGCTTGGCTGGCTTAAATCAGGTTTGGTCCCCACCCACAGACTGATCACATCAATCACCAGGTGGACAGACAGACAGACAGGGAACTTGGAGCACATGTTACAAACACAATGGGGTTTATTTACTGACGTTGGAGAGCAAAATCAGGCTTACTTCTGCACAGAAACCATTCAGCTTCCAGGTTTTATTGCTAAAGCTTAATTGAACAAGCTGAGGTTAGAAGCTGATCCCATGCACAGCTGCACCAGATTCTAAGTGCACCAGTTTTAGTAAATCTGTGTAAATATCACAAGCATGAGACTGCAGGCTTGGCTGGCTTAAATCAGATTTGGTCTCCACCCAGAGACTGACCACATCAATCACCTTGCAGGTAGCCAGACAGACAGACAGGGAACTTGGAGCACATGTTACAAAGAAAATATCACAAGCACGAGACTGTAGGCTTGGCTGGCTTAAATCAGGTTTGGTCACCACCTAGAAATTGGCCACATCAATCACCTTGCAGGTGGATAGACGGACATGGAACTTGGAGCACATTTTACAAACATAATATTACAAGCATGAGACTAAAGCACATGTTACAAACACAATGGGGTTTATTTGCTGACCTTGGAGAGAGCAAAATCAGGCTCACTTCTGCATAGAAACCAATCAGGTTCCTGGGTTTTATTGCTAACGTTTAATTGAACAAGCTAAGGTTAGAAGCTGATTGTCTACCATGCACAACTGCACCAGATTCTGAGTGCACCAGTGTTAGTAAATCTGTGTAAATATCACAAGCATGAGCCTGCAGGCTTGGCTGGCTTAAATCAGGTTTGGTCTCCACCTAGAAACTGGCCACATCAATCACCTTGCAGGTGGACAGACAGACAGGGAACTTGGAGCACATGTTACAAACACAATATTACAAGCATGAGACTGCAGGCTTGGCTGGCTTGAATCAGGTTTGGACTCCACCCACAGACTGATCACATCAATCACCTCTCAGGTAGACAGACAGGGAATTTGGAGCACATGTTACGAACACAATGGGGTTTATTTACTATAGTTGGAGAGAGCAAAATCAGGCTCACTTCTGCACAGAAACCAATCAGCTTCCAGGTTTTATTGCTAAAGCTTAATTGAACAAGCTGAGGTTAGAAGCTGATTGGCTCCCATGCACAGCTGCACCAGATTCTGCACCAGTTTTAGTAAATCTGTGTAAATATCACAAGCATGAGACTGCAGGCTTGGCTGGCTTAAATCAGGTTTGATCTCCACCTAGAAACTGGCCACATCAATCGCCTTGCAGGTGGACAGACAGACAGGGAAATTGGAGCACATGTTACAAACACAATATTACAAGCATGAGACTGCAGTCTTGGCTGGTTTAATCAGGTTTGGTCTCCACCCAGAGATTGACCACATCAATCACCCTGAAGGTAAACAGACAGGCAGGGAACTTGGAGCACATGTTACAAACACAATATCACAAGCACGAGACTGTAGGCTTGACTGGCTTAAACCAGGTTTGGTCGCCACCTAGAAACTGGCCACATCAATCAGCTTGCAGGTGGACAGACAGCGTGGGATGCATCATAGCCAAAAGCAGGATGCTGAAATGAGACCAGCAGCTGTCAAAGAACAGGACCATTTACATGCTCGGCTGTTTCAAGTACAAGTACAAGTACAAGCTGGTAAAACAAAACTACTAAGACACAAGATTAGGATTATATTTGCATTTTTATCAGCTACATATGAAATGTTACAGCTATAAATGTCATATTTTCCACTTTCAGCCAGCAGGTGGCAGTCTCCAGGCAAATGAAGCTGCCTGTGCTGGCTGACGACTACTACACAGAAATTTTCAGTCTTGTAATGTAGTCTGATCTCCCTTTCTCTCTCATCCATGTCTAGATTCTTCTCCCACCAGAATGTCTTTCTATAAAGCTTCTGCTGAAGATCAGGAGAGATCAGACTACACTGCTAGAGGGACTCAACAGGCAGTAATATTTCCTCCTTTAACAGTAAGCCAGACAGAACTTTATAAGGGAAAAATAATCTTACTGAAGGCTTCAAAGAGTTTCTTCCATGATAAAGATCAGAGGAGCGCTCAGCCACGTGTTTTCTGAGGTGTATATCAAGGTGTGCTTCTTCCCAGTGTGAGATCTCTAATGTACGGCAAAGTATGATCCATATAGAAGACATTTCTCACACACAGGACACTAATACACCTCAAGGGTTGTGTGGGTTCTCTGATGTTTGGGAGGATATGACTTCTGTGAAAAACATTTCTCGCACTCAGGGCCGAAATACGGCTTCTCACCCATGTGTAGCATATCTGATGTTCAGTAAGATTGAAGGCCTTCAAGTAAGATTGAAGACCTTCATGAAGGCCATTTTCTTCACTAAGACACTAATACACCTCGAGGGTTGTGTGGGTTATCTGATGTTTGAGAAGATAGGACTTCTGTGAAAATTATTTCTCGCACTCAAGGGAAAAATATGGCTTCTCATTCGTGTGTAGCAAATCTGATGTTCAGTAAGATTGAAGGCCTTCATGAAGGCCATTTTCTACACTAAGACACTAATACACCTTGAGGGTTGTGTGGGTTATCTGATGTTTGAGAAGATAGGACTTCTGCGAAAAACATTTCTCGCACTCAGGGCAAAAATATGGCTTCTCACCCGTGTGTAGCATATCTGATGTACAGTAAGATTGAAGGCCTTCAAGTAAGATTGAAGGCCATTTTCTACACTAATACACCTCAAGGGTTGTGTGGGTTCTCCGATGTTTGAGAAGATGTGACTTCTGTGAAAAACATTTCTCGCACTCAGGGCAGAAATACGGCTTCTCACCCGTGTGTAGCATATCTGATGTTCAGAAGGATTGAAGGCCTTCATGAAGGCCTTCAAGCAAGATTGAAGACTGAAGGTCATTTTCTACACTAAGACACTAATACACCTCAAGGGTTGTGTGGGTTCTCTGATGTTTGAGAAGATAGGACTTCTGTGAAAATGATTTCTCGCACTCAAGGGAAAAATATGGCTTCTCATTCGTGTGTAGCACATCTGATGTTCAGTAAGATTGAAGGCCTTCATGAAGGCCATTTTCTACACTAAGACACTAATACACCTTGAGGGTTGTGTGGGTTATCCGATGTTTGAGAAGATGGGACTTCTGTGAAAAACATTTCTCGCACTCAGGGCAAAAATATGGCTTCTCACCCGTGTGTGGCATATCTGATGTCCAGTAAGACTGAAGGCCTTCAAGTAAGATTGAAGATTGAAGGCCATTTTCTACACTAAGACACTAATACACCACAAGGGTTGTGTGGGTTATCTGATGTTTGAGAAGATAGGACTTCTGTGAAAAACATTTCCCACACTCAGGGTAAAAATACGGCTTCTCACCCGTGTGAGAAGTATTGATGTTTGATGTTCGGTAGGACTGGACTTCCATGAAGGGCATTTTCTACACCAAGAAGCTACGCATCTACTCACCCGTGTGAGACTTACAGTGTCTGTTAAAATCGTACTTGAGTGAAAAACATTTCCCGCACTCAGGGCAGGAATACGGCTTCTCCCCTGTGTGAGATCTTTGATGTTTAACAAGGTCAGATTTCTGTAAAAAACCTTTTCCGCACTCAGCACAGGAATACGGCTTCTCCCCCGTGTGAATTCTCCGATGTATCTTAAGATGGGAATTCTGAGAAAAACATTTCCTGCACTCAGGGCAGGAATACGCCTTCTCACCAGTGTGGGTTGTTCGATGTTGTAGAAGGCCGGCTTTTTGTGAAAAACATTTTCCACACTCGAGACAGGAATACGGCTTTTCACCCGTGTGAGTCCTCTGATGCGTATTAAGATGGTGCTTCTGTGCAAAACATTTCCCGCACTCAGGGCAGGCGTATGCCTTCTCACCCGTGTGAGTTCTTTGATGTTTTACAAGGCCTTTTCTTTCTCTAAAACATTTTCCACACTCGGGACAGGAATGTGGTTTCTCACCCGTGTGAGACCTCAGATGTTTGTTAAGATGGGTCTTGAGAGAAAAACATTTCCCGCACACAAGGCAAGAATACGGCTTCTCCCCCGTGTGAGATCTTTGATGTGTGAGAAGATATGAGTTCCGTGAAAAATATTTCCCGCACTCGGAACAGAAATGTGCCTTCTCACCCGTGTGAGTTCTTTGATGTTTTAC
Source organism: Aquarana catesbeiana (assembly GCA_037953035.1). Taxonomy (NCBI): domain Eukaryota; kingdom Metazoa; phylum Chordata; class Amphibia; order Anura; family Ranidae; genus Aquarana; species Aquarana catesbeiana. The sequence continues at coordinate 6,296,520 of JBBHAA010001166.1, forward strand.
AAGATCTGATTTTTCTGTAAAACATTTTCCGCACTCAGGACAGGAATGTGGCTTTTCACCCGTGTGAGACTTCTGATGTGAAATAAGATGGGCCTTCTGTGAAAAACATTTCCCGCACTCAGGGCAGGAAAATGCCTTCTCACCTGTGTGAGTTCTTTGATGTTTGGCAAGGTTTGATTTTATTGAAAAATATTTTCCACACTCGGGACAGGGAAACGGCTTCTCCCCCGTGTGAGATCTTAGATGTGTATTAAGATGGGACTTGAGTGGAAAACATTTCCCGCACTCAAGACAGAAATATGGCTTCTCACCTGTGTGAAACCTATAATGTGTATTTAGGTGGGACTTGAGAGAAAAACATTTCCCACACTCAAGGCAAGAATACGGCTTCTCACCCGTGTGAGATCTTTGATGTACAATAAGGGCTGATTTCTGTGAAAAACATTTCCCACACTTTGTACAGGAATGGAACTTCTCAGCCCTGTGAGATCTCTGATGTACAGTAAGACTTAATTCAGAGCAAAAATGTTCCTCATATTCAGGATAGGAATTATACTTCTTCCCCTGAATCCCGGCACCACCCCTCACAGTACGAGGTTGCTCAGAGTCAGAGGGAGTCCATGGTCTATCCACACCATGAAGTCCACCATCCATAGTGGAGATCATTGTCTTTTCTCCTCCACAATCTCCTGTGATGTCCTCATCTTCCATTTTACAACCTGGAGATAAAGTGAGAGGATCCTTTGAGGGTTTCTCCATGGCGTGTCCTGGAAAAATATAAAAACATCATCAATAGATATGAGAGGGTTAGTTCACTTCCATCAAGATTCCATCTGGATCAGGTAGATATGAGTGAGCAGATGTTCTCTGTGGAGGTCCCAACCAGCTGAGACTCTCCCCCCTCTTCTGTGAAAAGGCCTTTGGTCCTCCTCCCAGATCACTTCTACATTTACACAGCCTTGTCAGAAGAGCAGAAACCAATGGGGACTGGGAAGTCCATGCTCTTTACACAACCACAAGGCTAGGCACTGGGTCATGTGATCTCTGATAGACAAGAGGGTCAAAGTCCTGACTTGAAGACCCTTTACCATAGAACAAGTGACCATAGGCCTAGGCTTCTGGTGATATGCAACACTGGAGGGAGCTTGCTGCATTTTTTTTCTCCTGGAAAGATAAGCGTTTTAGTATTTATATTACTCCTTATACCAACGAGACTTTTAACAGAATTTTATGGTAACATTTAGCTATAAGTCTGCTGGAAGAAGAGGGACCAACCTAAGAAAGTCTCAATCTGTGTTATCATATCTGTGCTACTGTAACTAGGAGTGACACACAACCTAATACTGCCAGCTGAACACCAGGATGGGTATCAATACAGGGAGGGGACCATTATCAACCTGTTATTGGCTGATATCACTCAGATCCCGCCCTTCTCTGGACCAATCAGTGTGACCTAACAGAGCAGAGATAAGAGAAGAATATATTATGGGTCACCTGTGCTGATCTCTGTAGGAGTGTCCTCCTCTATGAATGTCCTCGTCATTCCAGTCTCCTCCGTATATTGCTGATCATCCCTCACATACTCCTCTTCTTCCTCATCCTCAACTTTTATGATAATCAGATCTTCACCCTAAACCAACAGAATGGCAGAAAATAACATCTGTAACATAGAAGTATTTATGATGTGAGATCACATAGAAAATATCATCTTGTAGAGTCCACACATCATCTCCACATGTCAGAGTGTTCAATCACTTTATGTTCCCGACCCTCAACTCCACCTACCTGATGATGGTGAGGGATGGTGTGATCTTCCTGTGTGGAATCCCGGGAATATAGAGGACGGGGACATCTCTCTGGTGGGTTCCTGTAGCTGGATGACTCCACCATGGTGTCCTCGTACAGATCTTTGTGTTCTTCTGAAAATTCTGACTCCTCCATCACCCCATCCTCATCATCCTCCTCTTTTATCTCTTCTTTAACATCAACTTTAAACTCAATCAGGTTTTCACTCTGAATATATAATAAAAATGACATCAATTGTAACAATGCAGATAATGTACAGATCCTAATGATACTATCAGTGATTGTTAATCATTTACCTCAGGTTTTGAATAGTTGTGATCTTCTGGTGTGGAATCCCGGGAATACAGAGGACGGGGACATCTCTCTGGTGGGTTCCCATTACTGGATCCATCTGTAGGAAACACACACACTGACTGAATACATTGTTTCTATGTGTTTATCAGATGATGGGGGATCTAGGTGGACCCTCCGTACTGCTCTCTGAATATATTACGGCTCACCTGTGCTGATCTTTTTTGGAATTTCCTCCTTTATGAATGTCCTCATCATTCCAGCCTCCTCCATATATTGCTGATCATTCCTCACATACGTCTCTTCTACTTCACCCTCAACTTTTATAATAATCAGATCTTCACCCTAAACCAAGTAAATTATAGAAAATATCTTGTAGGAACCATACATCACCTCCACAAGTCACTTTCATATCCTAAATGCTCAGTCCCCACCAACCTGATCTTCCTGTGTGGAATCCCGGGAATACAGAGGACGGGGACATCTCTCTGGTGGGTTCCCATTACTGGATCCATCTGTAGGAAACACACACACTGACTGAATACATTGTTTCTATGTGTTTATCAGATGATGGGGGATCTAGGTGGACCCTCCGTACTGCTCTCTCCTTTACAATAAAGTCTCCTCTTACCCGGTGATGTGAGGGGCGGCTGATTGTCCATCATGATGTCCTTGTAGAGATCCTTGTGTCCTTCTAAATACTCCCACTCCTCCATGGAGAAATAGACAGTGACATCCTGACACCTTATAGGAACCTGACACACACAATGATACAGTCACCATCCAGACACATCCCTTGTCTGTTACTGGATAATGTCCCAGAATTCCCAGAATCCTCCTCACCTCTCCTGTCAGCAGCTCCATCATCTTCTTGGTGACTTCTAGAATCTTCTCCATGTTGTGTCTCTCAGGTTTTAGGGAGTCACATGGAGGCACTGTGATGGTCATATGATCACCTGACTTCACAAGAGGAAATCTCTGTATTGGAGAACCAATAGGAATATCATGTTAGAATCCCAGAATCCTCCTCACCTCTCCGGTCAGGTCTGTGTTTTATTAATAGAGATAAGAGTGATGTCATGTGACCTCCCAGAATCCTCCTCACCTCTCCGGTCAGCAGGTAGATGATCTCCAGGGTGAGGTTTAGTATCTTCTCAGTCATGTGACTCCAGTCCTCCTCCATCCTCATTCCTGCAGTCATCTATGAAGGTTTCCCTGCAGACAGATAACATTGATAACAGAGAATTATCTGAATTGGTATTGGTTGTAATATGAAGATCAATATGAATTTAAGAAATGTGCCCCCCCCCCAATGGGACAATATTTATTATGGACTGTTTGGTGTTTTCTATAATTCTTGGGGTCTGGGAGCCTCTTACCCTTTGCCTGCCTGGATCACACATTTTCTGTTAGAAGTGTTTTGGTTCTGGATTTTTTTATTATTATTTTTAACATTAGAATTGTAGACACGGAAGGAAAGCTAGGTTCCTTCTTCTGTCTTATTAAATGGTACTATTTACCATTTTACTCATTCACAGGCATTGGGGTATCTGTCCCCCCCCCCCCCTTTCTAAAGGGAGCTTCCAAATTTCCGACAAGTCCCTGCACAAAGACCACCAGGACCACCAGGTTATAGACAGAATGTCCTTGTCCTTTTGAAAATGGGGATAAGTTGCTTTCCCAGGCATGTCCCCTTTGGCAATGTACTCTTCCTATGTTGACACCATGTGGTCTGGTATGTTCCAGGAAAGGGGGGAGCATGATTTTCTCCTCCGTTTCTTGGCCAGTGAAGCGGAATGCTCAGATAAGGCTCTGGTATGAATTTTGGAGGGAACCACAAGTTTTCTTGTTTTTTTTGCATTGCATTTAAAATCCATAGCAAGCCCAAAGGGTCTGATATAGAAATTGGGGTTGAACCCAATTTTTTTTTTCTCGGCCAGTATTCCCCAACCGATAGCTGGAAGATGCTGGTGGTGATACGCCACTGGCTTGTTAGGAAGCTGGCCCTGAACAGGAAGTTGTCACGTTTAGACTTGAACACAGTAGGCCAACTGCTCCTTCTAAAAAACGTGACTAACATCTTTACTCTCGCTCTACTAGCATCTTCTCCACCCTGATAAAATCTGCTCCTCTTATAAAACATGCTCTATAAAGAGAGGTCCCCCAAAAAGGGGGTTGGGACTTTGAAGGCAACTAAGTATAAGTACAAAAACCAAGCCTATAGTAACATAATTTATTACGTATTATAAAAAGTCAATATGTATATAAACAATGCAATTGACTAGTTAAGAACAATATCAAAACATGAACCAGAAATGACAATGATGTAGTCTCCTAGGTAGAGATCTACTGCCTTTTGGCAGTCAACACTTGAACCCAGTTTTATCAATCAATACTTGACCCCCAAGGGACTGCCTTAACGTGATGCTTTGGACTTGATTTCCTCTCACATTCGGTTGACTTCCAGCAGCGAATTTACTCCTTTTTGACACCAGGTTGCATTTGTTTGTTGTCTTTTAATTTATTTTATTTGGTGGTTGTGGTGTGTCTGCGTGGGTGTTCGTTTGACTGATGCTTGCTTCCCTGCCCTCAACGATGCTCACTACATGCCCCTTGTCTCTATGTTTCTCAACTTGAATGTATGTTTTTATCATAGATGTACACTGTTCTCCATAAGGGACTGCCCCTGAGGAAAGGACAAGATCCTGAAACGCGTCGGGACTGATCTCTATTGAGGAGACTACATCATTGTCCTTTCTTGTTCATGTTTTGATATTGTTCTTAACTAGTCAACTGCATTGTTTATATACCTATTGACTTTTTATAATACTTAATAAATTATGTTACTATAGACTTGGTTTTTGTACTTATACTTAGTTGCCTTCAAAGTCCCAACCCTCTTTTTGGGGGACCTCTCTTTATACATTTATGTATGGGATGGTGGCAACGCCTCAGTCCACTTTTGCTGAAACCTCTTTTTGAGTTATAAAACATGCTCTGGTCACCCCAACCTTAAAATAACCCTCAATGGATCCCACCAGTTTGAAAAAATTGAGATCCATCTCTTTACTCTTGCTTACCTCCAAAGTTCTTGAAGACCTTGTCCACAACTGTCTGAGCTGCTACCTCACCTTAAACAACCTTCTCAACCCCTTACACCCCCACTCCACTGACACTATTCTAAAACTGGCTTACTAACTTCTGATATCAATGACCACTTCTCTGTACTCATACTCAGACCTTTCTGTTGCTTTTGATACAGAACACAACCCGCTTCTCTACTGACATGGCCTTCAAGACTTTGCTCTTCAGTGGTTCTCGTTGCCTACAACTCTATCTTCTCCTCTTTCTGTCGCCCCCCCCCCCCCCCCCCCCCCGGGCTTTTGAGATCCCCAGCTGTCAGCAAAATGCAAACAAATGGGCCACTCTGTAAAAATAAAAACAAAGAGACGTGGAGCTCCCCACACAATCCATACCAGGGCCTCTTGGGTCTGGTATGGATTTTAAGAAAGACCCCATGCCGAAAACATAAAAAAAATGGCACGAGGTCCCCCCCCAAAATCCATATCAGACCCTTATATGAGCATGCAGCTAGGAAAGAGGGAAACGAGCATGAGGCCCGATGGCCAGGAAAGAGGGAAACGAGCATGCAGTCCAATGGCCAGAAAAGAGGAAGGCGAGCATGCAGCCTCGATGGCCAGGAAAGAGAAGAAGAGTATGCACCTCGGTGGCCAGGAAAGAGGGAGAGGAGCATGCAGCCCGAGGGTCAAGAAAGAGGGAGACAAGCATGCAGCTCGATAGCCAGGAAAGAGGAAGACAAGCATGCAGCCTGATGGCCAGGAAAGAAGAAGAGGAGCATAAAATCCGATGGCCAGGAAAGAGGAAAAAGAGTATGCAAATCGGTGGCCAGGAAAGAGAAGACGAGTATGCATCTTGGTGGCCAGGAAAGAGGAAGAAGAGTATGCATCTTGGTGGCCAGGAACGAGGGAGAGGAGCATGTAGCCCAATTGCCAGGAAAGAGGGAGAGGAGAATACAGTTCAGTAGCCAAGAAAGAGGGAAACGAGCACCAGGCTTGGTGGCCAGATCGAGAGGAGCATGCAGCCCGGTGGCCAGGAAAGAGGTAGATGAGCATAAAGTCCGATGGCCAGGAAAGAGAAGATGAGTATGCAGTCTGATGGCTAGGAAAGAGAAGATGAGTATGCAGTCCGATGGCCAGGAAAGAAAAGAAGAGTATGCAGTCCGATGGCCAGGAAAGAGAAGACGAATTTGCAACTTGGTGGCCAGGAAAGAGAAGATGAGTATGCATCTCGGGGGCCAGGAAAGAGGGAGAGGAGAATGTAGCCCAATTGCCAGGAAAGAGGGAGTGGAGAATGTGGTTCAGTAGCCAAGAAAGAGGGAAACGAGTATCAGGTTTGGTGGCCAGATCGAGACGAGCATGCAGCCCGGTGGCCAGGAAAGAGGTAGATGAGCATGCAGCCTGATGGGGCAGGAAAGAGAGAGACAAGCATGCCCCCTCCCAAGCCATACCAGGCCACATGCACTCAACATAGGAGGGTACTTTGCCGGGGGACCCCCCTGGCAAAGCACCTTGTCCCCATGTTGATAAGGAAAAGGGGCTCTTCCCCACAACCCTTAACCGGTGTTGGGCGATAAGATAAAATAATATCCTGTTACCTCCTCTGCTGCCAGTTCCAGCAATGTCTCCGAGCTACTCCCAATTTATACCCTACATCACTTCCTGTTTGTGCCTGACATCACTTCCTTTCCATCTTCCATAGAGACTTCCTGTCTGGGTAGAAGTGAGAAGATCCCCACCTTGTGGAGCTCAGAGGAACTGCGGCCCCGAGAAACTTCTCGTAATGTGAACACGGCCTTGTGCTGTGTGTGTATGTACTGTATATCCTTATAGATTGGGTCATCTCCACTCCCACCAAGAGGAGAGAGAAATATAATAATCAAACAACAATAATATCTACAGCGATCTACCGCTAAACCATATCCCTTCAACAGAATCAATCTATAATAGTATGAAACTCCTGCGCTGCTACTTATATATAGAGTACAGGACTGTACAGTGAAAAAACACCTAATTTATACCCAGCAGCTGAACACTTATAGATCCCTTCACATCAATCAGGTTAAAAAATACCAAAACCCCAAATGTGCTTAATTTCCACCCAGAAGAAATTAATGGGTTAACAACAGTCCGAAAAGCAATGACTATATGATGTAAAGTCCAATAATTGTTCACTGTGCTCCGTAGTGATGAACATAAACACTTGTGAATCCCAGCAACACTCTTCAATTGATTACACCTTAACGTAAACAAGTAAATGCGCTCGCTCCTCAATAGCCCTCCACACTATAAGAAGTCTAAAAAAACAGATGTCTGCCCCTTTCTTCAGCTTTTCCAGGGACTCCCCACCCACCAAGGTCTCCGGATCTTTCCCTTCTTGGCTTTGAGAACCACACTCTTCCTCCTCTCCTCCTCAGGGAAATCCTTCCAGCCTCTTGGAAGGTCCTCATGGCAGACACCAGTCTGTCAGTACAAGAACATGGACAATAAGTCCTGGGCAGAACTTTAGATTACATCCTGACTGCTGTTCATATACAGGTATGGACATTGGCAGGTGGACGTCCTTGGCACTGGACTGTGGGACATTGTTTCTACACCCAGGGGTCTTCCAGGACTTGTGTTACAGGTGGTGGATGCCAGATGTGGAGTGAAGTTTCTTAAGTTGGTGGTCAACTTTATGAAAGGTCAACTTGGTCAAACTCAGTAGCGTAGCGTGGGTTGTCAGCGCCCGGGACAAGGCAAGTCATTTGCACACCCCAAACCATGGACTTTTAGCACTCCTTGAGTCCTTTCTACTAATACAGTATTAAACCCTTTTCCCCCGTAAACCAGAGTCTCTGATTGGCTGTAATGTACATAGACATTATTGGCTGACTGCTCTGCTGCGACAGATTATTAAGGGTTCCTCGTTATTCACAACCTTAGCCTCTGATTGGCTGCCCACACCCCACGGCCTTTTATTATTTGTTGAGTATGAGAAAACTCTTTGACTACGTACGGTAGTCAAAGAGCTATCTCAGATCATTCAACCAATAATAAAAGGCTGCAGGCTACGGGCAGCCAATCAGAGACTCCAGCTGTGAATAACGAGGAGCTCTTACTAATCCGTCGCAGCAGAGTGGCCAGCCTATAACCCTGACATAACCCTTGCATTACATCAAGGTTATTGGCTGGCCACTCTGCTGTAAGCACATGGTTGGCTGGGGCATCGGACCCAGCACACTAGAGATGGCACAGGACTCGTTTCTGTGCCCCTCTAAATGTTGCGCTCAGGGTGGCTTCCCGTCTGACCTCCCCCCTCCCAGCGCTACGCAAATGGTCAAACTTTATTTGTGGTTGGAGAGATGGGGGTAAAAACAAGGAGAATGTGAAACTTGGGAAAAAATGATGTTGGAGATGTAGCAAGGAGTGGAGAGGTGAGAGAATAAAAGGTCAAGGGTGTTGCCATCAATGTGAGTCTTATGCCCTGTACACACGACCGGTTTTGCTGTCAGAATAAACTCTGAAGGTTTTTCCGATGGAATTCCGGCGGAATTCCGCTCAAGCTGTCTTGCATACACACGGTCACACCAAATTCCAACCGTCAAGAACGTGGTGACGTAGAACACGTACGACGAGACAACACGTACGATGTCTCGTACTTGCTTCAGAGCATGCGTCATTTTTGGTACGTCGGAACAGCATACAGATGAGCAGTTTTCCCGATAGGAATTTGTTCAGTCGGAAAACTATAGAACATGTTCTCTATCTAAGTCCGTCTGAATTTTCGACGAAAAAAGTCCAATGGGGCATACACACAATCGGAATATACGATGAGGAAAGCTCCCATTGGACTTTTTCTTTTGGAATGCTCGACCATGTGTACGCGGCATTGGTGTGTGTCCTTCGTCTTAGGCCAAAATATGAGGTTAGTTAGGAGATGCAGACAGTACCTGATCTGTGTAAATGTTTTGAAGGACTGACGATAACAGAGCAGAATCCAAGGGCAGGAACACCATGGGACACTGGGTCTCACTGACACCTAGGGCTATAGTTATGGGGGCTCAGCAGATCTTTTGCTACTGAGATTTTTATGTCCCTTCTGGCTACCTCTAGTGGTCTTCCTACAGTGGTGCATGCTGGAGGAGCTTAGGGAGTGGCTTGGTGGCTTGGCGAGCTCTCTCTCCCCCAGGCCTCATGGATGTGTTTGGAGTTTGTAATGTGTGGGCCTGAACCCTATGGGCCCAACACAGGTTTAGGTTTAGCTGAGCAGTCCTGCCTTGTCAAGAAGGGCGCCCGTTGGTACAGGAGAGTTGGATGGATGGTTGCTGGGGGGGACGCAGTGTCTGCTCTCAGAGAATCCTGTTCCTGTCTTGAAGTAATGGAGTTAGAGTTGCCACTTCATCCCTTCAAACTAGAGATGCCACCTCATCCCTTTAAACCCGAACACCTTTGAATTACACAGGTTCTGTGGCTAATTAAATGCAGATAAGGCACCAAGTGAGTTTAATTACCACTTTAATCAGCCACAGAACCTGTGTAATTAATATGTGTTCGGGTTTAAAGGGATGAGGTGGCAACCATACTTCAAACCCAAACACATATGAATTACACAGGTTCTGAAGGCTAATTTAATGCAGATAAGGCAACAAGTGAGTTTAATTACCACCTTAATCAGCCTCAGAACCCGTGTAATTAATATGTTTTTGGGTTTAAAGGGATGAGGTGGCAACCCTAAATGGAGTCTGGAAGCTTGGTTGCTACTGAAGACCTAACCCTAAATCTCTTACTTCCTGTGAACCAGAGTAATAAAACTTAAAAAAATCCTGAAGTGACTGGCTCCCTTCCTTGTCATATAACGCTCTCTACTGTGGCCATAGACTCTTTACTGTGGCCATGGATGCACCATGAGGAAATGCTAGGCTTTTCCTTGCTGGAGGTCAGTCCACTCTCCCTCTCCCATGCTGGAAGGGTGCTACATAGCAAATCAAGTAGCAAAAATAGAGTCCAGCAAACTTGCTGAGGTAAGTAAGAGGCGGGCAAAGTACAAGATAGAAGGCAGTGAGCAGAGTCAAGAAGACTGAGGTCATAAATGGCACAACAGTAGGCAAACCAGGTCAAAACACAGAGAGGCAGAATAGGTAGACCATATAGTTAGATAGTTGGTAAGGTTGAATAAAGACAACAGTCCATCCAGTTCGACCTGTGTGTGTGTGTAGACAATCATTTCCCATATCCCCTATATTGTTTTCGCTACGATGCAAGTCCAAGAGTCTTTTAAATGTATCCATTTGCCAACACCACCGATTGTGGAAGAGACTTCCACATCCTTGCCGCCCTGCCAGTGAAAAGCGCTTCTCTTCCAGTCTAATCGTGTGGCCCCCGTGTCTTCTTACACTCCCTGGGACTGAAAAGTTTCATATTTATGCTGGGATCACCGCTGAGATACTTGTATATCGCTATCATATCTCCTTTCAAGCGTCTCTTCTCCAAGGAGAATAAATTTAGCGCTTGTAGTCGTTCCTCATAATTAAAGTCCTCCAGTCCCCTTGGTAATTTAGTTGCCCTTCTTTGGACTCTCTCCAGCAAATCCTTCCTGAGGATTGGTGACCAGAACTGGACGGAAGACCACAGATGAGGCCGAACCAGAGTTTTATAAAGTGGGAGAATTATCGTTTTAATATCGAGTAAATTCCCTTTTTATTGCATGCTAATATTCTGCTGGCTTTGACATCTTGAAACTGCATGCTATTGCTCAGTCTGTCTTCTACTAGGACATCTAGATCCTTCTCCATCTTGGAATCCCCTAGAGGATCTCCTCCTAATGAGTAACTTGCATTTATATATATATATATATATATATATATATTTTTTTTTTTTTTTCAAATATTTTATTTAAATCTCAACAGGCGATTTCAGGTTATCACATTAACAGTTTGTATTCCGCAACACAACAGATACATCAAGATGTTAGATCATGCATATCATATCCAGTATACAATCTGTGTGGATATAATGCCTGTAGTGTGGCAACTAAGGGATAACCTCGTAAAGACTTGTCTCTGGACCGCCTATTTCTTTTTCCATTTTCTAAATTTTAAAGGTGAGAATATAGTAAAGGACCCCAGCATACAATAGCTAGGGAGAAAGAAAGAGTGAGAGGGAAAAAGGGGAGGGGGGGTACCCTGGGAGAGATGAGGGAGCCCAGTCTGTGGGCAACTAGGCTGGATACATCTGCTCAATGATTATGTCCTAAGTAGGTTTAGGCCTTCTTCAGAGAAGATAAATATATTCCATAATCTCCACAATTCAGAGTATTTATCGTGTTTATTTTAGGCTGAAAGTGTGAGATCTTCCAATTTGTTGATCTCTTCCATTTCATGGAGCCAGCAGCCAACTGTTGGTGGTGAAGCGTTTTTCCACTTAAGGGGAATACATGCCTTAGCGGTGTTTATCAAATTTCATAGAATTGATCCCTTATATTTTTTAGGCCGGAATGGTCGAAACGTGCTGTAAGAATAAGGCCGGGTCATCGGGTATCTTATAGTCAGTGAATTTTTGGATAATGTTCCGTTCTTCCCGCCAGTATGGTGTTATCTTCGGACAAGACCAAAAAATGTGTAGCATCGTACCTCCCTCCTCCTGGCATCTCCGGCAGGGATCAGGCATCTCGGGATAAAATTTATGTAGCATCTGCGGGGTGTGGAACCATCTTTGTCAGTATTTTGTAATTGGTTTCTTGAATTTTGGTGCACTTAGATGACTTCAATGAGAACCTAATCATATTTTGTCTTTGATTTATCGTAAATTTATGGTTCATCTCTTTCTCCCATTTCTCTATCCAATGTAGGTGCAGTTGTTCCGGGGGGGCTATCAGTAGACCATACATTTTCGAGAGTACTTGCTTCAGAGAACCGTTGTCTGAGCAGTACACTTCAAATGTGGAGAGTTGCCGACTGTATCTTCCTGAGGTCTTTAGAGAGTGGAGGAAGTGGTGAAGCTGTAGAACATTCCAAAATGGCAGACGAAAGGAGCCCGAGAGTTCCATTAACGCCGAGATGGAAGGCCACTTTTCTGACCGTAAAAAGTGTGATGCTCTAAAACAGTTATTCTGTCGCAGGGTGGAGAATTGACTGTCTCTCAGGCCTGGGGGGGAATTGCCGATTTGCATTTATATTTTTTACCCCCAAGTGCATTACACACATTTTTCAATGTTAAACTTCATTGGAGCCCACTCCAATCATTTATTCGGGTCCTCTTGTAAGGTTTCTACATCCTGCTGTGTTGTTATTGCCCTACATATTTTTGTGTCATCAGCAAACACTGAGATCATATTCCACCCTCTATATCAATTATAACTAAATTAAACAGAATTGGTCCCAGAACAGAGCCTTGGGGTACCCCACTAAACACTCTAGACCATTCTGAGCTTACGTTATTTAGCACCATGGACACGCCTCCATAGCCAGTTTTCTATCCAAGAGTTAACCCTATGGTCCATGTCTACAGACCTCAGCTTGTAGATTAAGCCTTTGTGGGGGACTGTATCGAATGCTTTTGCAAAATCCAAAATACACCACAACCACCAACCTACCCTGTCCAGATGGCAGCTCACTTCCTCGTAGAATGTTAATAGGTTGGTTTGGCAAGAGCGACCTTCGTAAACGCGTGCTGATTACTGCTAATGATACTGTTTTCATCAGCAAATTCTTGGATATAGTCCCTTATCATCCCCTCCAATAGTTTACATACTATCGATGTTAGACTGACAGGCTTATAGTTTCCAGAGATTTGTCTCTGCCCTTTTTTGAATATTGGTACCATGTGGGCTTTTCGCCAATCAGCTGCTACGAATCCTGTCAGTAAACTGTCCATGAAGATTAGGACTAGCGGTCTGGCTATAACCTGACTGAGTTCTGTAAGGACCTTGGGTGTAAGCCATCCGCTCCTGGTGATTTATTTATGTTAAGTTTCTCTAATCCTTTCCAGACTCTGGCCTCTGTCAGCCACAAGGGTAGATCCTGTGACGTGTTACCAACCATACAGTCGTGGTCAGTATACCCCTCCTTTTCCTGTGTGAAGACTGAGGAGAAGAAAGCATTTATTACAGCTGCCTTCTCCTTGACATCTGTAACCACCTTTCCTTCCTCATCCTCTATGGGGCCTATGTGTTCCAACCTTGCCTATTTACTGTTAAAATATTTAAAACATTCTTGGGATTATTTTTACTCTCCTCCACTATGTGTCTCTCATAGTCTTTTTTTAGCCGGCCTGATTGCGTTCTTAAATTTATTATTGCATTCCTTGTAGTGTTGGAATGCTGACACTGACCCCTCCGCTTTGTACTTTTTAACCGCTTTTTGACCGCTTGTCGCACGGCTCACGCCGATATACGTCGGCAGAATGGCACGTACAGGCAGATTAACGTACCTGTACGTTGCCCTTCAAGAAGCAGTTTGCGGGCGGGGATACCGTCTCACGGAGAGGAAGAATGGGGAAATGCTTGTGTAAACAAGCATTTCCCCGTTCTGCCTAGTGACAGGACACTGATCACAGCTCCCTGTAATCGGGAGCAGTGATCAGTGTCGTGTCACACATAGCCACGCCCTCCCCACAGTTAGAATCACTCCCTAGGACACACTTAACCCCTTCACTGCCCCCTAGGGGTTAACCCCTTCACTGCCAGTCACATTTACACAGTAATCAATGCATTTTTAATTGCACTGATCGCTGTATAAATGTGAATGGTCCCAAAATCGCGCCAAAAGTGTCCGATGTGTCCCCCATAATGTCGCAGTCATGATAGAAATCACTGATCGAGAAAAGAGATATCACCGCTCCAGGAGTGTTCAAACAGACAGGAAGTAAAGTGTTCCTCGGTTCGGAAGCCGTAGGTGCTGGCAGTTGCTTGAGAGCAATAGATAAGAATAGATTCTGAACAGCCGCACTCTTAAAAAATAGTTTTGTTTATTGGAAAAAATTCACATCAAATCGAAAATAACAGCAGACAAAAAGAGCTGACGTTTCGCACTAATGTTAGTGCTTACTCATAGCTATGTGAATTTTTTCCAATAAACAAAGCTATTTTTTAAGAATGCTATACAACTATCCCCTATTTTGTAGACGCTATAACTTTTGCGCAAACCAATCAATAAACGCTTATTGCGATTTTTTTTACCAAAAATATGTAGAAGGATACGTATCGGCCTAAACTGAAGAAAAAAAATGTTTTTTTATATATTTTTTGGGGATCATTATTATAGCAAAAAGTAAAAAATAATGCATTTTTTTCAAAATTTACGCTATTTTTTTGTTTATAGTGCAAAAAATAAAAACCGCAGAGGTGATCAATTACCACCAAAAGAAAGTTCTATTTGTGGGGAAAAAAGGATGTCAATTTTGTTTGGGAGCCACGATGCACGACCGCGCACTTGTCAGTTAAAGCAACGCAGTGCCGAATCGCAAAGAGTGCTCTGGTCTTTGGGCAGCCAAATGGTCCGGGGCTTAAATGGTTAAAGGACATTTTTTTGTCCTTAATGTGACATTTTACGTTTTGGTTTAGCCACCTAGGTTTAACCTTTGTTCTTCTATATTTGTTATCCCTTGGAATGCACTCGGTGATACTTTTATTTAATATGTTCCCAAAGCAGTCCCATTTTTCCTCCATGTTCAATCTTTCAAGGATTTGGTCCCACTTAAAATCTTGTAGCATTGAGTGCAGTTTAGAAAAGTTGGCTCTTTTGAAATGTAGTGTTCTTGTACTCCCCTCGTGCCTCCCTTTCCTATGATTTATACGGAATGTAATAATTTTGTGGTCACTAGTTCCCAAGTTGTTTCATATTTTCACACCTGTAATCAGATCTGTTGGGACATAAAGTTGTCCTGTAGAACATTTAAGAAATGGCGGGCCTTTAATGAGTGGGCTGTCCCTCCCGCCCAGTCAATGTCAGGATAGTTAAAGTCCCCCATTATGATGACATTTCCCTGTCTCGCTGCCATTTCTAACTGTGAAAGGAGATCAGACTCCACCTCTTCCCTCAGGTTAGGGGGCCTGTAACATACCCCCACTAGTAATTTCCCGCCTACTTCTACCCTTTGGAGTTCCACCCATACAGACTCCACCTTCCCCCCTTGCCCCATCACTTATGTCATTCCGCTCTTCTAACCGTAAATCATCCCTGATAAATAGAAACACCCCTCCCCCTCTCCTACCCTCCCTGTCCCTTTGATACAAGGAATACCCCTAAATATTTGCCAGCCAGTCATGAGAGCTGTCAAACCAAGTTTCTGTTATTCCCATGAAGTCCACATCTTCCTTGTGTAATAGCAGCTCCAGTTCCTCCATTTTATTGACTGGGCTTCTGGCATTTGTGAACATTCCCCTGAGTTTTGTATTGGTGCATATTTTTCTTCCATATGATTTCTCAGGCTTCGTTTTGGATTTGGTAACTCAAAAACTCCTGGATTAGATGTTATGGATATAATATCACTAGTGTCTTCACTATTCCCCTCTGTCCTATGCTCGCTGCTGGTTATCGCTACCTCTAAACCTTCCCCCAACACCTAGTTTAAAAAGCCCCTCCAACTTTGAGGCCATCTTTCTTCCCAATAGAGCTGCACCATCCCCATTTAAGGGGCAGCCCATCCTTACTCAGGAGTCGGTAACCAACTGAGAAGTCAGCCCAGTTCTCCAGGAACCCAAGTCCCTCTTTCCTGTGGCTTGAGGCACAGGTAGTATTTCCTGGAAAACTACCTTGGAGGTCCTTTTCCTCAATATATTCCCTAAGTCCCTGAAATCCTTTTTAGGACTCTCCACCTTCCTCTTACTTTGTCATTGGTGCCAACGTGTACCATGACTGCTGGGTTTTCCCCAGCCCCACCCAATAATCTGTCCACCCAATCCGCGATGTGCCAAACCCGAGCACCCGGTAAACAACATACTGTTCGGTGACCACAGTCTTTGTGACAAATTGTTCTCTCTGACCTTCTAATAATTGAGTCCCCTACTACCAGATCAGCTCCCTAGCAAACAGAAACGAGCTGAAGACCACTCATCAACTTCCACCTGCAGTGCTTCAAGTAGAGCCCCCCCCAACAAAAAAATTAAAAGTCAGTAGCTACAAATACTACATTGATAAATGCGACTTTGACAAAGCACATGCGTATGAAACGCATTGCCACGGCAATCAAGAAGCTTGCGGGTCACGCTGGGCCCCGAGCCTAGCCATTCTCCACAGCTTCCACCAGCGCTACACACCATCCACGTCAGCCGACCCCACTCCTCCTCCTTTCCAGCTTCCACAACTGGACCAGGGCAACCCCACCCACACCTGGGAGCAGCCACACACCTGGCTGGCACCACCAGGAGAGAGCATTGTCACATCCATCTGTGGATCGCGGCTTCACCCCATCTCTTGTCAGCACACCGGCTGGCCCTGCGCTCTGACACGTGGAGTATGGAGATCCACCCATCAACGGACCGCTGCCTTCTCCCCCTCCATCACCAGCATGCCCAGCTGCCTACAGCCCACCGGTGAGCACTGCACTGGATTCAGTTCCTACTGTACCACATGTGATTCCTTTCACAGCCATACATGACCACTTTTTAGCGCTGGTGACACCCGCCATTACAAATACTGTAGCTGCTGACTTTTAGTATAAGGTCACTTACCTGCCCCTGGATCCAGTGATGTCCTCACCCGAGCCAATTCTTCAATCAGCTTTGGTTACAGGCGCTAGCATCTGAAGTAAGGGAACCAGGAAGTGAAGGCAGCTTTACAGCCGGTTTCTTACTGCATATGCGCGAGCCGCGTTGCGCATTGTGAATGGTCCAGTAGTCTTCTGGAACCTGTGATGTGTCCCAGAAGACTGCGGGGAAAGGAGGGGGTGATCTTCTGACTCAGTTTGCCATGGTGACCAGAGCCAGAAGTGGGAGTGGGTTCCTGTCAAAACCAGGTGCCCGCTCCCCCCCCCCTTCTCCCCCAAAAAGTACCAATGTGGTAGTGGAGGTTGCAAACAAGCGGAACTTCCCCCTTTGGGTGGAGCTCTGCTTTCAGTTTATATAGGCCGCTGGATACCAATACCAATCCTGAGCAAGGACACTAAATTTGTGGAATCTACTTGCTAGTGCATGTCTAGCAGGTACCCGGAAGGGAATCCATCCTTCCTGACACTGTGGATCTTGTTCAGTCAGCAAGTGACTTACTGTATATAGCGACATTCACATCAGTCCCTGCCCTCAGGGTGCTTCCAATCTAAGGTCCCTAACTCACATACTAGTAGACCTAAATAGACTGGAACCAGTTAACCTACCAACATGTCTTTTGTGGTGTGTGAGGAAACCTGCACAAAGAGGGCATGCAAACTCCATGAAAGTAGTCTTGTGGTTGATATTTGGACCAACAACTCTAGGCAGGGGTGACAAAGGGGCAAATGCCCCCTGGGCTGCTCTGATGCTGCTGCAGACACGCCTAAAGGCTTCCTGGTTAAGAGGAGTAAAAGATCACCGCCGATGTCCTACCAAGTGCAGGATTAGGACTAGGACAGAGCGCAGACCGCCCCCACTGCATGGATGGTATACACCGTGTCCGAGCTCTCCCCTGGCCATCCCCAACTGAGCCACCCTGGCTCCTTCCTGCAGCCCTCGGCTGCCCCCTGCCAGCTAGTTCAGGAACCCAAAGTTAGAGCAACAGGGGCTGTCCAGCCCGGTGAGCAGAGAGTACCTGGAGTAGAGCTTCTGCCTGAGATGGGGATCAGGAAGAGGCAAGGAAGAGGGAGAGGGGGAGAGGGGCCGAGTAACTGCACCATGGGCCTCTGGGTTGTACTTGCCCCCTGGGCCAAAAGCTGGCAGTCAGCCCCTAACTTTAGGGTTGCAAGGCAGAAGGGCCAACCGCTAAGCCACTGTATATTCAAACCCCTCATGGAGATAGTAAAAAGTATACCATCTACTGTGTATTGCCTGAGCATTCATTTTTGAGGATAAGCTTTACGCGATCTATCCTCTTCTTTTGATCCAAGCAAGAAGTATCTCAAACAGTACTCAGCCATGTTGTTGCAAGCACACTAACATGGCTACAGTCACCTTTATTAATTATAGGGGGTATACGGTACATAGACAAAGCAGTGCTGCAGTTCCTCCAAGCTCCACCCTGGCTGAGAAAGGCTGGACTAAGCAGTAATATATTTCCCTCCCCCTTGATGGGAGTGGAGATGACCCCATCTATAAGGATATACAGACACGGCACAGATGCAGACAAGGCCACGTTCACAGTACGAGACATTTCTTGGGGCTGCAGTTCCTCTGAGCTCCACAAGGTGGTGATCTCACCTCTTCCCAGACAGGAAGTCTCTATGGAAGACAGGAAGTGATGTCAGGTACAGACAGGAAATTCTGGGTCAGAGGTGAGTCGGGAGGAAGTAGAGAGGAGACATTGTTGGAGCTGGCAGTAGAAGAGGTAATAAGATCTTATTTTCTATTTACACCCAGTAACCCCCCCCGTCATGTCCGTCCTCTTCCTCCATAGTCACTGTGACGTCTTTTATCTCCTTGAAAGTGACAGATTCAAAGCTCTGCTGAAGCATTAAGGAGACGGTAATGTATAAGCGGATTGCAAGACAATTTTATAGTTCAGTTCATAGAAAACCCAACGAGAAATGTTGATGGGCCTGTTAATCTCAAATATCGATGAGCTGAACGTACCTGGGTGCGGTTCGAGGTGGGTCGAGTGAACTTCACTGACGTTCAAGTGCTGAATACGAACCCCTTTGAAGTCAATAGGAGCTGAATGTTAAAAAATCTGTTCTTCAAAGAACAACATGTGTTGAAATTCCCAGTAAAGGACCATTCATCTATATCTGACCCTTATCCGAGATGAGGGTCAGGCATAGCTGTTAATGGGGGACCTCACTCGAAGATGCCGAGTTCACCCTTAAAATACATACTTGACCATTATTCTTAATGAGGGTCTGGTATAGATGTGAAGGTGGACCCCAAGCAAAAAAAAAAAATGGGGTCCCCTAAACTCCTAAAACCTCCCCTCATGTGAATGAGTATGGTGTACATTCATTCAGAAAAAATAAGCACTTGAGGGGAGGTATCTGGGGGTGCCCTAACTTTCAGAGGTGGTTTCTACATCTGATAAGCCCCCTGCATGAAGATCCCCACAACCACTGTGCCTCCAAGACTGGAAGAAAATATTGTCATCAGAAAACACAAGTTCAGTATTGTTGGTGGTGTACTCCAAGGTTCAGTGTTATTAGTGGTGTACCCCAAGGTTCAGTGTTATTAGTGGTGGATCCCAAGGTTCAGTGTTATTAGTGGTGTACTCCAAGGTTCAGTGTTATTAGTGGTGGATCCCAAGGTTCAGTGTTATTAGTGGTGGACCCCAAGGTTCAGTGTTATTAGTGGTGTACTCCAAGGTTCAGTGTTATTAGTGGTGGACCCCAAGGTTCAGTGTTATTAGTGGTGTACTCCAAGGTTCAGTGTTATTAGTGGTGTACCCCAAGGTTCAGTGTTGTTAGTGGTGTACTCCAAGGTTCAGTGTTTTTAGTGGTGTATCTAGGATTGACACCTCATCACTTTAAACCCAAACACATATGAATTACACGGGTTCTGAAGCTAATTTAATGCAGATAAGGCGTAAATTACCACCTTAATCAGCCACAGAACCTGTGTAATTTATTATGTGTTCAGTTTTAAAGGGATGAGGTGGCAACCCTAGGTGGACCCCAAGGTTCAATGTTATTAGTGTTATATGCCAAGGCTCACTGTTATTAGTGGTGTACCCCAAGTTTCAGTGTTATTGGTGGACCCTAAGGTCCTGTGTTATTAGTGATGAACCCCATGGTTCAGTGCTGTTAGAGATTGACCCCAAGTTTTAGTGTCATTAGAGATGGGCCTAAGGTCCAGTTTTGTTAGTGGTGTACCTCAAGGTTCAATGTTTTCAGAGTAGGTTCAGTCTTGGAACTTATACATTTTAACCTATTTTTACAGGACTTAGAGTTTGGAACTAAAATAACCATTTTAGTATTCGCAGATGACACCAAAGTCCTTTGAGTTGCTGATGGGGAGGTGGGTGGTGCTGGGAATTCTGGGACATTATCCAGTAACAGACAAGGGATGTGTCTGGATGGTGACTGTATCATTGTGTGTGTCAGGTTCCTATAAGGTGTCAGGATGTCACTGTCTATTTCTCCATGGAGGAGTGGGAGTATTTAGAAGGACACAAGGATCTCTACAAGGACGTCATGATGGACAATCAGCCGCCCCTCACATCACCGGGTAAGAGGAGACTTTATTGTAAAGGAGAGAGCAGTACGGAGGGTCCACCTAGATCCCCCATCATCTGATAAACACATAGAAACAATGTATTCAGTCAGTGTGTGTGTTTCCTACAGATGGATCCAGTAATGGGAACCCACCAGAGAGATGTCCCCGTCCTCTGTATTCCCGGGATTCCACACAGGAAGATCACACCATCCCTCACCATCATCAGGTAGATGAGGAACAATCATTGGTAGTTATGATTTATACATGTGTTTGAATCTATAATAAAACATTTATGGTGACAGAGTGGAAACCTCGAAGATTTTAATATTATTGTTAAAGAAGAGTATAAAGAGGAGGATGAGAAGTATGGATTAATGAAGGAATTTTCAGAAGGACACGTGGATGTCACAATGGAGCCACCTAATAAGAGAAACCCACCAGAGAGATGTCCCAGTCCTCTGTATTCCCGGGATTCCACACAGGAAGGTCACACCATCCCTCACCATCATCAGGTAGATGAGGAACAATCACTGATAGTATCATTAGGATCTGTACATTATCTGCATTGTTACAATTGGTGTAATTTCTATTCTTTCCTCAGAGTGGAAACCGGAGAGATTTTAAAATTATTATTAAAGAAGAGATAAAAGAAGAGGATGATGGGGATGGGGTGATGGAGGAGTCGGAGTTTCTAAAAGAACACAAAGATCTATACAAGGACACCATGGTGGAGTCATCCAGCTACAGAAACCCACCAGAGAGATGTCCCCGTCCTCTGTATTCCCGGGATTCCACAAAGAAAGATGACAACTATGGACACCATGATCAGGTTGGTGGGATAGAGAATCAAGAACATAAATTTGGCTTGGTGAGACGATCCATGGACCCTACAAGATGATATTTTTTGTTCTTCTCTTGGTTTAGGGTGATGATCTGATAGATATAAAAGTTGAGGTTAAATCAGAAGAAGAAGAGACTTATGAGAGGGATGATGAGCAATCTATGGAGGAAGATGAAATAACGAGGGTAGTTATAGAAGAGGACTCTTCTACAGAGATCAGCACAGGTGGGTCATGAACACCAATTACATTCCTTCACCCATACCGCTCACTGATTGATCCAGAGTAGGTCAGGGACTTCCAAATAGGGATGTTATCAGAGGCACAAGTAAGACTATGCTGCCCAGTGCCACCCACGGCAAATAAAACATCCAGCCTTCCCTTCCCTAGAACACCGTTGCCAACATTCCCAGTTGATATTGCAAGTAGTCAATGCCAGTGATGCCACAAAAAGATTTACCAAACCCAATAGACCTTGGACCATCATGCCTTACAGCCCCCTCCAACTCTTAGCTTCTGACTATCCACCCACCTTATTCCCCAGTCACAGCGTATTCTCCCCCCCCCCCCAAGATTATAGCATCTCCCTCCCACCCACCTGGCTTATAGCAACTACCTTCCACTTGGCCTCCTGGGCTCAATCTGATTCTGGTCCACCATTTCACAGTGCTCCTGTACCACTGACCTGACCTGGTCACAGCTACTCCCTCATCCCTGCTTAAAATGCATCCCTTCCCAGGCCAGTTCACCCTCCACAACATCCTCCAACCATAACGCCTCCCTCACACCCAACCATCTTGCCAGTTGGCCTCAGCACCTTCCTTCTAAGCCTGATGAGCACTGGGCTGCACTGATAATCAGGGCACTAAATATCTGTGTACATGTCCCCCTGCGACACTGGCCGGTTACCGGTTCTGCTTTCCTCACGCTAGTATGTGAGGAAAGTACTGCCGGTAACGGGCAATTCTGTTTACATTGTGATCAGCTGTGATTGAACACAGCTGATCACATGGTAAAGGGCCTGCTGTGATTGACCCTTTACCCTGATCTGTGTCAGAAGTTGGAGTACTCGGAATGGTCGGGGGTGGGTAGTGGGGTCCCCCAGGGTTCTGTGCTGTGGCCAATCCTATTTATTTTATTCATAAATGTCCTGGAGGATGGGATAAACAGTTCAATCTCCTATATTTGCAGACAATGCTAAGCAGGGCAATAACTTCTCTGCAGGATGTGGAAATCTTGCAAAAAGACCTGAACAAATTAATGGGGTGGGCGACTACATGGCAAATGAGGTTCAATGTAGAAAAATGTAAAATAATGCATTTGGGTGGCAAAAATATGAACCTCTGGGGGAATCTAGGATGGAAAAGGACCTGGGGGTCCTAGTAGATGATAGGCTCAGCAATGCCAAGCTGCTGCTAACAAAGCAAACAGAATATTGGCATTAAAAAGGGGATTAATTCCAGAGATAAAACGATAATTCTCCCGCTCTACAAGACTCTGGTCCGGCCGCACCTGGAGTATGCTGTCCAGTTCTGGGCACCAGTCCTCAGGAGGGATGTACTGGAAATGGAGCGAGTACAAAGAAGGGCAACAAAGCTAATAAAGGGTCTGGAGGATCTTAGTTATGAGGAAAGGTTGCGAGCACTAAACTTATTCTCTCTGGAGAAGAGACGCTTGAGAGGGGATATGATTTCAACTTACAAATACCGTACTGGTGACCCCACAATAGGGAGAACACTTTTTTGCGGAAGGGAGTTTAATAAGACTCGCGGCCACCCATTAAAATTAGAAGAAAAGAGGTTTAACCTTAAACCACGTAGAGGGTTCTTTACTGTAAGAGCGGCAAGGATGTGGAATTCCCTTCCACAGGCGGAGGATGTCTATGGACGCCCGCCCCGGGACAACAGAGCCATGCTGTAGCCACATTTCTGCTATAGCATGGTAAGGAAGTGGCTAAAGACCGCTCTTATAGGTTCCTTCACTCTCTGACCTTTTGGTGGGGCTCGGAACCCGTTTTTATTTTGTAATCACTGACCAAATAAGGACGTGTAATACATCGTATCAAGACAGCATTGGATAATAGAGGGAGGTTGGGACATATAAACCCCCCCCCCCCCCCATATGACTACAGAAATGAAACACAAGACAATCCTGAGGACAAAGTAGCAAGAGAAAAACTCTCCCAAGCTTTACCGCTCTATAGTATAGTTGATGTGCAGAGTAGTCGGTGCTCTGGCTAATTGAGCTCACAAAAGATGCATAGAAAGTAACTCGACAGCTTCTCCATAGAAAATATTTATTTAAGCATTACAGCAATAATATCATCCAAAAATACTGACGCATTTCGGCCTTAGGCCTTCATCAGAGGACCTAAGGCCGAAACGCGTCAGTTATTATTTAAGCATTACGGCAGTAACATGATCCAAAAATTCTGACGCGCTTCGGCCTTAGGACTTCCTCAGAAGACCTAAGGCCGAAACGCGTCAGTTTTTTGGATGATGTTATTGCTGTAATGCTTAAATAAATATTTTCTATGGAGAAGCTGTCGAGTTGCCGGCCTGTACAATCCTGAGGACCCATGTTACCAGCTCACTTGAGGGGGGAAGCATAAGATCATCATTTGGTTATTGACCGACCAAAACTGACTTAGTCCTGGTTTAGGGGAACCAATGTGCTCATGTCTAGTAATAATCTTTTTATTTCTATTTTAGTAGATGGACGGGAGATGAGGAAAACCTCAGAGGATTGTCTCACTTTGTCTCCAGACTGTAAAGTAGAAGATGAGGACATCACACAGTATAGTCCAGGAGAAACCAGAAATGTCCACCTGGTGGCCCACAGTGTGGAAGGACCATCGTACTTCTCCTGTCCTGAGGAACCTCAGACTGTGAAAGATGGTGCCGACCTTCAGACAGATAAGCGTTTTTCCTGTACTCAGTGCGGGAAACGTTTTCGTTACGAGTCCCGCCTTCGCAAACATTTAAGATGCCACTCGGGCGAGCGCCCCTTTTCCTGTCCTGAATGCGGGAAACGTTTTAGCCTCAAGTCCGGCCTTGAAGTGCATATGAGATCCCACACGGGTCAGCTTCCGTATTCCTGCACCGAGTGCGGACGGTGTTACCCTACGAAATCGCAGCTCGTCATCCACCACAGGTCTCACACGGGGGAGAAGCCGTATCCCTGCCCCGAGTGCGGGAAAAGTTTTTCAGACAAGTCCTATCTTTCCAAACATCAGAGGCTGCACACGGGCGAGAGACCGTACGGCTGCCCCGAGTGCGGGAAATGCTTCCCGCGGAAATCGGGGCTGGTCATGCATCTGAGGTGTCACACGGGGGAGAAGCCGTATTCCTGCCCTCTGTGCAGGAAATGTTATTTTCGGAAGTCGGAACTCGTCAAGCACCAAAGAACGCACACGGGGGAGAAGCCGTTTATCTGCTCGGAGTGCGGGAAGTGTTTTTCGCAGAAGGGGCATCTTACCAGACATCAGAAGTTGCACACGGGCGAGAAGCCCTATGTCTGCTCTGAGTGCGGGAAATGTTGTCTGCTGGAATCAGAACTTATCATACATCAGAGGTCTCACACTGGGGAGAAGCCGTATTCCTGTCCTGAGTGCGGGAAATGTTATACACAGAAGTCTTGTCTTAACAAACATCTGAGAACCCACACCACCCTCAAGGAGTATTAGTGTCCCGAGGGCAGGGAATCTGTGGGAACTGTGTTTGCCATACACTGGAGCTCCACAAAAGATAAAAACAAAGGGTGCAAGGGCCTAGCGCATTTTCATTAGTAGACATGTGCATGACGAAAAAATGAGTTTCGTTTCGATTCGTTCATCTAGTTATTTTGTTTCGTTAAATTCGGTTGATTCGTTCAATTCGTATTCGGAATTAATTTTATGTCTTTTTCAAATTTTCTTTGAATCTACAGATTATTTTCGGTTTAAAACGTTCTAATCAATACATTTTGAATCGGCCGAATCGAAAACCTTCGAATTTTTTTTTTTTTTTTGATTCGAATTCGGCAGTCAACAAAAAAAAAAAAAGAAAATTCTTCATTAACTACTTAGGGACCGGGCCTATTTTTTCAGACTCTGTGTTTACAAGTTAAAATCAGTTTTTATTTTTTGCTAGAAAATTACTTGGAACCCCCAAACATTATATATATATATATATATATATATATGTATGTGTGTGTGTTTGGGGGTTCCAAGTAATTTTCTAGCAAAAAATAAAAACTGTGGATATATAATCTCCATAGGCGACGTTTAAAAATTTCTACAGGTTACCAGTTTTGAGTTACAGAAGAGGTCCAGGGCTAGAATTATTGCTCTTGCTCTAACGATTGCGGCGATATCTCACATGTGTGGTTTGAACACCATATGCAGGCAAGACTTACGTATGCGTTCGCTTCTTCGCGCGAGCTCGGTGGGACGGGGCACTTTAAATTTTTAAAATTTTTTTTTTTCTCATTTATTTTTTATTTTATTTTAATTTTATTATTTTTACACTGTCCTTTAAAAAAGAATTGTGTCACGTTTATTCCTATTACTAGGAATGTGAACATCTCTTGTAATAGAAAGCACGACAGGACCTCTTAAATGTGAAATCGGGGGTCAAAAAGACCTCACATCTCACATGTATACTAAAATTCAATAAAATAAAAAATGTGTTTTTATTTAAAAAAAAAAGAGAAAAAAAGCTTTCCTCTTTTAAGACCATTTGGCGGAAGCGACGTTTGATGTCGCTTCCGCCATCCATTGTTAAGGAGCCTAGTGGGGGCCATCTTTCCCTCACTCGGCATCCAGCCTGTCAGGGGGGAGGACCCGATCGTCTCAATATCAGACTAACATCGTAAACCAGCTGACGTGTTTCGGGGGGGCTGTACCCTCTTTTTTTAGTGCAAAATTGCAAAAGAAGGGAGTGTAGCCCCCGAAACACGTCAGCTGACACGTCCAGTATCAGATGAACATCATAAACCAGCTGACGTGTTTCGGGGGGCTGTACCCTCTTTTTTTAGAGCACAACTGCAAAAGAAAGGGAGTGTAGCCCCCGAAACACGTCAGCTGACATGTCCAGTATCAGATGAACATCATAAACCAGCTGATGTGTTTCGGGGGGCTATGCCCTCTTTTTTTTAGAGTAAAACTACAAAATAACAGAATGTAGCCCCCAAAACACATCAGCTGGTTTATGATGTTCATCTGATACTAGATTTTGTGCTAATGATAATGCACTAGGCCTTTCAACTCTTTGGTTTATCTTTTGTGCGATTTGCAAGATTCCCCGATTTCCAGAGAGCAGTATGGGCTCTATGCACTGGTCCAGTTTGGTAATCGATGGTTACCACCTATGGTTAGCAGTTGGTGTGGTCTTTATGGAATCCCTTAGCGCTGTGGTGTCAAGTCATTATCTTGATGAGTAGATATATCGGAGCTCTTCCGATTTTCAGGTTCAAACCATTTTTGTTCCATATCGATTATATCTTGTTGAAAGCTCAACAGTGGTACCATGAAAACCCTAATTATTTTTTCCCTAAATAAACTGATACAACATTTAGCTCCATGAAGTCCAACGGCCTTTCTTGAGTTTCACGTAGCTCAGATAGTATTTCAGAAGATACAGACTTCCCAATCATTTCGGACTGTTGAAAGTTTACCAATAATAAAGCTAGAGTTTATTCTGTTGAAATGCCTTCCCTGTTTCCTCTTTCATCATGAAATTATTCAATAAATCCTTTCTGCTTTTATTACGTGACTTACGTTTAACCCAATGATGTTATCACTTGGTCTTTGTGCTACTCTATGCAATGCTGGCAGATCATGACTGGTGGGAGGGGCTGTACATAGCTGGAAACATCACCTCAGAGCTCCTCAAGGGTCTTCAGCCCTGGTGCAAGCATTGGGTTAGCTTTTGGAAGAAGTTGTCTGAATGTCAAAATGTCATGATGGGTTGGTATCAGTCTGGAGGAATAGGTGTTCCTAGACAGACTGTATTTGCATGCAGACCACCCTAGGAACCACACACACACACATGCTGAGCCTCCATGATTGAAAGAACTGAAGTTCAATGGATGAAAGGGGCAGGCCAGGGACAGTAAGGTTGTGGAGAAAGAGCTAGCTGCTGGATGTCCTCCAGCCAGAAATGGCTGCTGCAGCTTCTAATGCACATTGTGAGAAGCCCACAGTGTGCAGTGAAATCAGAGTTAGCCATTTCACTCCAGGAGAGGAGTCCATGCAACTGTGGCAAGACTAAAGGGAAGGCTAGAGAGCTACCTTAAGATTTAACTGGATTGCTTGAAGCTGAGATTTGAAACGGTCTCAGAGCTCAACTCGGAGGATGAAACATGTGCGTGAGAATTTTGTCACCTATGTGAAAGGTATGAAGCGCTGTGCAATGTCTATTTTTTTGAGCTTCCTTCAAGGATTTCTCCCAGTTCTCCTGTAAGACTTTGTAATATGTTGGCTATAGCAGGAACTTTGATGGTTCAGCAGGAAAAGCCACAGAAGAACCCATGAGTTTGTATAATGACAAACCTTGTAGCTAATAATGGAGCCACTTTCCTGATGGCTTGGTGTACAGAAAATATTTCAAAGACAACCACTGAAAGAAGCCATTTAAGGTTCATACTCACAACCTTTTGTCTGTGTGTCTCTACTGAAACCAAGTCCCTCCAACCCATGAGAAGCCAAGTCCCACCAACCCATGAGAAGCCAAGTCCCTCCAACCCATGAGAAGCCAAGTCCCTCCAACCCATGAGAAGCCAAGTCCGTCCAACCCATGAGAAGCCAAGTCAGTCCAACCCATGAGAAGCCAAGTCAGTCCAACCCATGAGAAGCCAAGTCCCTCCAACCCATGAGAAGCCAAGTCCCTCCAACTCATGAGAAGCCAAGTTCATCCAACCCATGAGAAGCCAGGTCTTTGCAACCTATGAGAAGCCAACTCCCATGACAATAATTCAACCTATATGTTGATAATACTGAGAAGAATTAATAAAATTAGATCAGGTTCATACTCGCAACCATTTGTCAATGTGTCCCCACTGAGGGCATGTCCCAAACATCAAGCAAGCACCATGACCATGATTCACCCAAAATGTTGGGATTAATATAATAAGGTCAGTTTTATAGTTCATATTGTGAGACAGGGGACTTTAGTCACTATGAAAATCCATGTAAGGTTCATGCTCACAACCATCTGTCCACCTGTCTCCACTGAGGCCATTTCCCCAACATCAAGCAAACTCCATCACCATAATTCACCCAAAATGTTGGGATTAATATATTAAGGTCAGATCATGGTGAGACAAGGGACTTTAGTCACTATGAGAAACTGTGTAAGGTTTGTATTCACACTCCTTTGCCCAAGGGTCTCCATTGGGGCCAAGACCCAAACAGTAAACAAGGTCCATGACAATAATTCACCCGAAGTGTTGATAATACCGAGAGGGATGAATATAATACGGTTATAGATTAGATTATAGTTCATATCATGGTAAGAGACATGAGTCACTATGAGGAGCTGTGTAAAGGCTCGTACTTACAGCCCTTTGTCTCAGTACATTTGTTAGGTAAACCTTTTTTGTATGTTCGCTGGCCTATGCCAAACAAGCTATTCACTCCACCCAAACATTTTGCAGTTGAGGAGGAGTTTCAGAAGAAGTGGTCTATTCCCATTGTGGACCTTGCCATCTCCTGTTTTAAGAAGACTCAGTTATTTTTTGCTACTTCCATTTCGTAGACTCCCAAGACCTCCTAACCTGAGAATCGAGGGGACGCCCCCAATTCTCCAAGGAGTGGGACATCATAAATACCAATCTGAACAACAGTAGTGTGTAAAGCCGAGGGTACTAAACTAGTAGCAACAAGAAGGGGTGGGAATGACTTTTGTTTAATATCTCTCCTAATAAAAAAATAAAAAAGCTGTTCCTCTATGGGGTTTTCTCAAAGGGTGGCTAAGCAATCGCTGTCAGGTGTTCAAGAAACAATCCTACAACCTTCTAAATGTGGTTGATCAACCACAAGGCAAGCATGGACCCGACCCATTGACTTGAATGGGTGAGTTTGACAGGTAGTGCTGCATGTCTACTCATCAAGGCCCTGTTAAACATCAGAGCCTAGAAAGGCGAACAGCCCCCTCCGGCTGTATGGTAAACTTTAGGTTGGTGGGAGTGGAGATGACCCCATCTATAAGGATATACAGTACATACACACACAGCACAAGGCCGCGTTCACACTACGAGATGTTTCTTGGGGCTGCAGTTCCTCAGAGCGCTACAAGGTGGTGATCTTCTCATTTCTACCCAGACAGGAAGTCTCTATGGAAGACAGGAAGTGATGTCAGGTACAGACAGGAAGTGATGCCAGGTACAGACAGGAAATTCCGGGTAAGAGGTTAGTTGGGAGGAAGTAGAGAGGAGACATTTCTGGAAGTGGCAGCAGAGGAGGTAATAAGATAATATTTTCTATTTACACCCAGTAACTCCCCCCGTCATGTTCCGTCCTCTTCCTCCATAGTCACTGTGACGTCTTTTATCTCCAGCAGATGATGATACACACATATATAGTGTGGAAACCTAGATTAACCCCTTCAGGGTCAGAACATTCCCCCATTTTTGGGGCCGGAACATTTTCTTCATTTTAGAGATGTTAGGAGGATAGGGGATTTTAGACATAAAGACCAAAGGGTAAGGGACTCCCGGACCCCAAAAACAGGAAACACTAAACTGAATGTCCCTCTGTATAATCCCACTGGGGATCGCTCTTACATGATAGAAACCCTCATATTGTCCTTCATACATCCCCATCCTAATATTGTACAACCAGTACAGTCCAGATCATTCTCCATTATGAATTATTTGTCTACAGTATAGATCACATGACTAATGAAGATGAAGGAGGACCGGAGTCACATGACTGAGAAGATACTAAAGCTCACCCTGGAGATCATCTACCTGCTGACCGGAGAGGTGAGGAGGATTCTGGGAGGTCACATGACATCACTCTTATCTTTATTAATAAAACACAGACCTGACCGGAGAGGTGAGGAGGATTCTGGGAGGTCACATGACATCACTCTTATCTCTATTAATAAAACACAGACCTGACCGGAGAGGTGAGGAGGATTCTGGGAGGTCACATAACATCACTCTTATCTCTATTAATAAAACACAGACCTGACCGGAGAGGTGAGGAGGATTCTGGGAGGTCACATGACATCACTCTTATCTCTATTAATAAAACACAGACCTGACCGGAGAGGTGAGGAGGATTCTGGGAGGTCACATGACATCACTCTTATCTCTATTAATAAAACACAGACCTGACCGGAGAGGTGAGGAGGATTCTGGGAGGTCACATGACATCACTCTTATCTCTATTAATAAAACACAGACCTGACCGGAGAGGTGAGGAGGATTCTGGGATTCTAACATGATATTCCTATTGGTTCTCCAATACAGAGATTTCCTCTTGTGAAGTCAGGTGATCATATGACCATCACAGTGCCTCCATGTGACTCCTTAAAACCTGAGAGACACAACATGCAGAAGATTCTAGAAGTCACCAAGAAGATGATGGAGCTGCTGACAGGAGAGGTGAGGAGGATTCTGGGAATTCTGGGACATTATCTAGTAACAGACAAGGGATGTGTCTGGATGGTGACTGTATCATTGTGTGTGTCAGGTTCCTATAAGGTGTCAGGATGTCACTGTCTATTTCTCCATGGAGGAGTGGGAGTATTTAGAAGGTCACAAGGATCTCTACAAGGACGTCATGATGGACAATCAGCCGCCCCTCACATCACCGGGTGAGAGGAGACTTTATTGTAAAGGAGAGAGCAGTACGGAGGGTCCACCTAGATCCCCCCTCATCTGATAAACACATAGAAACAATGTATTCAGTCAGTGTGTGTGTTTCCTACAGATGGATCCAGTAATGGGAACCCACCAGAGAGATGTCCCCGTCCTCTGTATTCCCAGGATTCCACACAGGAAGGTCAAACCATCCCTCACCATCATCAGGTAGATGAGGAACAATTTCATGTAGTTATGACTTACACACAAGATAATGTCTTACAAATAATGTTTTATTTTATATTCAGAGTGGAAACCTGAAGAATAATAATATTAAAGAAGAGTATATAGAGGAGGATAAGCAGTATGGTGTGATGGAGAAACTTTCAGATCTACACAAGGATATGATGGAGCCACCTAATAACATAAACCCACCAGAGAGACGTTCTCGTCCTCTGTATTCCTGGGATTATACACTGGAAGATCACAACTATGCACAGCATGATCAGGTATATAATGATCAATTATTGGTAGTTATGTGTTATTATTAACAAGCTTGTTTGTTTCGATAACTGTATTATTATACATTTTAGAGTGCAAACCTTGGGAATTATAATATTAGTATTAAAGAAGAGTTTAAAGAGGAGGATGAGAAATATGGTGCGATGGAGGAACATTCAGATGGGCCCAAGGATTTTATAGAGCCACCTAATAATGGAAACCCCCCAGAGAGATGCCCCTGTCCTCTGTATTCCTGGGATTGTACACAGGAAGGTCACATCATCCCTCACCATCATCAGGTAGGTGGAGTTGAGGGTCGGGAACATAAAGTGATTGAACACTATGATATGTGGAGACGATGTGTGGACTCTACAAGATGATATTTCTTTATAAATACTTCTATGTTACAGATGTTATCTTCTGTCATTCTGTTGGTTTAGGGTGAAGATCTGATTAATCTAAAAATTGAGTGTGAAGTGGAGGAGGAGTATGTATGGGATGATCAGCAATATACGGAGGAGGCTGGAATGACGAGGACATTCATAGAGGAGGACACTCCTACAGAGATCAACACAGGTGACCCATAATATATTCTTCTCTTATCTCTGCTCTGTTACTGCTCACTGATTGGTCCAGAGTAGGGTGGGAGCTAGGTGATATCAGCCAATAACCTGTACCGTTTCTGGATTAGCGATGTTTAAAATGAAAGGTTACCCCCATAAATATAAAAAAAAAACCTTGATCCCAGCTTTGGACATTTCCAGGAGCCAACATTGGGGTAGAATTGATCAGGGAGGAGGACCAAAGGCCCTTTGACTGAAGAGGGGGGAGAGCCCCAGCTGGTTGGGACCTCCACAGAGAACATCTGCTCACTCATATCTACCTGATCCAGATGGAATCTTGATGGAAGTGAACTAACCCTCTCATATCTATTGATGATGTTTTTATATTTTTCCAGGACACGCCATGGAGAAACCCTCAAAGGATCGTCTCACTTTATCTCCAGGTTGTAAAATGGAAGATGAGGACATCACAGGAGATTGTGGAGGAGAAAAGACAATGAGCTCCACTATGGATGGTGGACTTCACAGTGTGGATAGACCATGGAATCCCTCTGACTCTGAGCAACCTCGTACTGTGAGGGATGGTGCCGGAATTCAGGGGGAGAAGAAGATTTCCTGTCCTGATTGCGGAAAAAGTTTTAACTCCGAATCAAGTCTTTCTGTAAATAAGAGACCTCACAAAGGGGAGGGGACACATTCCTGTTCTGAGTGCGGAAAATGCTTTTTTACTCAATCAGACCTCAAAACACATTACAGAACCCACACGGGGGAGAAGCCGTTTACCTGCCCCGAGTGCGGGAAAGGCTTTTCACAGAAGTCCTGCCTTACCAGACATCAGAAACTGCACAGAGGCGAGAAGCCGCATGCCT
The DNA here is from genome assembly GCA_037953035.1 of Aquarana catesbeiana. Lineage (NCBI taxonomy): Eukaryota > Metazoa > Chordata > Amphibia > Anura > Ranidae > Aquarana > Aquarana catesbeiana. Next base: position 6,329,502 of record JBBHAA010001166.1, read on the forward strand.
GCCCGGAGTGCGGGAAATGTTTTGCGCGGAAATCGGACGTTGTCCTACATCGAAGAACTCACACGGGGGAGAGGCCTTATTCCTGTACCGAGTGCAGGAAACGTTTTTCATGCAAGTCCAGTCTTATCCTACATCGGAGGACTCACACGGGCGAGAAGCCGTATTCCTGTTCTGAGTGTGGAAAATGCTTTGCGCAGAGACCAGAACTTGTAAGGCATCAGAAATCTCACACAATGGAGAAGCCGTTTTCCTGCCCCCAGTGTGGGGAATGTTTTTCATGGAAGGCTTGTCTTACCAAACATCAGAAAACCCACACAGGAGGGTATTAATGTCCCAAGTGTGGGAAATGTTTCTCATAGAGGTCCTATCTTACCCAATATCAGAGAACCCACACAACCCTTGAGGTGTATTAGTGTCCCAAGTGCAATAAATGTCTTCTATATGGAACATATTTTTCTGTACATCAGAAATGTCACACTGGTGAGAAGCCATATTCCTGCCCTGAGTGTGGGAAATGTTTCTCATAGAAGTCCTATCTTACCCAATATCAGAGGACTCACACAACCCTTGAGGTGGAACATGTTTTGCAATAAATCAGAGTTCTCACACTGGTGAGAAGCCGTATTCCTGCCCTGAGTACGGGACATGTTTTTCATGGAAGTCTTGTCTCCTCAAACATCAGAGAACCCACTGAATCCTTAAGGTTTATTGTTGTCCTGAGTGCAGGAAATGTCTTCTATATGGATCATATTTTGCCGTACATCAGAGATCTCACACTGGGAAGAAGCACACCTTGATATACACCTCAGAAAACACGTGGCTGAGCGCTCCTCTGATCTTTATAAGGAAATCAGTTATCCAAAGTCATTGAGCTCCACAAAATTCTGTGTGGTTTACTAGAAAAAAGAGAGGCGGTGTGTTGAGTCCCTCCTGTCTTGTAATCTGATCTCCCCTGCTCTCCAGTAGAGGCTTCAAAGGAAAGAATTGTGATGAGAGGAGCTTGTGGATGAAGAACAGAAAAGACGAGTCTAGATGACAATTTTGGAGCAGTAGTTGTCAACCTAGACGGCTGCATTTGCTTGAAGAGAGCCACCTACTGGCTGTATGTAATTAAGATTATATGTTTTTGGTAACATTTCATATAAGCATTGTATATATAAAAACATTTTTGTATGAAACAAATGAAGATATACAGTATTTATTTTTTAAAAATGTTTTTTTTTTTTTTTTAAAGGAACAGTTAAATGTCTTCCTTCAGATCTGTATACCCTAGGAAAAGTGAAACGCGTCGCTCCGAGCACCAGCACCTCGGTGCTGAGATCCAGCAGGGTTGCCCAGCTCATTGAAACTGACTGCTGGAATAAGTAGGGAGTCACACACCAGCAATCAACCCACTCATCTTGTTGTCTCCCAAATCATACCCCTCTGACGCATTTGACCCTCCCACGGGCTTAGTCATACATTATATTTCCAAAAGTATTGGGACGCCTGCCTTCACATGAACTTTAATGCCATCCCAGTCTTAGTCCGTAGGGTTCAATATTGCGTTGGCCCACCCTTTGCAGATATAACAGCTTCAACTCTTCTAGGAAGGCTGTTCACAAGGTTTAGGAGTGTGTCTATGGGAATGTTTGACCATTCTTCCAGAAGAGCATTTGTGAGGTCAGGCCCTGATGTTGGACGAGAAAGCTTGGCTTGCATTCTCCACTCTTAATTCATCCCAAAGTTGTTCTACTGGGTTGAGGTCAGGACTCTATGCAGGCCAGTCAAGTTCTGCCACCCCAAACTCGCTCATCCATGTCTTTATGGACCTTGCTTTGTGCACTGGTCAGGCACTTATGTTGGACGAGAAGGCCTAGCTCGCAGTCTCCACTCTAATTCATCCCAAAGGTGTTCTATCGGGTTGAGGTCAGGACTCTTCAGTGCACAGTCCCAATACTTTTGGTAATATAGTGTGGATCTCTATGACTAAACCTGTGGGAGGGTGAAACTCATCAGAGGGTCCTTCTCCCTGAAAAATATGCATACCGGACACCTATCTGAGCATGCAGCCGGGCTGGGAAAGTGGGGGCGTTCACCCTCCTGAACGGGAAGGGGCCATCCCCAAACTGTTCCCACAAAGTTGGGAGCATGAACATGTCCAAAATGTCTTGGTATGCTGACACCTTAAGAGTTCCCTTTAGTGGAACTAAGGGGCCAAGCCCATACCAGGCCACATGCCCTCAACATGTGGTGGGGGTACCTTGCTAGGAGGACTCCCCTGGCAAAGTAACTTTTTACCATGTTGATGAGGACAAGGGCCTCTTCCCTATAACCCTGGCCCAGTGGATGTGGGGGTTTGGGGGGATTAATGGGAATCTAGAAGCACCTTTAACAATGAGTGGCCTTCAGAAGCCCCCCCCCCCCCCATGTGAATGAGTAAAGGGTACATAGTAAAAATACATAACACTGTTTCTGATAAGTGCTTTAATAAGAAAATATACATCTGCCATCAAAGACATCATCCAGCAATGTAGAGCCACATTAATCACGATGCCCCCGACCCACGGAAAGAAAAAAAAGTCACCTGCCATTGTTTGATGTTCCCCTGATCTCTGCTTCCCCACTTATGACGGCTCCAGTGGATAATAGATAATATATACAAAAGCAAGCTTAGATAAGGGTCTAATATGAAATTTGGAGGCCCTCATGCTTTTTTTTCCATTTACCTATCCCCATCTCCTTTGCTTACATGGCTGAGGAATCCCCTCATCTATACCAGACCCTTATCCCAGATGAGGGTCTGATATACACTATACTACCAAAAGTATTGTGATGCCTGCCTTTACACGCACATGAACTTTAATGACATCCCAGTCTTAGTCCGTAGGGTTCAATATTGAGTTGGCCCACCCTTTGCAGCTATAACAGCTTCAACTCTTCTGGGAAGGCTGTCCACAAGGTTTAGGAGTGTGTCTATGGGAATGTTTGACCATTCTTCCAGAAGCACATTTGTGAGGTCAGGCACATTGACAAGAAGGCCCGGCTCGCAGTCTCCGCTCAAATTCATCCCAAAGGTGTTCTGTCGGGTTGACATCCGGACTCTGTGCAGGCTAGTCAAGTTCCTCCACCTCAAACTCGCACATTCATGTCTTTATGGACCTTACTTTGTGCACTGGTGCGCAGTCATGTTGGAACAGGAAGGGGCCGTCCCCAAACTGTTCCCACAAAGTTGGGAGCATGAAATTGTCCAAAAAGTCTTGGTATGCTGACGTCTTAAGCCTTCCCTTCAGTGGTACTAAGGGGCCAGGCCCAACCCCTGAAAAACAACCCCCACATCACAATCCCCCCTCCACCAAATGATTTGGACCAGTGCACAAAGCAAGGTCCATAAAGACATGGATGAGCGAGTTTGAGGTGGAGGAACTAGACTGACCTTCACAAAATCCTGAACTTTAATGGCATGAATGTGCGGCACCATCCTCTCCTGAACCATACCAGTATCAACATGTGGGGGTTCCTTGCCAGGGGATGTTGATGAGGACAAAGGCCCCATCCCCACAACCCTGACCTGGTGGTTGTGAAAAAAACAAGATAGAAACTCCCATAAGTTTAACAAGTTCTGTATAAAAAAAAAAGAATTCTCCAAAAAAGTCTCTCATTGCAACTCCATCTTCAAGCATGATGGCAACCAATGTGCTAAAAGCAAAAACCTCTGACAGCACTCAATGGTGAATGACAACGCCATGCGCTGTCATCAAGATATAAGGGAAAAGGGTGGGGATATTGGTGACATCATGGACCAATCTCTCCCTAAATACGGCCAGTGGGCATATTTGGGCAGTAATGTCAACGCTATCCTCACCCCTTTACTTATGCAGCTGGGTACTCCCAGCCATGTAAGCCAATGTGCCACCAGTTGCTAGGGACGCAGCAGGTGCCAGCACCTTCTGCTTCCTTAGGAACCATGCCTGAAAGCTTCAATGTATGATTTTTGGCTCCTGTTGAACAGGATGGGAAAGTTTGTGTTGGAAGGCAACATGGTTTAATATCATATTTCTGGTATTTAATTCCCTGGTTAATACAGGCAGATGGCCCCAAGTTGGAACCAGTTACACATCAGAGCTTTGTAGCATATCAGAATCTGCATCTGAAAGCTAGCAAAGCTTGTAACAAGGGCTTCCCTCCAAGCCGACTGGTATGATGATACACTGCAAGCAATCTTCAAAGAGAGCCATGGCTGCCAGGATGATTGATTGATGGTAGGTGACAAAGATCAAAGGATCAACAGGCACCTAGAGATGATTCATGGACAATGCTGCCCCTAGAGGCCAATACAGCAGGACGGACAATAATATAGGGTATTAAAAGGACTACCTCTTGGCAATATCTCATTGAACAGAAGGCTAGTGGGGGTGGTTACGAATGAATGTGTAAAAAGGGTACACAGGAGGAAATTCGTCCCTTTTCGCTCTTGGTTCAAGCCTGGTGGCCCTCTGAGCTGCATGGCTATCTCTCTACCCTTTTGAGCCTAGCCGAGGAGACCATGCGATAAGTATCTTTGATGTTCTTATATTATATGTTCTGTTGTTATTTGCTTGGTAATATCTTTCTCTAGTATTTTCATGTTAGCGTTTTCCTATTTTCTTGGGAAATAAATAAGACTTTATTTTATTAAGCAGTGTGCTCGGTTTCATAGCTAACCTTGTATTATAGTGATATCAACTATAGGAATAGACAAGTTAATACATAGGTGCAATAGATAGAGGGAATCCATTTCCACTCTTGAATAATATTTATTGTACCAATTACTTCAGCTTGAATGGGGAGGGGGATCTTGTAATTCATCCAAATCTCCTTGCCCCCTGTTCAGAGATCATGGTACATGCAGCGTGAACAATGAGGAAACGGTGCCCATCTATTTGATTAAAAAAAGGTAAAAATGACACAGGGTTCTCAAGGATGCAGACTGAGGGTCTTTTCAGGTTTCCCCCGGGTTTTGTAACCCCCGGATTGAGGTCTGGAGCCCAGAGATTTCAAAGAGCTGTGGGAGGGAAGAAACCTCCAACCCGGTGTCCTGGATTTACTAGAGACCGGAAGTCTTTATAATTGAGATCCCGGCCATAGGCTCAGGGCTCCACCCAGAGGAACAGGAGGTCCTCTCTAGGTCAGGGCGTGAGCCCCGTGCAGCAGGGAGCCGCAGTGAAATCAGCAAGTTGCTTCGAGAGGTACAGAGTTGAATGTGAGCACAGTGGTCCTGTGAACTAGTCTGAGGAACCAGCCATAAAAAACGACGGTTCGCGCGGCTGGTCATAGATGTGAACAGAGACCAGATTGTCTCTGATCACCTATATCAGTGATGGCGAACCTTGGCACTCCAGATGTTTTGGAACTACATTTCCCGTGATGCTCCACTACACTGCATAGTGCATAAGCATCAGAGCTTTTTTTCAGCGGGAACGCGGGGGGGGGAACTCAGTTCCGTCACCTCCACCACTGAACGTATGTAATGGCAAGGAGTGCTGGGTTGTGCTACAGTGTCTATTGATGCTGGCTGCTGATGGATCCATTGTTGCTGGAGGGGATCTATTTCTGCAGAAGGGTTAATTGCTGCTGGGGAGGTCTGCTGTTGCTGGCGGGGGATCTATTGTTGATGGGGTGGGTCTTATGTTGCTGGGGGGGTCAGTTGTTTCTGGGAGGGATCTACTGTTGAGGGAGCAGTCTATTATAGCTGGCTGCTAGGTGGTCCATTGTTGCAGGGGTGGATCTATTGTTGCTGGTGGGTCTATTGTTGTTGGCTGTGGGGGGGGGGGGGTTTATTTTACTGCTTTTCTTGTTATCAATAACAAATTCCATACAGATTACTTAGTACCTCAAATGTTACTTGGTTCTGTATTCTCTAAAAGGGGCAGTGCTGGGAGGTGGGTAGGGGGTGGAACCAAGGACTGGTGCTCAGAGGTGGGTAGGGGCAAAGACAATGGGTAACTCCCAAAAAGGGGGAGTTCCTGCACCTTATCTCCGAGAAAAAAAGCCCTGACAAGCATCATGGGAAATGTAGTTCCAAAACATCTGGGGTGCCAAGGTTTGCCCTCACTGACCTATATGAGGACCGGAGTGACATCATGACGTCACTTCCAGTCTTCGTCAGAAGTAAACAATTTTTTTTTTAAAGCAAAAGATCACATTTTTTTTTTTTTTTTTTTTAAATCTTTTGGTTTCAAAGGTAAATGAGAGATTTGGGGGCTTAATGACCCCAGATCTCTCCATAAAGAGGACCTGTCATCCCTTATTTCTATTACATTTACATTCTTTATATCAATCTAAGTGAGACGGTCAAATGGAAAATAAAAACCTAAATGAGCCGCAGCAAGTAAATGTATAGGATAACATACAAGAAAATGAATCAATAAACTATTAATGATGTTTACATTCCTTGTAATAGGAATAAAGGTGATTACTAAAAATAATTAAAGGGGCAGTATAAAAATAAAATATAAAATAAATAATAAAAATTGAAAGCAAAATTTAAATAATTTGTATTCAGCCTCCTTTACTCTGATACCCCTAACTAAAATCTAGTGGAGCCAATTGCCCTCAGAAGTCACCTAATTTGTAAACAGAGTCCACCTGTGTGTAATGTACTCTCAGTATAAATACAGCTGTTCTGTGAAGCCCTCAGAGGTTTGTTTGACAACCTTAGTGAACAAACAGCATCATGGAGGCCAAGGAACACTTTTACCCATCTATGGCCAGCTTAAAGATTTTAAAAGACTTCATGTCACAAGAGCCACTAAGCGCTTTCCCTGACTTGTTCATTCCCCGACTTAGTTGGGGTAGCCGGAACACTTTGGTGGGGGTGGGTCAGCCATGCCTCTTGACCTCTAGGGACACACCTTCTGACCTTTGGAGCAGGTCCCTATTCCAATCCCTGAGTCCTAACCTTGTTCTTCAAGGGAAAACCCTAACCCCTAACTCCAACCCCAACCCTAACCCTAAGTTCTAACCTTAACCCCTAACCCCAACCCTAACCCTAAGTTCTAACCTTAACCCCTAACCCCAACCCTAACCCTAAGTTCTAACCTTAACCCCTAACCCCAACCCTAACCCTAAGTTCTAACCCTAACCCTCATCAATGATCAATACATGTCCCTGATCTCTCCAACACCCCGATCACAGCCACGAACGATAACGCAAAGAGGATAAAGGGCAGAAAAGCCTGTCTTATAAAGAAGGGGATGGACAATCATCAAAGATTGGTTACTAGAGGTGGCTGGAAGGGGTGTCACACGGATTGCAAAGCCACATGGGAAGGGCTTTTATCACGGTAGAGAGTTTTTCTCCAACAACTTTTGCCTAAACGTCTCTGCATGGCTAGTTACAAGAGGCATGTGGCAAAATCAATCATTTAAGAGCAAAATCAATGTCACAAAAATCCCTCCGCTCGTCCCTAGCAAGCAGAGTTGTTCGCCACTACAAGACTTTTGTCAGGGGGCTGCAGTTCCTCTGAGGTCCACAAGGTGGTGATCAGCACTTCTACTCAGACTGGAAGACTCTATGGTAGACAGGAAGTGATGTCAGGTACAGACAGGAAGTGACATCGAGTACAGACAGGAAGTTCCGGGTGAGAGGTGAATTTGGAGGAAATGCAGAGAAGACATTGCTGGAACTGGAAGAAGAGGAGGTAATAAGATCTTATTTTATCATAGCTCTCATCACTGTACAGTATTAGGAACCATATTGTTCTGTGCCGCTTTCTCCTCTAATTGTCCCTCTTTTCAGTCTGATGTACACACAGACCAATCAATATACTCTTTATCTGCCCAAATTGTTTCTATCGCTCTCAGTATTTCATCAGATTATTTCATGTACTGAAGTGAAAACACCGGTATAAAAGAAAAGTAATGATGAAATGAAACATAAGTGGGTGTAACTGATCACATTGTCACCAAATGTCCAACCCAAATCGAAGGTTTCCCCTCTAAAGATAAATTTCCACCTCTCAGAACGGAGCTCCGATGCCGGCTGAAGTCTTCTTCAGGAACCGACACGACCGGGGAGTGCCGATCTCCTGGTCCTCCACAGAGCTCTGTGCTTCGTCCCACCGATCCTGTCCCCTCACTACAGGACAATGTATGGAGCAATGGTCTCCAAACTGCGGCCAGATGTGGCCCTTTGCTTGCCTTTATCTGGCCCTTGAGGTGCTATTCCTCCCACTGACACCAACAGCAGGGCACTATTCTTTCTCCCACTGACACCTACGATGGGGTGCTTTTTCTCCCACTGACACCTATGATAGGGCATGATTCCTCCCCCCTAATACCAATGATGGGGCAATATTCCTCCCACTGACACCAATGATGAGGCACTATTCCTCCCACTGACACCAATGATGGGGCACTATTCCTCCCACTGACACCAATGATGGGGCACTATTCCTCCCACTGACACCAATGATGGGGCACTATTCCTCCCACTGATACCAATGATGGGGCACTATTCCTCCCACTGATACCAATGATTGGACACTATTCCTCCCACTGATACCAATGATGGGACACTATTCCTCCCACTGATACCAATGATGGGGCACTATTCCTCCCACTGATACCAATGATGGGGCACTATTCCTCCCACTGATACCAATGATGGGGCACTATTCCTCCCACTGATACCAATGATTGGACACTATTCCTCCCACTGATACCAATGATGGGACACTATTCCTCCCACTGATACCAATGATGGGACACTATTCCTCCCACTGACACCAATGATGGGACACTATTCCTCCCACTGATACCAATGATGGGACACTATTCCTCCCACTGATACCAATGATGGGACACTATTCCTCCCACTGATACCAATGATGGGGCACTATTCCTCCCACTGATACCAATGATGGGACACTATTCCTCCCACTGATACCAATGATGGGACACTATTCCTCCCACTGATACCAATGATGGGGCACTATTCCTCCCACTGATACCAATGATGGGGCACTATTCCTCCCACTGATACCAATGATTGGACACTATTCCTCCCACTGATACCAATGATGGGACACTATTCCTCCCACTGATACCAATGATGGGACACTATTCCTCCCACTGATACCAATGATGGGACACTATTCCTCCCACTGATACCAATGATGGGACACTATTCCTCCCACTGATACCAATGATGGGACACTATTCCTCCCACTGACACCAATGATTGGACACTATTCCTCCCACTGACACCAATGATGGGGCACTATTCCTCCCACCAATACCAATGATGGGGCACTATTCCTCCCACTGACACCAATGATAGGGCACTATTCCTCCCACTGACACCAATGATAGGGCACTATTCCTCCCACTGACACCAATGATTGGACACTATTCCTTCCACTGATACCAATGATAGGGCACTATTCCTCCCACTGACACCAATGATGGGGCACTATTCCTCCCACCAATACCAATGATGGGGCACTATTCCTCCCACTGACACCAATGATTGGACACTATTCCTCCCACTGATACCAATGATGGGGCACTATTCCTCCCACTGACACCAATGATGGGGCACTATTCCTCCCACCAATACCAACAATGGGGCACTATTAGGTCTGGGGAAAAAATTGATTTAAATCTTAAATCGAGTTGAGAGGTCAAATCGATTCAAAATTTAAGCAAATCAATTTTTTTAGATTCTTTTTTTTTTTTTTTTCACCAGGACTGGCGCTGACACTGCGCCGGTCCTGAGGAGTTGTGGGCAGGAGTTTTTAAGCGAGGCCGCGGCTTCGGCCTAGTCCGGCCTAAAAACTCCTGCCCGCTGCTCCTCGGGACCGGCGCTGTGTCCAAAAGAAAAAAAACTCAATTTGAATCGTGAATCGAGTTTTTTTTTTTTTTGAGAAAATTGCCCAGCTCTAGGCACTATTCCTCCCACCAATACCAACAATGGGGCACTATTCCTCCCACCAATACCAACAATGGGGCACTATTGCTTCCACCAATACCAACAATGGGGCACTATTCCTCCCACCAATACAAATGATGGGGCACTATTCCTTCCACCAATACCAATGATGGGGCACTATTCCTCCTACCGATACCTATGATGGGGCACTATTCCTCCCACTAACACCAATGATGGAGCACTATTTCTCCCACTGATACCAATGATGGGGCACTATTCCTCCCACTGATACCAATGATGGGGCACTATTCCTCCCACTGATACCAATGATGGGGCACTATTCCTCGCACCGATACCAACAATGGGGCATAATTCCTCCAGCCAATACCAACAATGGGGCACTATTCCTCCCACCAATACAAACGATGGGGCACTATTCCTCCTACCGATTCCTTAAGATGGGGCACTATTCCCCCCACTGACACCAATGATGGGGCACTATTCTTCCCACTAATACCAATGATGGGGAATTGTTTACTTGCCTTGATTTTGGGGCATTTTTATTTTTTTTTTTACTCCAACTGGCCACAGTCTGTCCCCCTCAAACTCTGAAGAACAGTAGACTGGCCCTTTGTTTAGAAGGTTTGGAGACCCCTGGTATAGGGTGTAGTACAAGGACACGTTACAGAACACGGAAGGGACATTGAGGTGAGTGGAGAATACCACCGGGGGGGGGGACCCGGAGCTGGACACTCCAGGAAGAGTTGGTTTCTAAAGACTTCATCAGAGCCGCGTTTGGTGTTCAGGTGGAAGGAGAGGAAAGAATTGGCCTTCTTCTGTAAAGGTAATACTTAGATTTGAGATTGTAGTTTGGATATAAGGGGTGTGGCCTCTGAGTTACAGTAATATTTAGTACTATAATATGTCTTTCTATTCCATCTCAGTATGTTGGGCAGAATGTGTTGTACGTACACCCAGTAACCCCCCCCCGTCATGTCCGTCCTCTTCTTCCATAGTCACTGTGACATCATTTGCAGATGTGTCACCTTTCCCACCAATCACCTTCTTGCCTTATCAGTCTATACCAGGAATCTTCAAACTACGGCCCTCCAGCTGTTGCGGAACTACACATCCCATGAGGCATTGTAATACTCTGACACTCACAGACATGACTGGGCATGATGGGAATTGTAGTTCCTGAAGAACTGAAGGGCCGTAGTTTGAAGACCCCTGGTCTATACTAACAGATTATCCCACTTTTATTGGGTGCGGGGGATGGAGGGTTTGTTGAGACATAGAGAGAATCTCATTCAGCTTCCTTTGCCGGCAGATCAAAAACGAACCAGTATTCAAGACCTCAAAACAAAACAGACTTTACATTATTGAATGAAAATTTTGCTCTGGCAGGACAAAGGTTAGGAGGCTCCCAGACCGAAAAAACCTGTATAAATCACGTGACCAATGAGGATGGAGGAGGACCGGAGTCACATGACTGAGAAGATACTCAACCTCACCCTGGAGATCATCTACCTGCTGACCGGAGAGGTGAGGAGGATTCTGGGAGGTCACATGACATCACTCTTATCTCTATTAATATAACACAGACCTGACCGGAGAGGTGAGGAGGATTCTGGGAGGTCACATGACATCACTCTTATCTCTTAATAAAACACAGACCTGACCGGAGAGGTGAGGAGGATTCTGGGAAGTCACATGACATCACTCTTATCTCTATTAATAAAACACAGACCTGACCGGAGAGGGGAGGAGGATTCTGGGAGGTCACATGACATCACTCTTATCTCTATTAATAAAACACAGACCTGACCGGAGAGGTGAGGAGGATTCTGGGAGGTCACATGACATCACTCTTATCTCTATTAATAAAACACAGACCTGACCGGAGAGGTGAGGAGGATTCTGGGAGATCACATGACATCACTCTTATCTCTATTAATAAAACACAGACCTGACCGGAGAGGTGAGGAGGATTCTGGGAGGTCACATGACATCACTCTTATCTCTATTAATAAAACACAGACCTGACCGGAGAGGTGAGGAGGATTCTGGGATTCTAACATGATATTCCTATTGGTTCCTCAATACAGAGATTTCCTCTTGTGAAGTCAGGTGATCATATGATCATCACAGTGCCTCCATGTGACTCCCTAAAACCTGAGAGACACAACATGGAGAAGATTCTAGAAGTCACCAAGAAGATGATGGAGCTGCTGACAGGAGAGGTGAGGAGGATTCTGGGAATTCTGGGACATTATCCAGTAACAGACAAGGGATGTGTCTGGATGGTGACTGTATCATTGTGTGTGTCAGGTTCCTATAAGGTGTCAGGATGTCACTGTCTATTTCTCCACGGAGGAGTGGGAGTATTTAGAAGGACACAAGGATCTCTACAAGGACGTCATGATGGACAATCAGCCGCCCCTCACATCACCGGGTAAGAGGAGACTTTATTGTAAAGGAGAGAGCAGTACGGAGGGTCCACCTAGATCCCCCATCATCTGATAAACACATAGAAACAATGTATTCAGTCAGTGTGTGTGTTTCCTACAGATGGATCCAGTAATGGGAACCCACCAGAGAGATGTCCCCGTCCTCTGTATTCCCGGGTTTCCACACAGGAAGGTCACACCATCCCTCACCATCATCAGGTAGATGAGGAACAATTATTGGCAGTGATCTATGCACAATCTTGTTTGTTACAATGAATTTCTTATTTTATATTTAGAGTGGAACCCTTGAGGAATATAACATTGTTGTTAAAGAAGAATATAAAGAGGAGGATGAGTCATATGGTGTAATGGAGGAGTTTTCAGGAGATATGGATTTCCCAATTGAGACACCCAATAACAGAAACCCACCAGAGAGATGTCCCCGTCCTCTGTATTCCCGGGATTCCACACAGGAAGATCACACCATCCCCCACCATCATCAGGTAGGTGGAGTTGAGGGTCGGGAACATAAAGTGATTGAACACTCTGACATGTGGAGACGATGTGTGGACTCTACAAGATGATATTTTCTATGTGATCTCACATCATAAATACTTCTATGTTACAGATGTTCTTTTCTGCCATTCTGTTGGTTTAGGGTGAAGATCTGATGAACATGAAAGTTGAGGATGAAGTAGAAGAGACGTATGTGAGGGATGATCAGCAATATACAGAGGAGGCTGGAATGACGAGGACATTCATAGAGGAGGACACTCCTACAGAGATCAGCACAGGTGAGCCGTAAGATATTCTTCTCTTATCTCTGCTCTGTTACTGCTCAGTGATTGGTCCAGAGTAGGGCGGGAGCTGAGTGATATCAGACAATAATTGGTTGATAATGGTCCCCTCCCTGTACTGATACCCGTCCTGGTGTTCAGCTGGCAGTATTAGGTTGTGTGTCACTCCTAGTTACAGTAGCACAGATATGATAACACAGATTGAGCCTTTCTTGGGTTGGTTCCTCTTCTTCCAGCAGACTTATACCTAAATGTTACCATAAAACTCTATTACCAGTCTTGGGATGAAAAGTAAGGAATGACATAAAGAAAGAAACACCTTTCAGGAGAAAATCCTGCTCCAAGCTCTCCAGTGCTACCTATCACCAGAAGCCTAGGCCTATGGTCACTTGTTCTATGGTAAAGGGTCTGCAAGTCTGAATTTGACCTTCTTGTTTATCAGAGATCACATGACCCAGTGCCTAGGCTTGTGGTTGTGTGAAGAGCATGGACCTCCCAGTCCCCATTGGTTCCTGCTCTTCTGTCAAGGCTGTGTAAATGTAGAAGTGATCTGGGAGGAGGACCAAAGGCCCTTTGACTGAAGAGGGGGGAGAGTCCCAGCTGGTTGGGACATCCACAGAGAACATCTGCTCACTCATATCTACCTGATCCAGATGGAATCTTGATGGAAGTGAACTAACCCTCTCATATCTATTGATGATGTTTTTATATTTTTCCAGGACACGCCATGGAGAAACCCTCAAAGGATCGTCTCACTTTATCTCCAGGTTGTAAAATAGAAGATGAGGACATCACAGGAGATTGTGGAGGAGAAAAGACAATGATCTCCACTATGGATGGTGGACTTCACAGTGTGGATAGACCATGGAATCCCTCTGACTCTGAGCAACCTCGTACTGTGAGGGATGGTGCCGGGATTCAGGGGGAGGAGACATTTTCCTGTTCGGAATGTGGGGGGAGTTTTAGCTCTGAATTAAGTCTTTTTGTACATCAGAGATCTCACACGGGTGAAAGCCTTCATTCTGGTTCTGAGTGCGGGAAATGTTTTCTTCATAAATCAAAACTTGACCTACTTTCTCACATGGGGGAAAAACCATATTCGTGCCTTGAGTGTGGAAAATATATGCAAAAATCAGATCAAACATCTCACACAGGGGAGAAGCCGTACTCCTGCCCTGAATGTGGCAAATTATTTTCAGAGAAGTCCAACTTTACCAGACATCAGAGATTACACACTGGAAAGAAGATGCATGCTTGCTTCAAGTGCGGGAAATGTTTTCCACAGAGATCAGACCTTGTTATACATCAAAGATCTCACGCAAGCGAAAGGCCATATTGTTGCCCTGAGTGCGGGAAAGGTTTTTCAAAGAAGTCCTCTCTTAACACGCATCGTAGATATCACACCGGAGAGAGGCTCTGTTCCTGCCCTGAGTGCGGGAAATGTTTTTCGCAGAAGTCCAAGCTTTATATACATCAGAGGACTCACACGGGTGAGAAGCCGTATTCCTGTTCAGAGTGCGGGAAATGTTTTTCACAGAAGTCCCACCTTAATAAACATCAAATAAGCCACAGGGGAGATAAGTCATTTTCATGCCTTGAGTGCGGGAAACGTTATTCAAGGGAATCAGCCCTCGTTATACATCGAAGATCCCACACAGGGGAGAAGCCGTTTTCCTGTCCTGAGTGCGGGAAATGTTTCCCACGAAAGTCTTGTCTTACCAGACATCTAAGAAACCACACCACCCTCAAGGTGTATTAGTGTCCTGAGTGTGGGAAATGTCTTCTATATGGATCATATTATGTCGTACATCAGAGATCTCACACACCTTGATATACACCTCAGAAGACACGTGGCTGAGCGCTCCTCTGTACAAAATATTTTACAGCGCACACATACAAGAATGACATTTCCTGCAGGGCTAGTTGAAAACACCTGAACATATTCAAAAAATCCAGGGGTTTGGTCACACTATATGGTCATATAGTGCTAAGCCCACTTACTGCGACAAAGTACCCCGAATTAGTGGGTCCTACTCTAGTAATAGAATGGAAGATCCTTTGTCTCAACCATGGGAGCTGAACTCCTCTATGTGGGAGAACTGAAGGGGATACATCCTAATCACTGGTGGCCACTAAATAGGAGGTAATGAGGAGGGGGAGGGGTGCTCCAGCCCAAAAGACCTGGTCAGGGTCTACTACAATATTCAAAAACATATTTGGGGGGCACACCATACAATGCGTTTAAATTCAAGATGGCGCTGCTATAAGACCTACAAACAGTACAAAATATTTTACAGCGCACACATACAAGAATGACATTTCATGAGCGCTCCTCTGATCTTTATCATGGAAGAAACACTTTATAAGGAAATCAGAGATCACTGAAGACTTCAAAGTTCTGTCTGACCTCCTCTGCTAGGAGAGAGAAGGAGGGGGTGTCACTGCTGGTTGGGTCCCTCTAGGAGAGAGAAGGAGGGGGTGTCACTGCTGGTTGGGTCCCTCTAGGAGAGAGAAGGAGGGGGTGTCACTGCTGGTTGGGTCCCTTTAGGAGAGAGAAGGAGGAGGTGTCACTGCTGGTTGGGTCCCTCTAGGAGAGAGAAGGAGGGGGTGTCACTTCTGGTTGGGTCCCTCTAGGAGAGAGAAGGAGGGGGTGTCACTTCTGGTTGGGTCCCTCTAGGAGAGAGAAGGAGGGGGTGTCACTGCTGGTTGGGTCCCTCTAGGAGAGAGAAGGAGGGGGTGTCACTGCTGGTTGGGTCCCTCTAGGAGAGAGAAGGAGGAGGTGTCACTGCTGGTTGGGTCCATCTAGGAGAGAGAAGGAGGGGGTGTCACTGCTGGTTGGGTCCCTCTAGGAGAGAGAAGGAGGGGGTGTCACTGCTGGTTGGGTCCCTCTAGGAGAGAGAAGGAGGGGGTGTCACTGCTGGTTGGGTCCCTCTAGGAGAGAGAAGGAGGGGGTGTCACTGCTGGTTGGGTCCCTTTAGGAGAGAGAAGGAGGGGGTGTCACTGCTGGTTGGGTCCCTCTAGGAGAGAGAAGGAGGGGGTGTCACTGCTGGTTGGCTCCCTCTAGGAGAGAGAAGGAGGGGGCGTCACTGCTGGTTGGGTCCCTTTAGGAGAGAGAAGGAGGGGGTGTCACTGCTGGTTGGGTCCCTTTAGGAGAGAGAAGGAGGGGGTGTCACTGCTGGTTGGGTCCCTTTAGGAGAGAGAAGGAGGGGGTGTCACTGTTGGTTGGGTCCCTCTAGGAGAGAGAAGGAGGGGGTGTCACTGCTGGTTGGTCCCTCTAGGAGAGAGAAGGAGGGGGTGTCACTGCTGGTTGGGTCCCTCTAGGAGAGAGAAGGAGGGGGTGTCACTGCTGGTTGGGTCTCTCTAGCAGTGTAGTCTGATCTCCCCTGATCTTCAGCAGAAACTTCAAAAGGAAGACAACATGGTGAGAGAGGAACTAGATATTGCTTGTGGATGTCCATTTTAGTATCGGAGTAGTTATCAGCCTGCACAGGCAGATTTTGCTTGGAGAGTGCCACCTGCTGCTTGAAACTGGAATATATGACATTTTTAGATGTAACATTTCATATTTATCTGATAAACATGGAAATATAATAATACATATCTTTTGTATGAAACAATCGAAGAATAAATGTTTATATTCTTAAACTGATGACGTTCTTTGTAAGCTGATTGATAAAAGTCTTCCTTCAGATCTGTATGATGAAATGTTCTTTTCTTTTCCTTTATTCCTTTTTCTAACACTACAGGTAAGGTCCATCCTGTAGGTTTTAGTTTTAATCTTGTGTCTTAGTAGTTTGGTTTTACCGGCTTGAAGTTGTTGGAACAGCCGACTCTCCCCCATTCTCATAAATCTCAGGACGTCTGTAGTAGACTCCAATGATAAGTCCATCAGTTCATAGACCCATCTATCATTCCTCCCGTAATTCCTCCTCCGCACCATCACCACCTCCAACCACAAGATCATCTTTCTTCCTCACTTTCACATCACATCTAACATAGAGAAACCCCCCTCCATCTTTTCTATGTCACTCTAAATAGGAGGAGCAGCATGAATACAAACTGCCCAGTCTTGTGAGGAGTAAAGCTGAGTTTCTGGAACACCAACTAAGTTCTCAGATCTGTATGATGAACTATTCTTATCTTTTCTTTTACTCCTTTCTCTAACACTACAAGTAAGGTCCATCCTGTAGGTTTTAGTCTTAACCACGGAAGATTTACCCCCCCCCCTTCCTGACCAGGCCATTTTTTTTGCAATACAACACTGCGTTAATTTAACTGACAATTGCGTGGTCGTGCGACGTTGTACCTAAATAAAATTTATGCCCTTTTTTTTTCCCACAAACAGAGCTTTCTTTTGGTGGTATTTGTTCACCTCTGCGTTTTTTTTTTCTTTTTGCGCTATAAACAAAAAAAGAGACACAATTTTGAAAAAAAAAGAAATATTTTTTACTTTCTGCTATGAAACATCCAATAAAAAAATGAAGAAAAAAAAAATCAAATTTCTTCATCAATTTAGGCCAATATGTATTCTGCTACATGTTTTTGGTAAAAAAGAAAAATCCCAAAAAGCGTCTATTGATTTGGTTTGTGCAAAAGTTATTGCGTCTACAAACTGTGGGATATATTTATGGAATATGTATTCATTTTTTTAATAGTAATAGTGGCGATCAACGACTTATAGCGTTACTGCGATATTGTGGCAGACAAATCAGACACTTATGCCACGTACACGCGAGCGGACTTTCTGACTAGGTCCGATGGACTTTCCGAACCAACGGACTTGGCCACACACGATAGGACTAAGTCCGTTCGGTTTGAACGTGATGACGTAAAAGGGACTAAAAAAGGAGGTTCAATAGCCACTAGCCAATAGCTTCCCTTGCATCGTATTTGGTCCGTCGGACCAGCGCACAGATGAACAGTTTTCCCAATTTTAGTCCGTCGGACAGATTTGAAACATGTTCTATTTCTAGGTCCGTTGGATTTTTATCCCGAAAAGCTATTGGACTAGCCCAAACACTATTTGATTGTCCGCCAGACTAATCCCGTTGGACCTAGTCCTCCGGAAAGTCTGCTCATGTGTACGCGGTATAAGTGACACTTTTTAGGGACCAGTGACACTAATACAGTGATCAGTGCTAAAAATATGCACTGTCACTGTACTAATGACATTGGCAGGGAAGGGATTAACATCAGGGGCCATCAAAGGGTTAAATGTGTTCCTAGGGAGTGCTTGCTAACTGTGTGGGGGAGGGGCTTGTACTGTGGGAAGGCAGAGATCCGTGTTTCTGCTTTGTAGGAACACAGGATCACAACCTTCCCTTCTCACAGAACGGCAGACCGTTTACATAGGCAGACCGCCATTCTGTCTGTGTCCCAAACGATTGGCGGGTCTTGGTGAACATTGCATCCGCCAGACCCACTGCTTGGCTCCCGCTGCGTCCAATTACAGCGGGAGCGGGTCGCCGGCAGTGCGTGGGCGCGCCCCAGACCCGGAAGTGCAGGAACACTTACAGGTACGTGATCCTGCCCAGGAGAGCCGCCTTGTCGTCGTGTATATACAGTATATGGTAGGCAAGCGGTAATCTTGTGTTTTAGTAGTTTGGTTTTACCGGCTTGTATTTGTTAGAACAGCCGACTCTCCCCCTTCTCATAAATCTCAGGACGTCTGTAGTAAACTCCAATGGTAAGGAAACTCATGAGACACTCAGTTTTTGGTTACTCTATTGGGTAGAGCCAAGCTATCATTCAACTCCATCTGCCCCAAATAGACACGTCAGCTACATGACAATGTGTGCTCAGAGAGAAGCCCCCATTATGTGTACGGATCTGCCTCTAGTCTGCTTCCCCACCGGAGATCAGCCTCGGCAGTGCCGGTACAGTTGTTGCACCCTGGACCTTTCCTGAAGGGCAGTTGCATATTAGCAGTGGGGCAGAAGAAGGCTGGGGGTCCCATCTACTAGCTCCCCTTTAGGGATGAGCTTTCTGTTCGGGTCGAACTTTGCCTGTTCTCCCGTTCGTCGAAAACAACATTATGGGCCGTTCGAGCCAAATTCGAGTGGCGCCTAACGGCCTGTAATGCACTGCGGGAACGCAGTGCATTGCTGTATGGTGATTGGCCAGAGCATGCATCATGACCTGCATGCTTTGGCCAATCCCAGCGCCCTCAGCTAAGAGAGCCATAATTGGCCAAAGGCAGGGTGCCTTTTGCCAATCATGGTTCAGGGGGACTAAGTCCACGGCCCACACTATATAAGGCCACCTGCACGTCGGCCCCGTATAGTGTGTTGTTGACGTGGACGGAGAGAGAGTGTAATTTAGATTGAGCAAGCAGGCAGGTTATTCAGTTAGCTGCAGTGTATTTAATATATATATATATATATATATATATATATATATATATATATATATACAGACAGTCTTGTCTGTATATATATATATATATATATCTATCCACTGCATACAGTTTAGCTATATCTGACTGCAGGCCATTCCTGGTGTACTCTTTCTAATATACTTCAGGCAGGCAGGTTATTCAGTTAGCTGCAGTGTATTTAACCGGTTCAATACCGGGCATTTTCACCCCCTTCCTTCCCAGGCCAATTTTTAGTTTTCAGCGCTGTCGCACTTTAAACAATTGCGCGGTCATGCGACGTTGTACCCCCAAAAAATTGACGTCCCTTTTTCCCCACAAATAGAGCTTTCTTTTGGTGGTATTTGATCACCTCTGCGATTTTTATTTTTTGCGCTATAAACAAAAGAAGAGCAACAATTTTGAAAAAACACAATATTTTTTACTTTTTGCTATAATAAATATCCCAATTTTTTTTTTAAAAAACAAATTTTTTCCTGTTTCGGCCGATACGTATTCTTCTACATATTTTTGGTAAAAAAAAAATCGCAATAAGCGTATATTGATTGGTTTGCGCAAAAGTTATAGCGTCTACAAAATACGGGATAGATTTATGGCATTTTTTAAAAAAAATTATTATTTATTTTTTTTTTTTACTAGTAATAGCGGCGATCGCGATTTTTTTTCGTGACTGCGACATTATGGCGGACACATCGGACTCTTTTGACACATTTTTGGGACCGTTCACATTTATACAGCGATCAATGCTATAAAATTGCATTGATTACTGTGTAAATGTGACTGGCAGGGAAGGGGTTAACCACTAGGGGGCGGGGAGGGGTTAAGTATGTTTCCTAGGGAGTGATTCTAACTGTAGGGGGAGGGGACGTACAAGGGGAGGAGACCGATCAGTGTTCCGCTGTTCTGGGAACACAGATCACTCTCCTCTGAACTGACAGGACGTGGATCTGTGTGTTTACACACACAGATCCACGGTCCGGCCCGGTTAACGGGCAATCGCGGGTGCCCGGCGGACATCGCGGCCGCCGGGCACACGCAACGCGGCGCGCGCGCGCCCCCAAGATGGCCGGGAATCCCAGGCCGTCATATGATGTCCACCCAGGATGGGAGATCCCATCTGTGGACGTCATTTGTCTATGGCCCGGTGCTGAAGTGGTTAATATATATATAGGCGGTGTTGTTTGTATGTATATATATATATATATATATATATATATATATATATATATAAAACTCCACTCTATCCAGTTTAGCTATATCTATATCTGACTGCAGGCCATTCCTGCTGTACTTTTTCTAATATACTTCAGGCGGTGTACACAGTACCGTGCACCCATAGTGCAGTTGCTACTACTTTCCTGATGGTGTACACAATACATACAGTGCACCCATAGTTGTTATTACACTTCTGTTGGTGTACACAGTACTGTGCACCCATAGTGCAGTTGCTACTACTTTTCTGGTGGTGTACACAGTGCACAATACAGCATATTGTGGTTTTGCTAAACAAAATTTACAGCATGTCTGGAAGGCCACCAAGGAGAGGCAGACGCTCACAGGCCACTAAAAGAGGGCAAGCAGGCTCTGCGTCTACAGTGGACAGTGCTGGTCGTGGACATGGTGCATCCTCAGCACGTGGCCCTGGGGCACGCTTGTCCTTTTTTTCTGCAGCTGGACGTGTTATTGAGCCACAACATGCAGAAGATTTGGTGGAATGGATAACAAAGCCCTCCTCAACCTCTGTCACCCAGGCTCAGAGTAGTTTTTGCAGGAGAGGTGATGTTAGCATTAACCACTTCAGCCCCCGGACCATTTGGCTGCCCAAAGACCAGAGCACTTTTTGCGATTTGGCACTGCGTTGCTTTAACTGTAAAAAAATGTTTACACACACAGATCCCGGTTCTCTGTGTGCCCCGAGCGAACGCGGGAACCCGGCGGTGATCGCGACCGCCGGGCACTCGCATCGGCTCCATGGGCGAGCGCCCCCTTCCGGCGGCGTGCACGCACCCCCCCTAGTGGCCGTCTATGTTACCAACGTAACATGACGGCGATTCGCGCAGCCGAGCCATGCTGGCTGGTCGGCATGCGGTTAAACAAAAAATGAGCTGTCTAACTTTATTTGGATTTAGCCTGCTCCTTCTTTCTGAAATGATCTGGTCAGCTGTTTTTGAAAAATCTTCTTTCTGCAGGCACAGAGGTGGCTACTATGCACAGCCTTGTCTTCATAACGGTTGTCAGGTTTTCATAGATCGCCTGCCTTGCTTTCCACCAGGCCAATGGATCATCAAGTCCTTGGAATGAGGGATTCTGCAAGATATCCTCTCATTTCTGCAATTGCAGTAGATGTAGGGGTTGCAGATGGTAACTGTATCAGCTCGTCAAAGTCTGCCCAGAAAGACGTTTGCTGTTCAGACCGAGGAGGAGCTTGGGGGGGGGGGGTCCCCAAGGCCAGTTTGAGGATGAAACTGTATCAGCTCGTCAAAGTCTGCCCAGAAAGACGTTTGCTGTTCAGACCGAGGAGGAGCTTGGGGGGGGGGGGGTCCCCAAGGCTCGTCAAACTGGCCCAGAAAGACGTTTGCTGTTCAGACCGAGGAGGAGCTTGGGGGGGGGGGGGTCCCCAAGGCCAGTTTGAGGATGATCCCCCATGGGTAATGGACCCAATTATTGCAGCAGCTGCAGTGACACGTTTGGAGGCTTCATCTGCTGCATCCTGAAATGCCCCTTGTTTAAACCTAGGGGCCCAGAAGGGTTGCCTCAGCCAACTGGCGAAAGTGTTCAATTCGGTGGAATCGTTTTTTTGCATCTCTTCTGCAAGTGCGTTCATCAGGGCCATGATTGGATACAGCACCACAGAATTTCTGGACGACTTTTTGCAGCCCCCCCACCCCTTGCCATCAAAATGACCTTTGATGCTGTCACATATCTGTTATAATGAGAAAGAAAAGGACACAAATTACTAAATGCATGCAATCATACCTAGTGTAGGCCAAATGCATACATTATTGTTTATGGCAAAGTAGTTACCCCCATGTGGTTCCAACTATTGCAAAATGATCGTTTAGAATGATGCATCTGTTTAAATGGTTAGATAATATATCAATACACACCCGTCTGCGCTGATTTCCATAGTGACCTCTTCAAAGCGCTTCAGTAGGTCACATGCATTTTTTTTATTACGTCCCGCTCATCAAGTTTTAGGGTTGGAAGGTTGGTGGTTGACCAAAGCAAGTGGTGGCAATAATAGCTTCTTTCAGATCCAAAAAATCTTCTAAGCATATAATATGTGGAATTCCACTACTGTTGGTACATCTCGCTTCAGCCTCAGTTCTTCAAGGCCCACTTGCCTTCGGGTTGCTTTTAACCTTTCAGTAGCGACATCGGACAGTGATCCTCTTGACAAAATTCAACAATATTTTTCACTTTGGTCGCCGTCTCTTGAATGCTTTTTAAACTTTCCCTCATGATCAGGTTGAGCGTATGAGCAAAGCATGACAAGTCCTTCCGTCCAACTTTCCGGATCGCTGCTTTCATGTTGCTGGCATTGTCAGAGATATGAAGCAAACAACTCTGTTTGTGATGCCCCCGCTCTTCACAGATTTGTGACAGATTGTCAGCTGTGCGCCTTTCTGTAAATGGGAAGCAGTCCAGCAAAGATGATGAAAATTTAAAATGATCATCAATATAATGACAGGAGTCAGCAGGGTAGAGGAGAGGAGTCAGCAGGGTAGAGGAGAGGGGTCAGCAGGGCAGACGAGAGGGGTCAGCAGGGTAGAGGAGAGGGGTCAGCAGGGCAGACGAGAGGGGTCAGTGGGGCAGAAGAGAGGGGTCAGCAGGGGAAAGGGGTCAGCGGGGCAGAGGAGAGGAGTCAGCGGGGCAGAGGAGAGGGGTCAGCAGGGTAGAGGAGAGGGGTCAGCAGGGTAGAGGAGAGGAGTCAGCGGGGTAGACGAGAGGGGTCAGCGGGGCAGAGGAGAGGGGTCAGCGGGGCAGAGGAGAGGGGTCAGCAGGGCAGAGGAGAGGAGTCAGCAGGGCAGAGGAGAGGGGTCAGATGGGGCAGAGGAGAGGGGTCAGCAGGGTAGAGGAGAGGGGTCAGCGGGGCAGAGGAGAGGGGTCAGATGGGGCAGAGGAGAGGGGTCAGCAGGGCAGAGGAGAGGAGTCAGCAGGGCAGAGGAGAGGGGTCAGATGGGGCAGAGGAGAGGGGTCAGCAGGGTAGAGGAGAGGGGTCAGCGGGGCAGAGGAGAGGGGTCAGCAGGGCAGAGGAGAGGGGTCAGCGGGGCAGAGAAGAGGGGTCAGCGGGGTAGAGGAGAGGGGTCAGCAGGGCAGAGGAGAGGGGTCAGCGGGGTAGACGAGAGGGGTCAGCAGGGTAGAGGAGAGGGGTCAGCAGGGTTGATGAGAGGAGTCAGCGGGGTAGACAAGAGGGGTCAGCGGGGCAGAGGAGAGGGGTCAGCGGAGCAGAGGAGAGGGGTCAGCGGAGCAGAGGAGAGGGGTCAGCGGGGCAGAGGAGAGGGGTCAGCGGGGCAGAGGAGAGGGGTCAGCGGGGCAGAGGACAGGGGTCAGCGGGGCAGAGGAGAGGGGTCAGCAGGGCAGAGGAGAGGAGTCAGCAGGGCAGAGGAGAGGAGTCAGCAGGGCAGAGGAGAGGGGTCAGATGGGGCAGAGGAGAGGGGTCAGGAGGGTAGAAGAGATGGGTCAGCGGGGCAGAGAAGAGGAGTCAGCAGGGCAGAGGAGAGGGGTCAGTGGGGCAGAGGAGATGAGTCAGCAGGGCAGTGTACAGGGGTCAACAGGGCAGACGAGAGGGGTCGTCAAGGTAGAGGAGAGGGGTCAGCGGGGTAGAGGAGAGGAGTCAGCAGGGCAGTGTACAAGGGTCAACAGGGCAGACGAAAGGGGTCATCAAGGTAGAGGAGAGGGGTCAGTGGAGTAATGGAGAGGGATCAGCGGGGTAGAGGAGAGGAGTCAGCAGGGCAGTGTATAGGGGTCAGCAGGGCAGTGTATAGGGGTCAACAGGGAAGACGAGAGGGGTCATCAGGGCAGAGGAGAAGGGTCAGCGGGGCAGATGAGAGGGGTCAGCAGGACAGTGTACAGGCGTCATCAGGGTAGAAGAGAGGGGTCAGTAGGGCAGACGAGAGGGGTCACAGTCACTGACACCAATGTTGGTGGTTATTATTGCAGTCACTGACACCAATGTTGGGGGTTATTATTGCAGTCACTGACACCAATGTTGGGGGTTATTATTACAGTGACTGACACCAATGCTGGGGGTTATACTTGATTCTTTTATCTGTCTGTCAGGGAGCATTGGTTGAATTGGATTACTAAACCTTGGCACCTCTACCACAAAGTAGAAAATCGGAGCCTTTAGTGCTACTTTAAATATACCTTTGAATGTGCCATAAATCTAGATCTGTCCTGTATCATCTCAGGGAGAGTAATTATCCCTCCTAGTCCTTATACTGGGACTACGCAATCATTATCCTTTATGTTGTGGAGATTGGGTGGGTCTGAGTAACTTGGCAAAAGAAAACTGGACAGTCTACAAAAAACTTGCGGTCAGCCCACAACAGAACTTGAGGACATTTCTGGCAAATCAGAGGGTATTTCTTTGTACTTAAAGGGATACAACTTGGGGACATGTGCATGTATTACTGTATATGTGTTTTACTGTTCCTTAATGTATACGCTTTATGTCTCACCTTTGCTGATCTCTGTAGGAGTGTCCTCCTCTATAAATGTCCTCGTCACTCCATCCTCCTCCATAGACTGCTGATCATCCCTCACATACGTCTCCTCTTCTTCTTTAACCTCAGCTTTATATCTATGAGATCTTCACCCTAAACCAAGAGAAGGGTAGGGTTCATACATCATCCCCATAAATCACTTCATGTTTTGGATGCAACCTGATGATGGTGTCCATAGTTGTGACCTACCTGTGTGGAATCCTGGGAATACAAAGGACGAGAACATCTCTCTGGTGGGTTTCTTTAGCTGGATGACTCCACCTTATACAGATCTTTGTGGCTTTTTGGAAACTCCTCCATCACCTCATCCTCCTCCTCTTTTATCTCTTCTTTAACCTCAACTTTGGAATCTCTCAGGTTTCCACTCTGAATATATAATAAAAATGACATCAATTGTAACAATACAGATAATGTACAGATCCTAATGATACTATCAGTGATTGTTCCTCATCTACCTGATGATGGTGAGGGATGGTGTGATCTTCCTGTGTGGAATCAAAAGAATGCAGGGGACCACCCTCTTCCATAAACTGAAGATATCCTCTCACAAATGTCTCTTCTTCTTTTTTAACTTCAACTTTGATGTCCTTCACTTCTTCATCCTAAACCCCAAAAATGATAAAATACATTTGTAAAAGTGGAGTAAGGGATTACTTGCCTAGAAGGCTTTTAAGGTGGACATGCTTAGGCCTATCTACCTGATGATGGTGAGGGATGGTGTGATCTTCCTGTGTGGAATCCCGGGAATACAGAGGACGGGGACATCTCTCTGGTGGGTTCCCATTACTGGATCCATCTGTAGGAAACACACACACTGACTGAATACATTGTTTCTATGTGTTTATCAGATGATGGGGGATCTAGGTGGACCCTCCGTACTGCTCTCTCCTTTACAATAAAGTCTCCTCTTACCCGGTGATGTGAGGGGCGGCTGATTGTCCATCATGACGACCTTGTAGAGATCCTTGTGTCCTTCCGAAAGCTCCTCCATCACACCATGCTCCTCATGCTTCCCTTTATCTCTTCTTTAGCAACAATTTTAACATCCCGGAGGTGTCCACTCTGGATATACAATGAAAACGTTTGTTTTAGCAACCATGCTTGAGGATAAATGAATTAGGTATGAAAATTAGTCACTTACACTTAAATAACCCGACGCACGCTCATACTGAACATTTCCCCAGTTACGGGGTTGAAACATTTTGTTCATTACCTTTTCCCCCTATCAATATAACATAAAATATTATACAACTTTTAATGGGTGTGGGGGATGGGGGTTTTATTCTATAGAAGAGCTGAATACCTCTTCATTAACCACTTGACCACTGGGCACTTAAACCTCCTTCCTAACCAGACCAATTTTTAGCTTTCGGTGCTCTCACATTTTGAATGACAATTACTCAGTCATGCAACACTGTACCCATATGAAATTTTTGGCCTTTTTTCCCCACAAATAGAGCTTTCTTTTGGTGGTATTTAATGGGTTTTTTATTTTTTGCGCTATAAAAGAAAAAAAGGACTGAAAATTCTGTTAAAAAAATGCACTTTTCTTCGTTTCTGTTATAACATTTTGCAAATTAGTAATTTTTCTTCATAAATTTTGGCAAAAATTTATGCTGCTAGATATCTTTGGTAAAAATAACCCAAATCGGTGTATATTATTTGGTCTTTGTGAAAGTTATAGAGTCCACAAGCTATGGTGCCAATCTCTGAAAATTGATCACACCTAAAGTACTGATGGCCTATCTCATTTCTTGAGACCCTAACAAGCCAGGAAAGTACAAATACCCCCCAAATGACCCCTTTTTGGAAAATAGACATTCCAAGGTATTTAGTAGGAGGCACGGTGAGTTTTTTGAAGTTGTAATTTTTTCCCACAATTCTTTGCAAAATCAAGATTTTTTTTCACAAAATTGTCATATTAGCAGGTTATTTCTCACACACAGCATATGCATACCACAAATTACACCCCAAAACACATTCTATTAATCCTCCTGAGCATGGCGATACCACATGTGAGACTTTTACACAGCCTGGCCACATACAGAGGCCCAACATTGAGGGAGCACCTTCAGGTGTTCTAGAGACATAAATTACAGATCTAATTTCCTGACTACCTCTTGCACTTATGAAGGCCATGGAGCACCAGGACAATGGAAACGGCTGAGTATGGCTGGGTACTGCTGAGTATGGCTGGATACTGCTGAGTATGGCTGGGTACGGCTGAGTATGGCTGGGTACTGCTGAGTATGGCTGGATACTGCCGAGTATGGCTGGGTACGGCTGAGTATGGCTGGGTACGGCTGAGTATGGCTGGGTACTGCTGAATATGGCTGGATACTGCCGAGTATGGCTGGGTACGGCTGAGTATGGCTGGGTACGGCTGAGTATGGCTGGGTACTGCTGAATATGGCTGGATACGGCTGAGTATGGCTGGGTACGGCTGAGTATGGCTGGGTACAGCTGAGTATGGCTGGGTACGGCTGAGTATGGCTGGATAAGGCTGGGTACGGCTGAGTATGGCTGGATACTGCTGAGTATGGCTGGATACTGCTGAGTGTGGCTGGGTACGGCTGAGTGTGGCTGGATAAGGCTGGGTACGGCTGAGTATGGCTGGATACCGCTGAGTATGGCTGGATACCGCTGAGTATGGCTGGATACGGCTGAGTATGGCTGGGTACGGCTGAGTGTGGCTGGATAAGGCTGGGTATGGCTGAGTATGGCTGGGTACGGCTGAGTGTGGCTGGATAAGGCTGGGTACGGCTGAGTGTGGCTGGATAAGGCTGGGTACGGCTGAGTATGGCTGGGTACGGCTGAGTATGGCTGGATACCGCTGAGTATGGCTGGATACTGCTGAGTATGGCTGGATAATGCTGAGTATGGCTGGATAAGGCTGGATACGTCTGAGTATGGCTGGATACGGCTGGATACTGCTGAGTATGGCTGGATAATGCTGAGTATGGCTGGATAATGCTGAGTATGGCTGGATAAGGCTGGATACGTCTGAGTATGGCTGGATACGGCTGGATACTGCTGAGTATCACCGAGTATGGCTGAGTATTGCTGGGTATCACAGAGTATGGCTGAGCTGAATGGATGACAGTGTATGCAGGGATGGATGGATGGCAGTGTATGCAGGGATGGATGGATGGCAGAGTATGCAGGGATGGATGGATGGCAGAGTATGCAGGGATGGATGGATGGCAGTGTATGCAGGGATGGATGGATGGCAGTGTATGCAGGGATGGATGGATGGCAGTGTATGCAGGGATGGATGGATGGCAGAGTATGCAGGGATGGATGGATGGCAGAGTATGCAGGGATGGATGGATGGCAGTGTATGCAGGGATGGATGGATGGCAGTGTATGCAGGGATGGATGGATGGCAGAGTATGCAGGGATGGATGGCAGAGTATGCAGGGATGGATGGCAGAGTATGCAGGGATGGATGGATGGCAGTGTATGCAGGGATGGATGGATGGCAGAGTATGCAGAGATGGATGGATGTGGCTCTGTGTCACAGAGCAGTGCTGTGGGCACTACACATGCAGCCCACAGTGCTGCTGCCACTGATCTCTCCCCTCCCCTCTCACACTGTACCGATGGCGCCAGTTTGTTTACATGTGATCGCTGTCAATTGACGGAGCGATCACATGCTAAACGGCCGCTGTCAGTGGCCATTTACCGTGATGCGGACCCGGCGGTCATGGATATTCCCTTGTGCGCGCCCTGCCGCACCAGGGGTGCGCGCGGGACCTCGGTTCTGGGAGGACGCCATAGTACGCCCTCCCAGAGTTATGGAACCACCCTGTAGCCGTCATTCGGCTATGGGCCAGTTGTAAAGTGGTTAAATAAGCTTTAATTTGAAAGAAAGAAAACAAAAATTACCTTGGCTAGTTTCAGGTCCAGCTTTTGTATGTCCTCCCACATGGAACTTCCTGTCTGTTCGCTACATCACTTCCTGTCTGTTCCTCACATCACTTCCTGTCTGTTCGCTACATCAATTCCTGCCTGTACCCAACATCACTTCCTGTCTGTTCCTCACATCACTTCCTGTCTGTTCCTCACATCACTTCCTGTCTTCCACTCTGGATATCCAATGAAAATGTTTGTTTTAGCAACCATGCTTGAGGATAAATGAATTAGGTATGAAAATTAGTCACTTACACTCAAATAACCCGACGCACGCTCATACTGAACATTTCCCCAGTTACGGGGGGTTGAAACATTTTGTTCATTACCTGTTCTCCCAATCAATATAACCTAACATATTATACAACTTTTAATGGGTGTGGGGGATGGGGCTTTCATTCTATAGAACAGCTGAATGCATCGTCATTAACCAGTTCCGAAGCGCCCATCGCATTTATATATATATATATATATATATATATATATATATATATATATATACTGCGGCAGGGCGGCCCGGCTGCGCAAAATCACGTACAGGTAGTTTTGGGACATGCACCGCTCCCCACTGAGATTGGACACAGCAGAAGCCAATCAGCAGGTCTGGCGGCCGCCACGACCCACCGATCGTTCCCAGGAGAGACGGATCAGCCTGTGTAAACAAGGCAAATGGCGGATCTGTCAGAAAGGGAAAGAGAGATCTTGTGATTCAGCTAAGCTGAATCACGGATCTCTCTTTTCCTTCAGTGTGACACTGCCCTACACAGTTAGTAAGCACCTCCCTAGGGAACATTTGACCCTTTGATCGCCCCCTAGTGTTAACCCCTTCCCTGTCAGTGTCATTTATACAGTGACAGTGCATTTTTACAGCACTGATCACTATATTGGTGTCACTGATCCCCAAAAAAGTGTTAGATTTGTCCGCCGCAATGTCGCAGTCCCGCTAAAAAAAAGAGCAGATCCCCGCTATTACTAGTAAAAACAATAAAAAAAAAATAAGAAGTCCCTAAATCTATCCCCTATTTTGTAGATGTGATAACTTTTGCGCAAACCAATCAATATACTCTTATTGTGTTTTTTTTTTTACAAAAAAATATGTAGCAGAATACAGATTGGCCTAAATTTATAAAGAAATTTGATTTCATTAGGATTGTTTTATAGCAGAAAGTAAAAAATATTGTCTTTAATTTAAAATTGTTGCTCTTTTTTTGTATATAGCGCAAAGAATAAAAAGCGCAGAGATGGTCAAATGCCACCAAAAGAAAGCTCTATTTGTGGGGAAAAAAAAAATTATTTGTATACAACGTCGCACGACCGTGCAATTGTCAGTTAAAGTGACGCAGTGCCGTATCGCAAAAAAATGGCCTGGTCATTAAGGGGGTAAATCCTTCCGAGGCTGAAGTGGATAAATAAGCTTTAATTTGAAAGAAAGAAAAAAAAAAATGACCTTGGCTAGTTCCAGCTATATCTCCTTTTGTATGTCCTCCCACATGGAACTTCCTGTCTGTACCTGACATCACTTCCTGTCTGTGCCCCACATGACTTCCTGTCTGTTCCCCTCTTCCTGCGTTCCGTCAGATTAGGCGACCCGTCGAATCTTGTAACGGGAAGTGATTTTCCGTCACGGCCATCTTGGTACACCCCACACTCAGGGTGCAGTAAGCCTACAGTCTGAAGTCGCCAAGCGGACATCTTTTTACACCCACCGAAGTCTTGCATTTCACACTTATTTTTACCAGTAAACTGAGCTAATATTGTGATGGATCAGATAAAATACCCATTTTTTATTTCTATTCTTTTATACTACAAAGTCTATATTTTTGCATATAAAAGTGCTTTCTTATTCCTTGTTCAAAATGGCCACTAGCAGCACCCCTCGAGTGAAGAATGTGTAACAAAGATGGCGCCTCCATCCAGGACTACACCCAAGATGATGACACCTAGATCCTGGAGGAAGTTCACCTTACATGGACATGACCAATCAGAAGCTACAAGTATCTAGATAATGCTATGCTAATGATGCACTCCTTCACAGCACTAGTCGCTCACCTATAAAACCCCATGTATCCACAAACAATAAAGGAAGTATCACGTGTCTGAGCACAGTTTCAGTGGGGTTCTTCTTGTGCATGCACCAAATCGCATAGGCCCAATCAGGACGGGGACAGATACTCACCAGACGATTGGTCTGGTCCATTTCAATATCGTGAAATACAGGATTTAGAAACCCATAACACTGGTTTGATGTTGAATTTTAAAAGCAGCAGTCTTGTGTCAGATTAGCAAACAGGTGAGATCGGCAGGCTTGCCGCTGCTTTTAAAATTTCAAAATGTAAAATTTAAAATTCTAATTTAAAATTGTGACAGGTAGCCAGGATATTAGATGCATAATTTCTGATCCTTGAAAGCCCAAAGGTGCTCCTTTGATTTTGGGCCTCTCTATGCATTTAGGCTGTGAAAAGGTCTCACACATGTGGTATCCTCATACTCGTGAGGCGTAGCAGAATGTGTTTTTGGGTTGTGATTATGCTTATGCCTGTGCTGTTAGAATTTTTTCCCAAATTTGGGATGCCTGGTTGGAAATTTCTGGTTTAGCCCCAACAAAGCTGATTCTTTATAGATTACTAAGCCGATTCCCTTTCTGTCTTTTAGCAACCGTAGATCTTATATATACACCATATCTTTAAAAGTATTGGGAGTCCTGCCTTTACACGCACATGAACTTTAATGGCGTCCCAGGCTTGGTCCATAGGGTTCGATATTGAGTTGGCCCACCCATTGCAGCTATAACAGCTTCAACTCTTCTGGGAAGGCTGTCCACAAGGTTTAGGAGTGTGTCTATGGGGATGTTTGACCATTCTTCCAGAAGCGCATTTGTGAGGATGTTGGACGAGAAGGCCTGGCTCGCAGTCTCCGCTTTATTTCATCCCAAAGGTGTTCCATCTGAGTGGTCATCAACCCTGTCCTCAAGGCCCACTAACAGGCCAGGTTTTATGTATTACCTTGGGGAGATGCAGACTAGAATACTGCAATCACTGAGCAGCAAATTATATCACCTGTGATGTATTTCAGTTATCTTGCAAACCTGGCCTGTTAGTGGGCCCTGAGGACAGGGTTGATGACCACTGTTCTATCGGGTTGAGGTCAGGACTCTGTGCAGGCCAGTCAAGTTTCTCCACCCCAAACTCGCTCATCCATGTCTTTATGGACCTTGCTTTGTGCACTGGTCCAAATCATTTGGTGGAGGGGGGGGATTATGGTGTGGGGTTGTTTTTCAGGGGTTGGGCTTGGCCCCCTAGTTCCAGTGAAGGGAACTCTTAAGGCGTCAGCATACCAAGACATTTTGGACAATTTTATGCTCCCTACTTTGTGGGATCAGTTTGGGGATGGCCCCTTCCTGTTCATACATGACTGCGCACGACTGGGTTGCAAAGGCCATAGCCGCCATTTTATTCAATGCAAAATTACTCAAAAATTACAAACTTTTATTCTGAAAATGTATTAAAAACAATCCTAATTTGTATTTCAAATGTAAATATTTCCCACGTTCAGGACAGGAATATGGCTTCTCACCCATGTGAGCTGTTAGGTGTTTATCTAAGTTTGTTTTTGTGATAGAACCTTTTCCGCACTCCTACAAAAATACGCCTTCCCCCCCGTATGAGATTTCTTATGTATAGAAAGCTTGTGCTTCTTTGAAAAACATTTTCCGCACTCAGGGCAGGAATACGGCTTCTCACCCGTATGTCTTTTTACATGTAAACAAAGTACATTTCAAATTCATATTTCAAATAAAAATATTTCCCACGTTCAGGACAGGAATATGGCTCCTCACCTGTGTGAGTTGTGAGTTGAGGTGTTTATCTAATTCTGTTTTTGTGATAGAACATTTTCCGCACTCCTATAGGAATACGGCTTTTCTCCCCATGTGAGTTTTCTGATGAGTGGAAAGATTGCACTTCTTTGAAAAACATTTTCCGCACTCTGGACAGGAATATGGCTTCTCCCCCGTGTGACATTTCTGATGTATAGAAAGATTGTACTTCTTTGAAAAACATTTTCCGCACTCTGGGCAGGAAAACGGCCTTTCTCCTGTGTGAGATTTCTGATGTAGAGAAAGGTGGGACTTCTGTGAAAAACATTTCCCGCACTCGGGGCAGGAATGCGGCTTTTCGCCTGTGTGAGATGTTTGGTGCCTGTTTATACAGGATTTTCTGACAAAACATTTCCCGCACTCAGGACAGGAATACGGCCTCTCACCCGTGTGAGTTCTGATATGCACACGAAGAACGGATTGCAACCGAAAATATTTCCCACACTCAGGGCAGGAATGCGGCTTTACTCCCGTGTGAGTTGTTAGGTGTTTATCTAAATCTGATTTTGTGAGAAAACATTTTCCGCACTCCGAGCAAGAATGCAACTTTTCTCCCGTGTGAGATTTCTGATGTATGGAAAGATAGGACTTCTGTGAAAAACATTTCCCGCACGCAGGGCAGGAATACGGCTTTTTGCCCGCGTGAGAAGTTTCGTGTCTGACTAAGCTTGATTTTCTGATAAAACATTTCCCGCACTCAGGGCAGGAATACAGCTTCTCCCCCGTGTGACTTCTTATGTGCGCATGAAGATTGTATTTAAAACGAAAACATTTCCCACATTCAGGACAGGAATACGGCTTTTCCCAGTTTTGCTCTCCTGTGTGAGATCTTTTATGTACGTTAAGTTGTGATTTAAATTGGAAACACTTCCCGCACTCAGGACAGGAATACGGCTTCTCACCTGTGTGAGATCTTTGATGTTTGATTAGATCCGATTTGTGTGCAAAACATTTCCCGCACTCAGAACAGGAAAATGGGTTTAACCCTCTGTGAGACCTCTGATGTGTGTAAAGATTGGACTTCCGTGAAAAACATTTCCCGCACTCAGGGCAGGAATATGGCTTCTCACCCGTGTGAGATCTTTTATGGTCATTTAAACCAGATTTAAAACTGAAACATTTTCCGCACTCAGTACAGGGAAACCTCTTAAATGTTGGAAGAACGGCACCGTCCCTCACAGTCTGAGGTTCCCCGGGATAAGAGGAATACGATGGTCCGGCACCGTCCCGCACAGTCTGAGGTTCCTCAGGATAAGAGGAATACGATGGTCCGGCACCGTCCCGCACAGTCTGAGGTTCCTCAGGATAAGAGGAATACGATGGTCCGGCACCGTCCCTCACAGTCTGAGGTTCCTCAGGATAAGAGGAATACGATGGTCCGGCACCGTCCCGCACAGTCTGAGGTTCCTCAGGATAAGAGGAATACGATGGTCCGGCACCGTCCCGCACAGTCTGAGGTTCCTCAGGATAAGAGGAATACGATGGTCCGGCACCGTCCCTCACAGTCTGAGGTTCCTCAGGATAAGAGGAATACGATGGTCCGGCACCGTCCCGCACAGTCTGAGGTTCCTCAGGATAAGAGGAATACGATGGTCCGGCACAGTCCCTCACAGTCTGAGGTTCCTCAGGATAACAGGAATACGATGGTCCATCTACACTGTGTGGTGCCGGATGGACATTTGAGGTAGTCGGGTTTTCTCCTGGACAATACTGTGTGATGTCCTCATCTTCTACTTTACAGTCTGGAGACAAAGTGAGACAATCCTCTGAGGTTTTCCTCATCTCCCGTCCATCTACTAAAATAGAAATACAAAGATTATTACTAGACATGAGCTGATTGGTTCCCCTAAACCAGGACTCCGCCCACATCAGGCAGCTTTGTCTCTGAGGATCTTACAATCCCCCCTCAAGGTAACTAGTAAATGGGTCCTCTGATCTCCTACCAGTTCATTTCTTTATTCATGGACCTTAGTCAGAGAGTGAGGAAACAACGAGAACTGTCTTTTATAGGAGTGACAGTGATGAGGGGATTATAGGACGAGTGTCCCCACCCCCTCTATCATTGCCATCTTCCCAACACAAGAAGTCCTGCACTTCCTTATTTAGTCCATGATTTAGTCATGAATAACAGCTGGGCTGAGCCCCACCAGAGGTCAGAGAGTGAGGATGGGGGGAGAACAACCAAGATGAAGACTGGACTGATCCTGAAGACCACCATCATTGGGTTATTGACTCCTCCCTTATTACCACTTTGTGTTTAAGTGTCCAAAGTTGGAGGATGTTATCACGTTATTATCAACATGTAAAAGTCTGTGCTCCAATCACATCATCAGATATAAAATGTCCAGCTGGTAGGAAATGGATGTAACAAAAGAGAACATAGTGCCGAGGCCTTTTTAATATACAACATGCTGTATGAGGTACAACAGTTGGGACTATATAGTATCAGAATTATATAATGCACAACATAGAGTATATAGTGCAGGGGTCACCGCTGCCTTCCATCTCCTGAGACTGCACTCAGTGACTTGGGTCTGAGACTATACAGACATATCCCTCCACCCGGCACAGCCAGCAAATAACAGAGCAAGTAATCCCGGGAGAATTGTTCGGTCAGAGGTCTTGCTATACCCTGGCATGGGGCAGAAGACCCAAGGTACATACCCCAGGTGCCTAGGCTGAGCAATGCCTATGGTGAAAATCTACATTTTGCTGCCAGCTGAACCCCAGAATCTCCATAAATCCAGTCTAGATACATAAATTGTGTCTGCAGCACAGAGAAGGAAGATTATCCAAGAGAAATACAGGAATACAGGACGGGGAACACAGCTCAGGAAAGTGACCAGGGGATTACAGGCTGATATCACCCAGTCCCCGCCCTACTCTGGACCAATCAATGAGCGGCATGGGTGGAGGAATGGACTTAGAATTATTGACCCACCTGTGCTGATCTCTGTAGGAGTGTCCTCCTCTATAAATGTCCCCGTTATTCCATCCTCCTCCATAGACTGCTGATCATCCCTCACATACCTGTCTTCTTCTTCTGATTTAACCTCAAATTCTATATCGATTGGATCTCCACTCTAAATCAAGAAAATGAGAGAGAATATCATCAGTTAAATAGAAGCTTTATTATTGTGACATCAAATAAGAAATCAACAAATCGTATCCATACATCTGTGTTTTACAATCTCCGTCCCACCAACCTTGTAACAGTGAGGAATGGTGAGACCTTCCTGTGTGGAATCCCGGGAATACAGAGGACGGGGACATCTCTCTGGTGGGTTCCTATAGCTGGATGACTCATCATCCTCCTCTTTTATCTCTTCTTTAACCTCAACTTTAGGATCTCTCAGGTTTCCACTCTGCATATATAATAAAAATGACATCAATTGCAACAATGCAGATAATGTACAGATCCTAATGATACTATCAGTGATTGTTCCTCATCTACCTGATGATGGTGAGGGATGGTGAGACCTTCCTGTGTGGAATCCCGGGAATACAGAGGACGGGGACATCTCTCTGGTGGGTTCCTGGTATTAGGTGGCTCCATCATATCCTTGTGTTCTTCTGAAAACTCCTTCATCACTCCATACTCCTCATCCTCCTCTTTAAATTCTTCTTTAACATCAATATTATTATCCCCAATGATTCCACTCTAAACATATAATAAGATATTTATTGTAAAAAACATGGTTGTGTATCAATCATAACTACCAATAATTGTCAATCATCTACCTGATGATGGTGAGGGATGGTGTGACCTTCCTGTGTGGAATCCCGGGAATACAGAGGACGGGGACATCTCTCTGGTGGGTTCCCATTACTGGATCCATCTGTAGGAAACACACACACTGACTGAATACATTGTTTCTATGTGTTTATCAGATGATGGGGGATCTAGGTGGAGCCTCCGTACTGCTCTCTCCTTTACAATAAAGTCTCCTCTTACCCGGTGATGTGAGGGGCGGCTGATTCTCCATCATGAGGTCCTTGTAGAGATCCTTGTGTCCTTCTAAATACTCCCACTCCTCCATGGAGAAATAGACAGTGACATCCTGACACCTTATAGGAACCTGACACACACAATGATACAGTCACCATCCAGACACATCCCTTGTCTGTTACTGGATAATGTCCCAGAATTCCCAGCACCGCTCACCTCTCCTAGATGATCTTTCTGGTGACTTCTAGAATCTTCTTTTTATTTCTCTATTCTATCAGGGAGGGAGGTGGAGGCAATGTGATGGTCATATTATCTCCAGACTTAACAGGAGCAAAACTCTAGATTTGAACACAAATAGTAAAATCAAATGACATTCCCAGAATCCTCCTCACCTCCCCCATCAGGTCTCCATTATATCAAAACCCCACATGGATACAATTTACCTCACACAGGGCCCCCACTCTGTAGGTTAAAAGCTTGCTGCAAGGAATTCTGGTGTCAATACACACAATGCAGGAGCGATAGTTTTGCTTTGCTTGTGACAGGGATATTGAGAGGAGGAGCTGTGAGGTCAGTGTGATGTCATAGGATTCTCTGACTCTGGATGAAAGGACATTGGAAGAAGGAGCTGTGAGGTGCCTAGGAAGGTTCTCACTTGTTTCTTGGTGGCAGGAGCAGACCAGTCTCTAATGACTTCTACCTTATTGACTTGGGGTTTTATTAGGCTCTGCCCATTGCTGTACCCCAGATACCGAGCCTCTTCTAACCCTATGGCACACTTCTTTGGGTTTGCTGTTCTAATGGAATTTTAATACAGCCTGCACTTTAGGTAGGTGGTTTTCCCAGTCTGTGCTCCAAATAACCACATCATCCAGATAGGCTGCTGAATTGCATTGGTGTGGACTAAGAATCTCATCCATCCATTGCAATGTAGCGGGAGACTCATTTAGCCCAAAGTGCATCCATGTATACTGCCACAATCCCTCTTGGGTTGCAAAAGCTGTCTTCTCTATTGCTTCCAATACACCTGCCAATACCCTCTAGTGAGATCAAAGGTGGTTATGTACCAAGTGGAATCCAACTTCTCAACTAGTTCATCAACCCGGGGCATGGGATAGGTGTCAAACTTCGACACTTCGTTCAGTTTCAAAATCGTACAAAGGATCCATCTGGCTTGAGAACTAAGACTATAGGACTACACCATTCACTTTTGGACCTTTCTATCACCCCGAGGTCCCCCATACTTCTTCAGCTACTGCCTGTCTGCGGGCGTCTGGAATACGATACGGCTTAAGTCACACCCAAACCTTGGGGTCAGTGACAATGTCATGTTTAATTAGATTTGTGCAGCATGGCAACTCTGAGA
Source organism: Aquarana catesbeiana (assembly GCA_037953035.1). Lineage (NCBI taxonomy): Eukaryota > Metazoa > Chordata > Amphibia > Anura > Ranidae > Aquarana > Aquarana catesbeiana. The sequence goes on from JBBHAA010001166.1 coordinate 6,367,843, forward strand.
AGAAAACTGTATTTCGCTGTAGAAACTCTCTCACCTTTTTGTGACAATGACAGTCTCAGGTATCTGAACCTCACCTATGCCTTTCATCTTTCTCTGGGGGCCTATCACCCAGGGCTAGGAGAGCTTCTCTATCTTTCTAGGCTTTAATTACAGATCTCCTCTTTTTTCTGCCTCTCTGGTTGGTACACCTAATGCCGCGTACACACGACCGGACTTTCCGGCAGAAAAGCTCAGACGGAATAATTCCGTCGGACATTCCGATCGTGTGTGGGCTTCATCGGACTTTTTCTTTCTAAAATTCTGACGGAAATAGAACATGTTTCAAATCTTTCCAACGGAATCAGTTCCTATCGGGAAAACTGTTCGTCTTTATGCTGTTCCGACGGACCAAAAACGATGCAAGGGCAGCTATTGGCTACTGGCTATTGAGCTTCCTTTTTCCTTCATAGTCCCGTCATACATCATTGTGTTGTAAACGATCGGACTTTGGCGTGATCGCATATAGGCAAGTCCGTTTTAGCGGAACTCCATCGAAAAGACCGTCGAGTCTATTCTGACGGAAAGTCCGGCCGTGTGTGCGCGGCATTATAGTTTACTTACCAAACCTTTTCAAGCATTTTATAGGGTCCTTGCCACTTAGCAAGGAACTTAATTTCCACTGCAGGGACTAAAACGAGTACACGATCCCCTGGATGGAAAGTTCAAACCTTTGCTGACCTATTGTACACTCGACTCTATGCTTGCTGCTTGTGTTCTCGGACAAGGGGCATCACGGAGCTAATTCTGACCTGAAAGGCCGAGATATGTTCTATGACACACCCCGGTAGGGTCTCAGTCTCCCAGGTCTCCTTGGCAATATCTAGCAACCCTCGGGGATGCCTCCAGTGCAAAAGTTCAAAGGGTGAGAACCATGTGGAAGACAGTGGGACCTCTCTAATTGCAAACAACATATATGGTAGTAGACCATCCCAGTCTCTCCCATCTTTATCCACCACCATCTGTAGCATACCCGTAAGGGTTTTGTTAAACCTTTAAACAAAATCATCTGTCTGAGGGTGGTAAACCAAAGTATGCAAGTGCCTAATATTGAACAATATACACAACTCTTTCATTACTTTGGACATAAAAGGAGTCGCTTGGAATCTCTTTTGGAATCCCAGTATGGGTAAACATGTGGAACAACTCTTAGGCGATCGTCTTAGAAGAAGTGTTTCTTAAGGGAACAGTCTCAGGATACCGGCATAGTACATGGGGAAATGTTCTGCCTCTGAAGGGGTTAATCTAGGTTTCCACACTATATATGTGTATCATCATCTGCTGGAGATAAAAGACATCACAGTGACTATGGAGGAAGAGGACGGAACATGACGGGAGGTTACTGGGTGTAAATAGAAAATAAGATCTTATTACCTCCTCTGCTGCCACTTCCACCAATGTCTCCTCGCTACTTCCTCCCGACTCACCTCTCACCCAGAACGTCCTATTTATACCTTTCATCACTTCCTGTCTGTACCTGACATCACTTCCTGTCTTCCATAGAGACTTCCTGTCTGGGTAGAAATGAGAAGATCACCACCTTGTAGAGCTCTGAGGAACTGCAGCCCCAAGAAACGTCTCGTAGTGTGAACACGGCCTTGAGTTGCGTGTGTATGTACTGTATATCCTTATAGATGGCCTCATCTCCTTGATCACCGGCAATGGCACCAGTGGGCTACAGTAATGGGGCATAGGGGCTGACTTTTGACACTCAGGGCAAGACTCACAATAATTGTTCACTTCAGGAAATATCCCAGGCCAAAAGAAACACAGTAAAAAATATTTCTTGGCCTTTTCATATGCCAGGTGACCCTCCCAGGAGATGTGTATGGCCCAGGTTCAACACTGTCCTCCAATAAGGGCCAGGCCCCACAAATTGTACAACATGTCATTATTAACTGCCATATGAGGGAACACATTCTCCAGCCCCGGAGCTACCGGGATCCCATTGTTTACCTTCACATTTTTCTGGGTTTGTTCAAGAGTAGGGTCCTGTAACTGGGTGGGCCCAAAGTTGTCCCAGGAGACCTCTAGCTCCGGCACACCCGGTGACTCTAGGGTCTCAGGGGCAACCTCCGGTTCAACCGCACAGACTGCTAGGGGAAAAGACATATTTTCATCAGGGGTCACTCCTACAGCATTTTCATCAACCTTTGGTTCAAAGGGGTTGGGGTTCCCCCCTGCAGTCCCACTAAAAATCCAGGCTCAGGAGTCTTATCCTTCCTACTGCAGAATTCCTGGAACAGTGGGAAGTCTCCCCCCAGTATCACATTGTGCAATAGGATAGGGGACACAGCCACTTCATGGAAACCCGACCCTGAGCTGGTTTCAAAGGTCACCAGCGCTCTGGGGTATTTTCTACAGTCATCATGCACACGTACCACTTCTTCCTGACACTGGGTCAACAGTTCAGGGTCCACAAGAGTCCATAAGGGCAAGCATGCTTGTCCACTTTATTTTTACAATAGAGTTTGGCATGATCTGCAACTAGGCGTGGCCGAGCAAACAAGCACATGCGCTGGACTATGCCACACTCTATGGCAAGGATATGCAATTAGCGGACCTCCAGTTGTTGCAGAACTACAAGTCCCATGAGGCATAGCAAGTCTCTGACAGCCGCAAGCATGACACCCAGAGGCAGAGGCACGATGGGAGTTGTAGTTTTGCAACAGCTGGAGGTCCGCCAACTGTATATCCCTGCTCTATGGACTCAGAGTTCAAGGGACATTTGGCAGCAATGTGACCCCACTCTCTGCACCGCCAACATTGGGGATGTCCACAGGTATTAACCGGGGCTTCCGAGGGACTGACCCTCTGGCCACTCACACGACTTCCCCTTTTGGGCTTAACCAACTGTGCTGCCACAATGGTTACCCGGAGGGTGTCTTTTGGCTGTTAGGGACCTTGAACCTGTAGACCCCACAATGACTGCCTCGAAATGCGCCAGCCAGCAGTGATTTTTGTGAGCTCTTCTGGCACCTCCAGTGGGCTCTGCTGTTCTTTGACTGTATGCTGAGATTGGAAGATTGTCTTTATACACTTGTGATCTTCTACTGCTGTTTGTAAGTAGTTCCTTTTTATCATTAGTTGTAATAAATTTTATCCAAAAGATAATGCACATGGCTGGTGCGCCCTTTCTTTTCTCTTTTTCATTGTTTTCTAGGATCCCCCATCCTTGAGGGCAGCAAGGCCTGTGTTCATACACTGCTCGTTCGGCTACCCACTTGTGCACAGGAGCATTTTTCTTCATTAATACCCACAATGAGGTCCTCTGAAGCAAAATAACATTCTACCAGCTCATCCTTTGAATTTGGATCAGCTTGCTTCACCCACCTCTGCAACTCAGGAGGTAGAGCTCTGAGAAACCGGTCCATCGCAACTCTCTCCACCATTTGACCAGGTTGGGAGTACTTCAGGCTGCAGCCACCATTTGACCAGGTTGATTAGGTCATACATTTGGGAGTGGGAAGATCCTCCTGACTTTAAACATCAGCTATGCACTCGCAGAGGGGGCGGGGTCACCCATTTACGTAACCGTGTGACCCCGCCCCCCTCTGACATCACGGGGAAAGCCACAGGGAAATCCCTGTAAAGTCCCTGTGCGTCAGAGGAGGGCGGGGTCACTGGATGGCCCCACCCTCCGTTATATAAGAAGTGTCAGAAGAACCGAAATGTCACATGGCGGAAGACTCCCACTGAGGCGGATCGTGCAGACGGAGTGGAGAAGAAGATGGAGAAGAAGAAGATGGAGGAAGACCAAAGGAAGACCAGAAGAAAGAAGATGGAAGAAGAAGAAATTAATAAAGGACTTGTCAAAAACCGTCTCTTGTGTTTTTAACCTTTGTGACACTTTTTTTGTGAAATGGTAGGTACCCCATTACCAATTCACACGGGGGGGGGGCAGGATCTGGGGGTCCCCTTGTTAAAGGGGGCTTCCAGATTCCGATAAGCCCCCCGCCCACCACAACCACTGGGCAAGGGTTGTGGGGATGAGGCCCTTCTCCCCATCAACATGGGGACAAGGTGCTTTGGGGGGCTACCCCAAAGCACCCTCCCAATTTGAGGGCATGTGACCTGGTACGGTTCAGGAGGGGGGGCGCTCTCTCGTCCCCCCCTTTTCCTGCGGCCTGCCAGGTTGCATGCTCGGATAATATCAATTTGGTGGTCTGCGAGTTGGTGGTAAGTAGGCTTTGTTTTTTTCCTGGGCATTCCCCAGGCTTTGTTTGCATCTGTTTGTAGCCCTCCAAAGCCGCTTACTGCGATAGCCAGCTATAAATGAAGGCGGTGGCAAGTTTTTTGAGATCACCTTGGTGTGTTTATTGGTCCAGAAATGCACCAGCACCTTTGCAGCCATGGTGCTATTTGCTGGGTGTCTGGTGTGCTTCTGTACCTTTAAGAAGGGATGGGCTGCCCTTCAGTCCACCTGCCAGCATTTATCCATCAGAATGCATGTGCCTCCACTGTGGGGACACTCATATTTTAGTGTTAGGACCACAGATATCAGGGTGCCGTGACGAGGTTCTGTGGCTTACGCATGCATTTGCAAATGCGTGCGGACTAAACCCCTGTTTTTAACGCGTACTGTTAGACAGGTCAATTTGGTTGTCTGCGAGTTGGTGGTAAGTAGGCTTTGGTTTTTTCCTGGGCATTCCCCAGGCTTTGTTTGCATCTGCATGCTCGGATAATAGTCTGGTATTGATTTTTGGGGGGACCCCACGCCATTTTTTAAAATTTTGGCACAGGGTTCCCCTTAAAATTGGTCTGGTATGGATTTTGAGGGGATCCCCTTAATATCCATACCAGACCTGTAGGGCCTGGTATGGAATTTAGGGGGACCCCCACAAAATTTTTTAAAATTTTGGTTCGGGGTTCCCCTGTGGGGAAATCCCATGCCGTTTTTATCAATTAACTTTTATATGTATTGCCGGACCGACAATTTATTATAGACGGCGCTAGCGATGGTTTTACATGACTTTTTTTCCTCTAGAAATGTCATTTTGCTGTCAGACTGTTCTAAACACAGGAAACACGCGCCCCTTTACAGGCATACTATAGACACCCACAAGGTACGAAATTTAAAGGAATATTTCACTTTTTTTTCACTTTAAGCATCATTAAAATCACTGCTCCCGAAAAAACAGCCATTTTTAAAACTTTTTTTTGCATTGTTACATGTCCCCTGGGTCAGGACCCGGGTCCCCAAACACTTTTTATGACAATAACTTGCATATAAGCCCTTAAAATTAGCACTTTTGATTTCTCCCATAGACTTTTAAAGGGTGTTCCGCGGCATTCGAATTTGCCGCAAACACCCCAAACTGTTCACTGATCGGCAAACGGGCGCACAGCCAATGTTTGACCCGAACATAAAGCCCATTACTAGCGTCCGTGCTCGCCAACTGGGCGACCAACAGTCTGTTAGTTTTCTGTTGTGCAGCCACAGTTTGTTGGCCGGTTGCCTGGACTTGCTGCTGCTGAGCCACGACTTTCTGAAACGTTTGTTGCTGTGCAGCATCACTTTGGATCAAGTCCTTTAGCAAGTCCTCCATCCTGCAGATTCACAATTACACTGCAGTACACAGTGCCTTTAAAGCAGAACTCCAGGATTTTCAAAAAATCCCCCATCAGAACCCCCCCCCCACCACCACACACACACACACAAAACACTAAACAGTTCTTACATTTGTGAAATTTCTTACCGTTTAAGAGATATGACTGAGATATGACTGTGATTCAAAAAAGGCATCATCTTTTCTGGCAGGGAGTATCTCTTAGAACAGGGATTTACATCACATCCTCTTCTCTCTCTCTAACTGTAATCAGACTACATTTCCCATGAATCCTTGAGATTGGAGTGAATGTGGGAGGTACACGAGGCTTGTACATGTAAATGTGAACTCGCCCACTTCAACATAAATCACACCCTTCATTCTGCAGCCAGCAAGTCATACATAACACACGGTATGATAGGGTACAGCCTTATAAATACAAAGCATTTTAATATAAATGCATATTAATATAATATTAATTTAATGCATATAATAAATACATTTAAATTAAATGAATACATTTATTTTAAATTCAAACCAGTGCAGCTTATCAGTGTCCACCAGTGCCAAATGTCAGGGACCACCAGTGCAGCATGTCAAGGACCACCAGTGCCGCTTGTCAAGGACCAACATGGAGGGGACCACCAGTGCCGCTTGTCAAGGACCAACATGGAGGGGACCACCAGTGCCGCTTGTCAGGGACCACCAGTGCTGAATGTCAGGGACCACCAGTGCCGAATGTCAGGGACCACCATGGCAGGGACCACCAGTGCCGAATGTCAGGGGCCACAAGTGCGGAAAGTCAGGGACCTACAGTGTTGAATGTCAGGGATTATTATCGGAAATCACTTGTATGACGAAGCGGGGATCTCGAGCTGTGGTCAGGTATTATATATGAGAACACCGATCGCTGATGTCCCCCCCCCGCCGTTATTATGATTGACAGCGCACTGTTCCTATACAGGCTGGACATCAGCAATCAGTGTTCTCATATATCAATACCTGACACAGTGGGAGATTATACAAGTCATTTGTGATGATAATCCTGCTCTGCACGGAGATAGCAGGCGGTGGGGGGGTGGCGGATTACAGGAGGAGAGGTAGAGGAAGAGGAGGAAGGAGAGAGAAGAAGGAGGACACCTCTTTCATGGGCGGCACAGACCGGGGGGCTGGGAGACCCCTTCCACCCACAACATGTCTGCTTCCTCTCCGCTTGTTTTCAGAGAACTACAAGGGGGCGTGTCAGACTACAAGGGGATGTGTCAGACCGCTGGCTGAGCCGAGGAGAAGGATAGAAGCCAGCGGTCTTACAAACAGGAAGTCACCAGGAAATAACGGCTTTTCAGCAAGTTTAGCAGCCTATTACAGAGGAACTACAGAGCTCAGAAGAACATGGATGGCAAAGTTGGTGAAGGCCAGAGATCAGCAACAAGCACATGGAAAAAAAAAATTTGGCCAGAGCTCTGCTTTAAGTAGTATAGATACACACAAAAGACGTCACAGTGACTATGAAGGAAGAGGACGGACATGATGGGGGGGGTTACTGGGTGTAAATAGAAATTGAGATCTTATTACCTCCTCTGCTGCCAATTCCAACAACGTCACCCCTACTTTGTACCTCATGGAACTTCCTGTTCCTTTATCTAACATCACTTCCTGTTTGTCCCTGACATCACTTCCTGTTTGTCCCTGACATCACTTTCTGTCTTCCATAGAGACTTCCTGTCTGGGTAGAAATGAGATCACCACCTTCTGAAGCTCAGAGGAACTGCAGTCCCGAGAAACGTCTCGTAGTGTGAACACGGCCTTGTGCTGTGTGTGTATGTACTGTATATCCTTATAGATGGGGTCAACTCCACTCCCACCAAGGGGGGTAGAAATATATTACTGCCTAGTCCAGACTTTCTCAGCCAGGGTTCCTCCAGAGGTTTCTAGGGGTTCCTTGAGCAATGAACAGTTTCTGGAAATACTAATGGTGCAGCGCTGATACAAAACCTACTCACATAATATATATATATATATATATATATATATATATATATATATATATATTTTTTTTTTTTAATGTTGTGTAAAGAAATATGAATAAACACAATACAACGAATGTTCTGCTAATACATTAAAGCAATTTCTATGTGCAGGAAGTGCCAGTGCTCACAACCGTGTTCCACATAATAATTACACAATACTTCAAAGTGCTCTTATTATAATGTCCAAAAATACAGTCCATAAATATATACATACTATATTACCAAAAGTATTGGGACACTTTTACATGCACAATAACTTTCATAGCATCCAAACCTTAGTCCGTAGGGTTCAATATTGAGTTGGCCCACCCTTTGCAACTATAACAGCTTCAACTCTTCTGGGAAGGCTGTCCACAAGGTCTAGGAGTGTGTCTATGGGAATGTTTGACCATTCTTCCAGAATAGCATTTGTGAGGTCAGGCACTGATGTTGGACGTGAAGGCCTGGCATGCAGTCTAATTCATCCCAAAGGTGTCAGGACCCTGTGAAGGCCAGTCAAGTTCCTCCACCCCAAACTCGCTCATCCATGTCTTTCTCGCTCATCTATATCATAACCCCCCCTCCACCAAATGATTTGGACCAGTGCGCAAAGCAAGGTCCATAAAGACACGTATGAGCGAGGTTGGGTTGGAGGAACTTGACTGGCTTGCACAGAGCCTTGACTTCAACCCGATAGAACACCTTCTAGCACCAGACCTCCTCTGTAGCTCGAAACAGGTGACCTGTAAAAAAATTTAAAGCGTCGCCTATGGAGATTTTTTAAGCACCTTAGTTTGTCGCCATTCCACGAGCGAGCGCAATTTTAAAGCGTGACATGTTGGGTATCAATTTACTCAGTGTGACATCATCTTTCACTCTATACAATATAAAATTGGGCTTACTTTACTGTTTTCTTATTTTTTTTTTCATTCAAAAAAGTGTATTTTTTCCAAAAAATTGCATTTGCTTGCCATTTTATTCTCTAGGGTCTCTGCTAAAGAAATATATATATATATATATATATATATATATATATATATATAATGTTTGGGGGTTCTAAGTCATTTTCTAGCAAAAAATACTGACAACAAATGTCAGAAATAGGCCTGGTCCTTAAGTGGATAAACTAGTGCAGCTGATTTCTCCAGGAAGGAGAAGAAGAGGTCCTTCCTGGAGTTTTTGGGGACCCGAAATTTGTCATTGTTGCCCCGCCACACACAGGTTTGACATGTTGGGTATCAATCTACTCGACGCACAACCTCATCTTTTTATACTTTGTCAGAAAAATAAGGTTGTATATTTCACTTGTGTGCACTGAAAATACATTTCATGTATTTGGTATTAATGATGTGTACCCTTGATAAAATACTGAGCTAGCGACTACCACCATTTTATTCTCCAGGGCCTCTGCTTTTAGAAAAGGTTTTGGGGGTTTTACTTCTTCAGGCCCAAAATGTGTATTTTAACATAAGTTCAAAAATATACGGTATATGAAAAAAACAGATGGGATCACTCTCCTGTGACCACACTCGAAACATTAGAGCTCCCCCTAGCTGCAGCCTGGTAATGACATTGCTGGGAGGTCTATTCATTTATCTGCTACATACTTCCCATCTTTATATAAAACTCTCCTGACATTTATGGGATCTATTCATTAAAAAAAAAAAAAAGGACATGAAAATGCAAAAAAATAAAATTTCTGTAAATCGGGGTAAAAAAAAAAATCTGTTTTTGTCTTCTGTATTCATAAGTGTACGATCTCCGAGTTATTTGTATAAAACCACGCCTGACGGAGGATAGGGGGTCTATTTATAAAACATTTCTTGGATGAATGTGATGAGCATTCGCCGGCTGTTACAGATTCTGGCAGCATTTGAATATACACAGTGATTTCCTATGATCGTCAGCTCCATCTAGTGGCCATAATGCAGCAGAAATACTTCAATACCACATTATTGCCATTAGAGGGCGCTGATGATCATAGGGAATCACTGCTCACATTGGTTGAACAAATGTTTAACAAACAGACCTGTAACATTTTTATTGTAAAAGGCCTTTTAAGTGGTGGGGCTAACGTGTTTCGTCCTGAAGGACGACTTGAGAAAACAGATCTCTTGCTAGAGTTTACACCACAAAATGTTCTCAGCCAAATGAGAGGTAATGACTAATGACTTTATTTTTCTCCTGCTATCAATGGCCAACACGGTACAACACTTCATCCATGTCTTTGGTGATCTCTGATCTCCTTATCAACTGTTTCTTACATGATGAAGATCAGCCATGGAGTATATCTGAGGTGTATATCAGGGTGTGCTTCTTCCCCACATGTCCAGCAACATTTATATATACAAGACATTTCCCGCACTCACTAATACACCTCGAGGGATGTGTGGGACCCCTGATGTACAGGAAGACAGGACTTCAGTGAAGAACATTTCCCTCAGTCAGACCAGGAAAGTTCATTCTCCTCCGTGTCCAATTTCAGATGACTGTAAACAGAGGACTTCTGTGGGTTACACCTCCTCCAATCAGAAGAGGAATGTGGACCTACATCAGTTTGTAATCTCACATGTGACTCGAGACCGGTCTTAGTTTGAAAACATTTCTCACATTTAGGACAGGAATATGGCTTCTCCCCTGTGTGTGATCTCTGATGTTCAGAAAGAGCGCCCTTCCGTGAAAAACATTTCCCGCACTCAGGACAGGAAAACAGCTTCTCCCCCTTGTGACTCCTCTGATGTATAACAAATTGTGATTTCATTATAAAACATTTCCCGCACTCAGCACAGGAATACGGCTTTTCCCCCGTGTGCAATCTCTGATGTATCTGAAGATATGACTTCCCTTTAAAACATTTCCCGCACTCAGGACAGGAATACAGTTTCAACCACGTGTGATACCGCAGATGGCTGGAAAAGGAGAACTTCTGAGAAAAACATTTCCCGCACTCAGGACAAGAGTACGGCTTTTCCCCTGTGTGCACTCTCTGATGCAGGGCAAGATTAGACTTCTGTGAAAAACTTTTCCTACACTCAGGACAAGAATACGGCTTCTCACCTGTGTGAGCTCTTTTATGTGCATCAAAATTGTTTTCTAATCTAAAACATTTCCCGCACTCAGAGCAGGAATACAGCTTCTCACGGATGTGAGTTGTTTTATGCTCAATCATTTTGAATTTAGTGCGGAAACACTTCCCGCACTCAGGACAGGAATATGGCTTCTCCCCTGTGTGCGATCTCTGATGTATGGAAAGATTGGACTTATATGAAAAACACTTCCCGCACTCAGCGCAGGAATACGGCTTCTCCCCTGTGTGCGATCTCTGATGTTTGGAAAGATTGGACTTTACAGAAAAACATTTCCCGCACTCAGGGCAGGAATACGGCTTCTCACCCGTGTGAGATCTCTGATGTGTGGAAAGAGTGGACTTCCCTGAAAAACATTTCCCGCACTCAGTACAGGAATATGGCTTTTCTCCCGTGTGAGATCTCTGATGTATGGAAAGAGCGGACTTCTTTGAAAAACATTTCCCGCACTCAGTACAGGAATACGGCTTTTTACCAGTGTGAGATCTTTTATGCTCAATCATTTCGAATTTAATGTGGAAACACTTCCCACACACAGGACAGGAATATTGTTTCTCCCCTGTGTGTGATGTCTGATGCGCAGAAAGATTGGACCTCCTTGAAAAACATTTCCCACACTCAGGGCAGGAATATGGCTTCTCGCCTGTATGAGATCTCTGATGTATGGAAAGATATGACTTCTGTGAAAAACATTTCCCGCACTCAGGGCAGGAATAGGGCTTCTCACCTGTGTGAGATCTCTGATGTATGGAAAGAGGGGTTTTGTTTCTAAAACATTTCCCGCACTCACCACAGGAAAACCTCTTATATGTTTGAAGGACGGCACCGTCCCTCACAGTCTGAGGTTCCTCAGGATAAGAGGAATACGATGGTCCGGCACCGTCCCGCACAGTCTGAGGTTCCTCAGGATAAGAGGAATACGATGGTCCGGCACCGTCCCGCACAGTCTGAGGTTCCTCAGGATAAGAGGAATACGATGGTCCGGGACCGTCCCGCACAGTCTGAGGTTCCTCAGGATAAGAGGAATACGATGGTCCGGCACCGTCCCTCACAGTCTGAGGTTCCTCAGGATAAGAGGAATACGATGGTCCGGCACCGTCCCTCACAGTCTGAGGTTCCTCAGGATAAGAGGAATACGATGGTCCGGCACCGTCCCGCACAGTCTGAGGTTCCTCAGGATAAGAGGAATACGATGGTCTGGCACCGTCCCGCACAGTCTGAGGTTCCTCAGGATAAGAGGAATACGATGGTCCGGCACCGTCCCTCACAGTCTGAGGTTCCTCAGGATAAGAAGAATACGATGGTCCATCTACACTGTGTGGTGCTGGATGGACATTTGAGGTAGTCGGGTTTTCTCCTGGACTATACTGTGTGATGTCCTCATCTTCTACTTTACAGTCTGGAGACAAAGTGAGACAATCCTCTGAGGTTTTCCTCATCTCCCGTCCATCTACTAAAATAGAAATACAAAGATTATTACTAGACATGAGCTGATTGGTTCCCCTAAACCAGGACTCCGCCCACATCAGGCAGCTTTGTCTCTGAGGATCTTACAATTCCCCCCTCAAGGTAACTAGTAAATGGGTCCTCTGATCTCCTACCAGTTCATTTCTTTATTCATGGACCTTAGTCAGAGAGTGAGGAAACAACGAGAACTGTCTTTTATAGGAGTGACAGTGATGAGGGGATTATAGGACGAGTGTCCCCACCCCCTCTATCACTCATTGCCATCTTCCCAACACAAGAAGTCCTACAATTCCTTATCTAGTCCATGATTTAGGCCGGGTTCACACTGGTACGATATACGCTCCGACTTTGGGAGCACATTTAGCATTAGGTGTATAAATCAATGATTCCCTATGAGAGCCGCCTTAAGTGGTCCGACTTTGAAAAAGGTTCCCGCACTACCTTGGTCCTACTTCTGCTCATCGAATATCATTGAAGTCGGATCCTTGTCCTACCCATACGACCTGTGACATCTGACATGGTGATTACAGCAGCAGTAAAAAGGAATTTATGTCACACTGGGATGGTTTTGATTGGTCAAAGGACAAGTTAGACTATCTCAAAGTCGGAGCAAAATCTTAGAAGTATGACAGAAGTAGGACCGATGTTGCAGGGCAAAGTAGAATGACAGTGGTACAACAGTCGTGAAGTACCAGTGTGAACCCGGCCTTAGTCATGAATACCAGCGGGGCTGAGCCCCACCAGAGGTCAGAGAGTGAGGATGGGGGGGAGAACAACCAAGATGAAGACTGGACTGATCCTGAAGACCACCATCATTGGGTTATTGACTCCTCCCTCATTATCACTTTCTGTTTAAGGCTCCAAAGTTGGAGGATGTTATCACATTATTATCAACATGTAAAAGTCTGTGCTCCAATCAAATCATCAGATATAAAATGTCCACCTGGTAGGAAATGGGGGTAACAAAAGAGAACATAGCAGAGTGCCGAGGCCTTTTTAATATACAACATGCTGTATGAGGTACAACAGTTGGGACTATATAGTATCAGAATTATATAATGTACAACATAGAGTATATAGTGCAGGGGTCAGGAGTATGTAATAATATATAATACTCATAATATTGGCGTTCAGTAATCAGTGGTGGCCTAAATATTTACTTAACTGAGACAAGTTGCAGAGGTCCCACACCGCTGCCTCCCATCTCCTGAGACTGCACTCAGTGACTTGGGTCTGAGACTATACAGACATATCCCTCCACCCGGCACAGACCGCAAATAACAGAGCAAGTAACCCCGGGAGAATTGTTCTGTCAGAGATCCTACTAGACCCGAGCATGGGGTAGAAGACTCAAGGTACATACCCCAGGTGCCTAGGCTAAGCAACGCCTATGGGGAAAATCTACATTTTGCTGCTAGCTGAACCCCAGAATCTCCATAAATCCAGTCTAGATACATGAATTGTGTCTGCAGCACAGAGAAGGAAGATTATCCGAGAGAAATACAGGACGGGGAACACAGCTCAGGAAAGTGACCAGGGGATTACAGGCTGATATCACCCAGTCCCCGCCCTACTCTGGACCAATCAGTGAGCAGTATGGGCGGAGGAATGGACTTATGCTGCGTACACACGACCGTTTTTTCCATCAGAATAGACTCTGACGGTTTTTCCGTCGGAGTTCCGACAGAGTTCCGCTGAAACGGACTTGCCTACACACAATCACACCAAAATCCGATCGTTCAGAACGCAATGACATACGAGGGGACTAGAAAAAGGAATTTCAATAGCCAATAGCTGCCCTTTGCATCGTTTTTGGTCCGTCAGAATAGCATACAGACGAACGGTTTTCCCGATAGGAATTGATTCCGTCGGAAAGATTTCAAACATGTTCTATTTCTAGGTCCGTCAGAGTTTTCGAAAGAAAAGGTCAGATGAAGCCCACACACGATCGGAATATCCGATGGAATGATTCCGTCTGACCTTTTCTGCTGGAAAGTCCGGTCGTGTGTACGCGGAATTAGAATTATTGACCCACCTGTGCTGATCTCTGTAGGAGTGTCCTCCTCTATAAATGTCCCCGTTATTCCATCCTCCTCCATAGACTGCTGATCATCCCTCACATACGTCTCTTCTTCTTCTTCTGATTTAACCTCAAATTCTATATCAATTGGATCTCCACTCTAAATCATGAAAATGAGAGAAAATATCATCAGTTAAATAGAAGCTTTAATATTGTGACATCACATAACAAATCAACAAATCGTATCCATATATCTGTGTTTTACAATCTCCGTCCCACCAACCTTGTAACAGTGAGGGATGGTGAGACCTTCCTGTGTGGAATCCCGGGAATACAGAGGACGGGGACATCTCTCTGGTGGGTTTCTATAGCTGGATGACTCATCATCCTCCTCTTTTATCTCTTCTTTAACCTCAACTTTAGGATCTCTCAGGTTTTCACTCTGAATATATAATAAAAATGACATCAATTGTAACAATGCAGGTAATGTACAGATCCTAATGATACTATCAGTGATCGTTCCTCATCTACCTGATGATGGTGAGGGATGGTGTGATCTTCCTGTGTGGAATCCCGGGAATACAGAGGACGGGGACATCTCTCTGGTGGGTTCCTGGTCTTCGGTGACTCCATCATATCCTTGTGTCCTTCTGAAATCTCCTCCATCACACCATACTCCTCATCCTCCTCTTTAAATTCTTCTTTAACATCAATATTATTATCCCCAATGATTCCACTCTAAACATATAATAAGATATTTATTGTAACAAATATGCTTGTGTATAAATCATAACGACCAATAATTGTCAATCATCTACCTGATGATGGTAAGAGATGGTGTGATCTTCCTGTGTGGAATCCCGGGAATACAGAGGACGGGGACATCTCTCTGGTGGGTTCCCATTACTGGATCCATCTGTAGGAAACACACACACTGACTGAATACATTGTTTCTATGTGTTTATCAGATGATGGGGGATCTAGGTGGAGCCTCCGT
Source organism: Aquarana catesbeiana (assembly GCA_037953035.1). Lineage (NCBI taxonomy): Eukaryota > Metazoa > Chordata > Amphibia > Anura > Ranidae > Aquarana > Aquarana catesbeiana. Next base: position 6,383,007 of record JBBHAA010001166.1, read on the forward strand.
ACTGCTCTCTCCTTTACAATAAAGTCTCCTCTTACCCGGTGATGTGAGGGGCGGCTGATTGTCCATCATGATGTCCTTCCCAGCACCGCTCACCTCTCCTGTCAGCAGCTCGATGATCTCTCTGGTGACTTCTAGAATCTTCTTTTTATTTCTCTATTCTATCAGGGAGGGAGGTGGAGGCAATGTGATGGTCATATGATCTCCAGACTTCACAGGAGGAAAACTCTAGATTTGAGCACAAAAAGTAAAATCAAATGACATTCCCAGAATCCTCCTCACCTCACCCATCAGGTCTCCATTATATCAAAACCCCACATGGATACAATTTACCCACAAAGGGACCCAAGTCTGTAGGTTAAAAGCTTGTCACAAGGAATTCTGGTGTCATTACACACAATGCAGGAGCAATAGTCTTGCTTTGCTTGTGACAGGGATATTGAGAAGAGGAGCTGTAAGGTCAGTGTAATGTCATAGGATTCTCTGACTCTGATTGGAGAGACATGGGAGGGGCGCTCTGTGAGGTCAGTGTGATGTCATAGGATTCTTTGACTCTGAATTGGATGGACATTGGGAGGAGGAGCTGTGGAGGTCAGTGTGATGTCATAGGATTCTCTGATTCCAGATTAAGAGACATTGGAAGGAGGAGCTGTGGAGGTAAGTGTGATGTCATAGGATTCTCTGACTCTAATTGGAGGGACATTGGGAGGAGAAGTTGCAAGGTCAGTGTGATGTCATAGGAGTCTCTGACTCTGATTGGAGAGACATGGGAGGGGCGCTCTGTGAGGTTTCTGTACACTGTGGGGTTCAGCTTCAAGTGGAGAGCTTTCAGAGGGGTAATCCAAGCTGCACGTAAGGTAAAGGGCTTCCTGTTTATTAGTCAGCGTGTACAGCAAACAGCAAAAAGTTTCCCGTACAGAGGTAAGAAATACAGTCCCAATACAAGTCCAGCAAACAGTTATGAAGCCTCCTGGTTTGTGAATAGACCTCAGTGTGTCTACTTCAGTCCTGCAGACATGTTACCTCACAACCTGCTGGTCTCCTTTCTCAGCACCAACAACAGACTAACCCAGAGAAGACAAATTATACCCCAGGTGGGGAGCAAGGTCTGGCCAGTCCTTACCCCTTCCATCCTGCTACAGACCTCTCACTGCCACCTATTTACTTTTTGAACTACAATATCTTATGGGGCAGATACACTCCATCTACAACTGACAGGGGCTGTTTGTCGCATACCTCCCCCCGCTATTTGAACCCATGGATTCGAACACAAGCTACCAACCAATGGTTTCCATAAAGGGCATCCGCATTTTTCTGATTGCGACCAGGCCGGTTCACCACTTTAAAAGAAAAATCTTGGAAGGCTAGGAACCACCGGGTCATTTTTGCATTACGGACCTTAGCCTGGGCCATTCATTTTAAGGGAGCATGGTCTGTTATGAGTCAAAAGTGGCTCCCCAGCTGGTAGTACCGTAGAGCCTCGAAGGACCACTTGATGGCCAAACACTCTCGCTCCACAATACTACAATTTCTTTCTGCAGGGGTCAGCTTCTGACTCGAATAGCCCACTGGGTGTTCTTCTCCATCTACCACTTGGGACAAGACAGCCCCCAGACCTACATGTGAAGCATCGGTCTGGACTACAAATTCTTTGTTGAAGTGTGGGGCTACTAGCACAAGTTGTTTAAACTGGGCCTCCTCCACACTTTGGAAAGCTGCTTCAGCCTCGGGATTCCACTAAATCACTAGAGGAGCTCTTGCCCTTGGTAAGGTCACTTAAGGGTGCTGCCATTGTGGCAAAGTTTGGGATGAACCTCTGATAAAATCCAACCATGCCTAGGAAAGTTCTCACTTGTTTCCTGGTGGCAGGAGCAGGCCAGTCTCTAATGGCTTCTACCTTATTGACTTGGGGTTTTATTAGGCCCTGCCCAATGCTGTACCCCAGATACTGAGCCTCTTCTAACCCTATGGCACACTTATTTGGGTTTGCTGTTAAGCCAGCATGTATAATGGAATTTTAATACAGCCTGCACTTTATGTAGGTGGCTTTCCCAGTCTGTGCTCCAAATAACCACATCATCCAGATAGGCTGCTGAATAGCGTTGGAGTGGGCTAAGAATCTCATCCATCCATTGCAATGTAGCGGGAGACTCATTTAGCCCAAAGTGCATCCATGTATACTGCCACAAGTCCTCTTGGGTTGCAAAAGCTGTCTTCTCTTTTGCTTCATCTGTCAGGGGAACCTGCCAATACCCTCTAGTGAGATCAAAGGTGGTTATGTACCTGGTGGAATCCAGCTTCTCAACTAGTTCATCAACCCGGGGCATGGGAAAGGTGTCAAACTTCGACACTTCGTTCAGTTTCTAGAAGTCATTACAAAATCTTAAAGGATCCATCTGGCTTGAGAACTAAGACTATAGGACTACACCATTCACTTTTGGACCTTTATATCACCCCGAGGTCTACCATCCCACATACTTCTTCAGCTACTGCCTGTCTGCGGGAGTCTGGAATACGATACGGCTTAAGTCACGGCCAAACCTTGGGGTCAGTGACTATGTCATGTTTAATTAGATTTGTGCAGCATGGCAACTGTGAGATAAAAACTGTATTTCGCTGTAGAAACTCTCTCACCTTTTTGTGACAATGACAGACTCAGGTATCTGAACCTCACCTATGCCTTCATCTTTCTCTGGGGGCCTATCACCCAGGGCTAGGAGAGCTTCTCTATCTTTCTAGGCTTTAATTAAATTTACATGCCAGATCTCTTCTTCTTTCTGCCTCTCTGGTGGGTACACCTTATAGTTTACTTACCAAACCTTTTCGAGCATTTTATAGGGTCCTTTCCACTTAGCAAGGAACTTACTTTCCACTGCGGGGACTAAAATCAGTACACGATCCCCTGGGTGGAAAGTTCGGACCTTAGCTGACCTATTGTACACTCGACTCTACGCTTCCTGGGCTTGCTGCTTGTGTTCTCGAACAAGAGGCATCACGGAGCTAATTCTGTCCTGAAAGGCCGAGATATGTTCTATGAAACACCCCGGTAGGGTCTCAGTCTCCCAGGTCTCTTTGGCAACATCTAGCAACCCTCGGGGATGCCTCCAGTGCAAAAGTTCAAAGGGAGGACCCTGTGGAAGACAGTGGGACCTCTCTGATTGCAAACAACATATATGGCAGTAGACCATCCCAGTCTCTCCCATCTTTATCCACCACCATCTTTAGCATACCCGTAAGGGTTTTGTTAAACCGTTCTACTAAACCATCTGTCTGAAGGTGGTAAACCAAAGTATGCAAGTGCTTAATATTGAACAATATACACAAATCTTTCATTACTTTCGACATAAAAGGAGTCCCTTGGTCGGTTGGAATCTCTTTTGGAATCCCAGTACATGTAAACATGTGGAACAACTCTTATGCCGCGTACACACGGTCGGACTTTGCGCCTACAAAAGTCCGACAGACTTTCGACGGACTTTTGGCGGACTTGCGGCAGACTTTCTAACGAACGGACTTGCCTACATACGATCACACAAAAGTCCGACGGATTCGTACGTGATGACGTACACCGGACTAAAATAAGGAAGTTGATAGCCAGTAGCCAATAGCTGCCTTAGCGTGGCTTTTTGTTCGTCGGACTGGCATACAGACGAGCGGATTTCTGGGTCCGGCGGAGTTACGACGTAAAGATTTGAAGCAAGTTCCAAATCTAAAGTCCGTCAGATTTGTGGCTGGAAAAGTCCGTCGAAAGTCCGGGGAAGCCCACACACCATCGGATTGTCAGCCGGCTTTGGTCCGTTGGACTTTTGTATACGAAAAGTCTGACCGTGTGCACGCGGCATTAGGCGATCGTCTTAGAAGAAGTGTTTCTTGAGGGAACAGCCTCAGGATACCGGCATAGTCCATGACCCCTTTAAATAATCCCCGCCACTAACAAAAGTGGTATAATCCATTAGTATAGACATATGAGGTGAGAAGGTGATTGGTGGGAAAGGTGACACATCTCCAAAATTAAGAGAATGTTCCGGCCCCGTAAATGGAGGGAACGTTCTTCCCCTAAATGGGTTAATCTAGGTTTCCACACTATATATGTGTGTATCACCATCTTCTGGAGATAAAAGACGTCACAGTGACTATGGAGGAAGAGGACGGACATGATGGGGGGGTTACTGGGTGTAAATAGAAAATAAGATCTTATTACCTCCTCTACTGCCACTTCCAGCAACGTCACCTCTACCTCGTATCACAAGGAGCTTCCTTCCTGTACCTGACATCACTTCCTGTCTGTGCCTGACATCACTTCCTGTCTTCCATAGAGACTACCTGTCTGGGTAGAAATGAGAAGATCGCCACCTTATGGAGCTCAGAGGAACTGCAGCCCTCGAGAAACGTCTCGTAGTGTGAACACGGCCTTGTGCTGTGTGTGTATGTACTGTATATCCTTATAGATGGGGTCATCTCCACTCCCACCAAGGAGGGAGAGAAGTATATTACTGCCTAGTCCAGACTTTCTCAGCGAGGGTTCCTCCAAAGGTTTTGGTGGGTTCCTTGAGCAATGAACAGTTTCTGGAAATAATAATGGTGCAGCGCTGATACAAAACCTACTCACATAATATATATATTTTTTTTAATGTTGTGTAAAGAAATATGAATAAACACAATACAACGAATGTTCCGCTAATACATTAAAGCAATTTATATGTGCAGGAAGTGCCAGTGCTCACAACTGTGTTCCACATAATAATTACACGATACTTCAAAATGCTCTTATTATAATGTCCAAAAATACAGTCCATATAGATATATATATATATATATATATATATATGTATATACACTATATTATCAAAAGTATTGGGATGCCTTTACATGCACAATAACTTTCATAGCATCCAAACCTTAGTCCGTAGCGTTCAATATTGAGTTGGCCTACCATTTGCAGCTATAACAGCTTCAACTCTTCTGGGAAGGCTGTCCACAAGGTCTAGGAGTGTGTCTATGGGAATGTTTGGCCATTCTTCCAGAAGAGCATTTGTGAGGTCAGGCACTGATGTTGGTCGTTAAGGCCTGGCTCGCAGTCTCTGCTCTAATTCATCCCAAAGGTGTTCTATGGGGTTGAGGTCAGGACTCTGTGAAGGCCAGTCAAGTTCCTCCACCCCAAACTAGCTCATCCATGTCTTTCTCGCTCACCCATGTCATAATTCCCCCTCCACCAAATGATTTAGACCAGTGCACAAAGCAAGGTCCATAAAGACATGGATGAGCGAGGTTGGGGTGGAGGAACTTGACTGGCCTGCACAGAGCCTTGACTTCAACCCAATAGAACACCTTCTAGCACCAGACTTCCTCTGTAGCTAGAAACAGGTAACCTGTAAAATTTTTTAAAGCATCGCCTATGGAGATTTTGAAACACCGTAGTTTGACGCCATTCCATGAGCGAGCACAATTTTAAAGTGTGGCATGTTGGGTATCAGTTTACTCGGCGTGACATCATCTTTTACACTATACAAAATGAAATTGGGCTAACTTTACTGTTTTCTTTTTTTTTTTTCATTCAAAAAAGTGTATTTTTTCCAAAAAATTGCATTTATAAAGATTGCCATTTTATTCTCTAGAGTTTCTGATAAAGAAAATATATATATATATAGGGGGGCGCATGCGCGTGAGCAACGGAGATGGCCGCCTGACTCCACTGCTCCGCGCCGACGGAACTTAATAACCGGCCAGCGGCAGCACAGAGAGAGCGGGGATACAGCCCTCATCCCTCCCCGGTGTTCCGGAACACCTAGGGCACGATCGGTAATGTACCGACCCGCAAAGAACAAGCCCGAAAGCCGGCAAACCCACAAACTCTCTTCAGGTCCTGGCAGGGGGAAATCTAAGATGGCGCCTGAGCCTCCGGAGTCAGACGACGCCACACAGCTCTCTGTTGAGGACCCGGCGTCTCCGGTGGACAGCATGCACCAGTTCCCCACAGACTTGAGGAGTCCTGTCCCCACAGACCCAGACATTTCTTGGACATGTTCCGCAGCATTGTGAGGGACGATATCACAGTAGCGTCCCGCAAGCTCTCCTCGGACCTGGTAAGGGGCCTTAAAGAGATAGGCCACCGCACCAATCAGCTAGAACAACGCATGGACCTGGCTACCATGGTCCTTAAGGGCCATGAGGAGGAGGTTGACAAATTGACCACCGAGATTGAGACCCTGAAAGATAAATTGGAGGATGCTGAAAATAGGGCCCGCAGGGACAATTTACGCTTACGCGGTATCCCGGAGCTCATTACAGACCTGCATGGCACAGTCACTGCCTTTTTTCAAGAATTGGCCCCTGAGATCCCAGTGGAGAGGCTCGAATTCGACCGAATTCACAGGTCCCTGGCACCTAAACCCTCAGAAGGCCCTCCGAGGGATGTCATCATCAAATTTCATTATTACCGCACTAAAGAGAAGCTTCTGCAAGCGGCAAGAAACCAACCTGACCTTTCTTTTCAAGGTAACTCTCTTCAGTTGTTTGCAGACCTGTCTCCGGTCACCATAGCCAGACGACGAGGCCTTAAATCCTATCTCCAGGTCCTTCAATCCGACAAGATCAAATATAGATGGGGATTCCCCTTCAAGCTCTCTTTCTGCCACTTGGGCCGCCAATTTCACGCTACTTCCCCAGCTGACCTGAAAAGACACTTCCAGGATCTGCAGTTGGACCTTCCTGTCTCCCAACCGGTAACGTCGTCATCTTCCTCTTCTTCCAGACCGGGTCCATCCAGACCTCCGCGACAATCCTCACAACGCTCTCAGCCAGGATCCCAGGCCTTGAGGGATCTACAGGCCCAGCGTTTCCTTAAGTCTGCGAATGGTTGAAGGTACTTGGTTTTCATTTTTTATGATTCCTGAGTTTTTTTCTTTCCTACCAGCCCACATGCCACAACCAAGGATTATAGTTACCTCGTCAGTTCATTTCCCAAATCACATGGGAACTATTGGAAATGCCCCCCCCCGATTTATTTGCATATTGATTTGACTTTAGTCCTTTGCCCCGGAGTTATCATTTAACACCCAAAAATGGCCGCCCCATTTGTGAGATGGCGGCGAGGGTGTGCACCGATATCCTTCTGTTTAATCCAGAGACAGGGGCAAGGGCTGATCTGACTGCCATTTCCCCACACAATGGATATACCGAAGATTGAAAGAGCGACTTTTATTTTTTCTGAGCTTGTTTTCTTTCTTTTTTCTTTTTATATTTTTTCATGAAGAGTGTGGGGGAGGGGGGGGGGGTATGTATACCTTACTAAGGTATTGTTATTGGTTTACCAATCTGGTTGTGGCCCCAGCTTCTGCGCGGCGGACCCTCGACCCTGTTGGGGGGTTCGGGGAGGATGCTGGCGCAGTAAGGTCGGGCTAGTCTTCGCGCTTACCTAAAGGTGATGGTGGGTTAGCCGCCGTCTCCGAGGGCCTGGGGATTTTATACAATCCTACCTTCATTTGTTTTGTTTTATATGTTTGATTTTTGTTACTCATGCTGGTTCTAGTTAAATGGTTTGTTTGAATCTTTTTAGAATCTGTGCACAACTTTATTCTAAAAGTTTACAATGCATAGGCCGGTGGTTCCGTCGGACCACTGCTCCCCCTTATGTGTTGGCACTTGGCTGAGACGGTTGTCTTGCCTAAGCTCCCACCCACCTGGGTCGTACAACCCACAAGATATAGCAATTATACTATTAAGGTTTGCTCTCTTTCGAGCTCTCCTCAATACACTTATCTTTTTTGTTTTGCTTCTCTTCTTCTCCCCTCTCCTTGGCCTTTTTCTTTTCTTTCCTTTTCTCCCCTCTTTCTCAGTCCATGGGGTGCTTGGCTGGAACAATGTACAGGAGTCCCCCCCCTGCTTAAATGACAATAAATTGGTTGTCCTCGAATGTCCAGGGCATGAATTCCCCTCAGACAAGGGTCAAGATTTTCAAGTACCTCAAACAACAAAAATAAAATAATATCGCTTGTCTGCAGGAAACTCATTTTGCTTCCTCCTCCTACCCCAAATATTTTGCGGCGGATTACCCCCATGTTTTCCTGGCCAATGCCCCTACTAAACAGAGGGGTGTCATGATTGCCCTACACAAATCGGTCACATTTACTTGCAGTAAACAGATAGCAGACCCAAATGGCAGGTACCTAATTCTCCAAGGAACCATCCAAGACTCAGAGGTTACGATTATGACCTATTATGCCCCGAACAAAAACCCGGGACCTTTTCTGACCCATGTCTGCGCCTTGTTGAGCTCTCACCAGCGAGGCACAGTACTTTTGGCGGGAGACTCTAATGTGGTATTGAATTGTTCCTTAGACAACTACCCCTCAGATCACAAAACCCCTGCCCCCGCAGCTAAAACATTTCAACATTCACTGCAGCAACTTGATTTAGTAGATGTTTGGAGGGAATTCCATCCTATGGGCAGAGATTACACCCACTATTCCCACCCCCATCATTCCCATTCCAGGATTGACCATATGTTCGTTCTCCGCAAACACCTTCCTTTAATATACTCCAGCTCCATATTGTCGGTTCCATGGTCGGATCACGACCCTATTCTTACGGTGTGCAACTCTCTACTTTGTAAACCACAATTTTCTTCTTGGGTGATGAATGACTCCCTTTTGTCATACAAAGAGATCCTTAAGGACATCCACAAGGCCTCAGTAGAATATTTTAAACTGAATTTAGGCTCCGTCTCGTCTTCTGTTACATTATGGGAAGCATATAAGGCAGTTTTAAGAGGCCACATTATCCGCCTGGCGTCTAAACGTAAAAAGGAAAGGGAACGGGTACGCCATGACCAGGAGGATAAACTGGAAACAATAGCAAAAACCTTTAAACAATTCCCCTCCCCAGCTAATCGCAAACTCTTAGATAAGGCCCATACAGAGCTTGACTTATGCTTGACGGACGAAGCGGAACATACGTTACGATGGACCCGACAAAAATGGTATGCCAAATCCAATAAACCAAATGCAATGTTGGCAAATAAATTGCGTACATTTGTTCCTAAATTTGCTCCCATTACATTACGTACCCGCCACAACACTCTTACCGGTAACCCACAACGAGTACTGGAGCAGTTCCGGTATCGTCCTACTAAATTATACTTTGCACCTGACCTTTCTCCTGCCCATGACCCAGAACCTTTTTTGACCAATCTATCTCTACCTTCCTTGTCTGAAGCCCATACATCCCTGATGGACCGGGACATACAAGTCTCGGAAGTCCTTCAGTGTATTAAAGAATTGAAGGTGGGTAAAAGACTGGGCCCTGATGGATTTACGACACTTTACTACCGGAAAACAGCAGATGTTATCGCCCCCCATCTAACAAATATGTATAATTCAGTCAAGGAAGGCCACCCATTCACGTCTAATTTGCTGACCGCCAATGTTGTCATGATCCCTAAACCTGACAGAGACCACTCATCGTGGGCTAATTTCCGGCCAATCTCACTAATCAATATCGACATGAAAATTTTAACCAAAATCTTAGCCAATCGCCTCAACTCCTTTTTACCACGTTTAATAAAAAAGGATCAAGTGGGCTTTGTCCCAAGAAGGCAGGCTAGTGATGCCATACGCCGCCTCCTTCAAATCCAACACATCGTCCACAATAGATCCCTAGAAACAATGTTTTTGTCATTAGATATCAACAAAGCTTTTGACACTTTATCGTGGCCCTACTTGATACAGGTACTTAAACGCTATGGTTTCGGGGCCTCCTTTACGAGATGGGTTTCCGCTATATACGATTCTCCTCAGGCTAAAGTGAAATACTGTGGGTTCGAGTCAAGCATTTTTCCCATTACAAGGGGTACACGTCAAGGCTGCCCACTCTCCCCACTTTTATTTATTTTGGCACTGGAACCCCTAGCAGAGGCCATACGATCTCATCCGGATATAGCAGGAGTTGAGGTGGCAGGCACCTCACGTAAGTTATCACTATTTGCGGATGACATCCTATTGACCATCACTAAACCAAGGATTTCCCTCCCGAATCTGCTTTCACTCCTAGATACCTTTGCCACCTTCTCGGGTCTAGCAGTCAATCCCACCAAATCCAGAGCAATGTCAATCAACCTCTCCACCTCAGAATTGGAAGCCCTACAATCCAAATTCCCTTTTCAGTGGATGGAAACATTACCCTACCTTGGGATTCGGCTCACTTCAAATTACTCAGCTCTATACCAGGCCAACTATCCTTTACTATTTTGCAAACTATCGGCCCTGCTGTCCTCCTGGGCCGCCCTTCCACTGTCGTGGTTCGGGAGGATTGCAACCATTCGTATGACGTATCTCCCAAAGTTGCTTTACTATTTTCGGGTCTTACCGGTTCAGGTCCCTTCCCATATTCTTCAACAAAAAATTATGCAATTCATTTGGGGTTCAATAAAACCTAGAATTAAGAGACAAGTGCTGTATGCATGTAGGATTAATGGTGGCCTCTCGGTGCCCAACCTTCAAGCTTACTATACGGCAGCGACTATTGCCCACTATCCCACCTCCATGAGAAACAGCAAATGCCACTATGGCCCACTATTGATATGGTGGATTCAGATCCGATACCATTGGCCTCCCTTCCTTGGCTCCCTCAAGCCCACCGCCCTACCACTATAGGCCCATGTTTAGCCCACTCTCTGCGTGCATGGGACTCAGTCAAATATTCTGCTGGCTTAATCTCTCCCCATCTTCCCCTACTGCGCCTTCTCCAATGCCCATTATTCCCACCTGGACGCGATAATCCATTGCAATTTTCGTGGTGGACTGCAAACGGCTTCACTGATGTCCACTCTATGTTCACTCCTACCAAAATCATATCATTCGCAGCTTTACCTTCTTCCCATGACATTCCCCTTAGGGAACACTATAGTTACATACAAATTCGACACTTCCTCCAATCCCTAATAAAATATCAACCAATCCCCTATACGTTAACTCCGTTTGAAAGCATTTGCAGATCGCGGCCCCAGTCCTCGGGTTTGATTTCCTTAATATATACGGCTATAATAGGCTCCAAGAGACCACCCCTGAGACCCTATCACCGTCAATGGGAGGTGGAGTTGGGGAGGAGATTGGACCCGGAGGACTGGCAGATCATGACCACCTCACTCTCCAAATGCTCCAAAAATGTACTCTTTTTAGAAAACGCCTATAAAGTACTTTATAGATGGTATCACACTCCAGCCAGACTGGCGAGTTTTATCCCAACATATTTCCGCTGTGCTTTCGTGGGTGTTCTCACGAAGGTACAATGGCACACATCTGGTGGCAGTGCCCCAGGGTTTGTAGGCTATGGGTCAGAGTTTATGCATTGCTTCGTAACCTCTTCAATACTAATATAAAGAGGGATCCTTTTGAAGCTATATTGGGGAAACCGATAGCTGAATTATTAAGGCCAGAACCCCATTTGGCATCCCATATCTTTACTGCAACTAAATTAACCATAGCAAGGGCCTGGAAGACCCCGGCTCTCAGTTTCGAGGCTGTCAAAAATCGGGTAAATGATATTATGGTTAATGAGAAACTGACGGCCGTGGCATCCGATACACATGATAAATTCCTCCGAGTTTGGCAGCCGTGGGTAGTGTACTCCCATCCATCTCAGTTTGATTCCAATTTACTCTCTCTCTAGCACAGCTCCATCCTCCCCACCCCGTGGATTTCCCCCTTTTCCCTTTTTTCTCCTTTTGCTTGTTTCATTCTCTCTCTGGTCCTTCCCCTTGTTACCTTTTCTTTTTTCCTTTCCCTTTACTCAGTTTCTATAGCCCACAAGATATGTTTTGTGGGCCATTGACACATATTGTGAGCCAACTTGGAAATATTTTTCTTTATATTTTTTTTATTATAATTTGCTATATTTCAAACATAATCATTTCTATTTATAGTTCTCACCACAATTATTATATAAAATTCGGCATTTAGTTTTATAACAGTGGCGGAATCCAATGTCTCGCTATAGAAATATTTATTGTTGTTACCACAAGAAGCCAATTGTAGTCTGGAGATCTGATACAGATCCTAATGTCGTTCACTATTATGTCTGTGATGTCATAAGCTGTTTCAGTATGTTCACATAATGTGTCTTTCATTATTTACCTGTACTGATATGTTGATATTTCTGTTCAATAAACCCATTTGTACAAGAAAAAAAAAAAAAAAAAAAAAAAAATATATATATATATATATATATATATATATATATATATATATATATATATATATATATATAAATTTGTCTAATTCATTTTCTAGCAAAAATTACTGACAACAAATGTCAGAAATAGGCCTGGTCCTTAAGTGGATAAACTAGTGAGGCTGATTTATCCAGGAAGGAGAAGAAGAGGTCCTTCCTGGAGTTTTTGGGGACCCGAAATTTGTCATTGTTGCCCCGCCACACACAGGTTTGACATGTTGGGTATCAATCTACTCGACAAACAACCTCATCTTTTTATATTTTGTCAGAAAAATAGGATCGTATATTTCACTCGTGTGCACTGAAAATACATTTAATGTATTTGTTTTTACTGATGTGTACAGTCAGTGCCGGGACAAGGTCATCCGGTGCCCAGGGCGAAGATGAAAAACTGCGCCCCCCCCCCCCCCCTGTGAAAAGCTACAGCGCCTACAGACGATGGAATCTATACTAATGCATCAGTGACAGTGCGTAAACCCCCTTCCTGCTGCATATTACCAATACCATTGCTAATTAAGCAAACTCCCCTCAGAGACTGCAGACATGATACAAGAGATCAATGCAGTCTCACCAGTGCCCATCAAATGCAGCCTACCGCTGTGCCCATCAATGCCGCCTCACTATGCCCATAATTGCAGTCTTACTGTGCCCATAATCGCAGCCTCTGTGACCCTAGTTTCAGCCTCTCTCTTTGTGCCCATAATCGCAGCCTCTGTGCCCATAATCGCAGTCTCTCTGTGCCCATAGTTTCAGCCTCTCTCTTTGTGCCCATAATCGCAGCCTCTGTGACCATAATCACAGACTCTCTGTGCCCATAGTTTCAGCCTCTCTCTTTGTGCCCATAATCGCAGCCTCTGTGCCCATAATTGCAGCCTCTCTGTGCCCATAATCGCAGCCTCTCTGTGACCATAATCGCAGCCTCTCTGTGACCATAATCGCAGCCTGTGTGACCATAATTGCAGCCTCTCTGTGACCATAATCGCAGCCTTTCTCTCTGTGACCATAATCGCAGCCTCCATGACCTTAATCACAGCCTGTGTGCCCTTAATAGCAGCCTCTCTGTGACCATAATCGCAGCCTCTGTGACCATAATTGCAGCCTCTGTGCCCATAATGGCAGCCTCTCTGTGCCCATAATCGCAGCCTGTGTGACCATAATTGCAGCCTCTCTGTGACCATAATCGCAGCCCGTGTGACCATAATCGCAGCCTCTCTCTCTGTGACCATATTTTCAGCCTCATTTTGCCTATGAATGCAGACTCACCATAGCCTGCCCTGGATGGATCACACAGCCGACATCTCCTGCAGCGCTGTGTGTCACACAGCTGGGTCTGTGTGTGTGTGTTCGGCGGCGTAACAAGGTCCCGCCCCCCTAGACTGGCTCGTGTGATAGGCGGAACACTGGTTCAATCTGCTACCACATGAGCCAGTCTAGGGGGGCGGGTCCTTTTTACGGCGCCGTGTGTGTCAAACAAGAGGAGGAGGTGGGAGGGGAGCGCTGCAGCCACAGATCAAAGCGGTCTGTAGCGTGGCCTCTACTGCGCCTCCCTTCCTCCAGTAAATGGTCCCGCCCAGGGCATCCGCCCCTTCTGCCCACCCCTTGTACCGGCCCTGTGTACAGTTGAGAAAATACCGAGCTGGCGACTACCACCATTTTATTCTTCAGAGCCTCTGCTTTTAGAAAAAGTTTTGAGGGTTTTACTTCTTCAGGCCCAAAATGTGTATTTTAACATAAGTGCAAAAATATACGGTATATGAAAAAACAGCTCTAGTAGTGAAAGGGTTCGTGAGAGCAAGATGGAAACACTCTCCTGTGACCACACTCCAAACACTAGAGCTCCCCCTAGCTGCAGCCTGGTAATGACATTGCTGGGAGGTCTATTCATTTATCTACTACATACTTCCCATCTTTAAATAAAACTCTCCTGACATTTATGGGATCTATTCATTAAAAAAAAAGGACATGAAAATGCAAGAAAATTAAATTTCTGTGACTTGGGGTTAAAAAAATATATATATGTTTGTCTTCTGTACTCATAAGTGTACGATCTCTGAGTTATTTGTATGAAACCACGCCTGACGGAGGATAGGGGGTCTATTTATAAAACATTTCTTGGATGATTAGGACGAGCACTCCCCCAGCTGTTACAGATTCTGGCAGTATTTTAACTGCTTGCCGCCCATCAGGCGTCATATGAGGGCCAGGCGGCGCGGCTCTTGTTCTGGGTGGGCGTCACATGACGTCCGTCCATTTAAACAGGGTATGCGCGCGATCGTGTGCGCGCAGCCCTGTACCTTCGGTGGCGGCGTGTCACGGAGACACCACTTGCCACCAAGGGGGGTGAACAGCCATTGGGCATGGCTGTTTACCACGTGATCGGCCGTGATGAAGTCAAGGCTGATCACAGATGGTACCGCCCCAATTTGCACGGCGCAAGCTCGCTGCGCGCGCACGTTGGTGGCGATGTGTTCCCGGGAACACTGCGCGTCACCGATGCTGGTAAACAGCCATTGGCCGGCGGCTGTTTACCACGTGATTTGGCTGTGATCCTTTCACAGCCAATCACTAAATGTAAACATAGAGCGGTAACGAGATGTTACTGGGTTCTCCTCCTCACACACCGATCGTGTGTGAGGAGATTGCGGTAACATCTCGTTACTGTTTAAAGTGCACACCAATCACACTGATTGCCCCCCCCAATAAAGAGGACCTGTCACCACCCATCAAAGTACCTGTCAGTCCATCTGAGTACTTGTCACAGTTCATATGAGTACTAAGTACCTGAGTACCTGTCACCGCTCTTCAGAGTACCCGAGTGCCAGTCATCAGCTCATCAGAGTCCCTGAGTACCGTATTTATCGGCGTATAACATGCACCTTTTTTCCCCTTAAAATCAGGGGAAAATTGCGGGTGCGTGCTATACGCCGATCCCCTGCGATCCCCCGCTGACTGAGCTTCAAAATCTCCGACCGCGATTTGAAAATGGCGCCGCCGGTGCCGAAATACACAGAGCCGGTCCTCGGCTCTTCTCGGCCACTTTCGGCTTCACTCGAGCGCCGCCCGAACCTAGCCGAGTGTACTCGGCTAGGTTCGGATAGCTCCGCTCACAGTCATGCCCATCCCGGGCGGGACTACGAGTTGAGCCGAAAGTGAACGAGAGCCGCCGAGAACCGGCTCTGTGTATTTCGGCGCCGGCGGCGCCATTTTCAAACTGCAGTGACAATGAAAAGTCACTGCAGTTTAACGGCAGCCTGAGCAAGGCTGCAAATGGACACAGAAAGCTGCAGATCAGCACTGACAAAGCTGCAAGGCTGCAAATGGACACTGATAAGGCTGCAAATGACACCAAGGATGCTGACTGCAAGGCTGCAAATGACACCAAGGATGCTGACTGCAAGGCTGCAAATGACACCAAGGCTGCTGACTGCAAGGCTGCAAATGACTGCAAGGCTGCAAATGACACTGGACAAGCATGCAGATGGACGCTGTGCAAGGCTGCATTGATGGGCATTTAAATGTAAGTTTTTTTCCTTAAAACATTTTTTTCCTTATAATTCCCTCCTAAACTTGGGGTGCGTGTTATACGCCGGCGCGTGTTATACGCCGATAAATACGGTACCTATCTGTAGCCCATCAGAGTCCCCGGGTACCTATCTGTAGCCCATCAGAGTACCCGAGTACCTGTCACCAGGCCATCAGAGTACCCGAGTACCTGTCACCAGCCCATCATAGTACCCGAGTACCTATCTGCAGCCCATCAGAGTACCTATCTGCTGCCCATGCCTCATAGAATATACGTTGTGGTGTTTGCTTTCCAAAATGGGTTCATTTTGTGGGGGAATCCATTGTCCTGGTGCTCAAGGACCTTCAAAAGTGTGCTAGGTAGGAATGAAATGAGATGTGTAATTTATGCTCGTAGAACGCCTGAAGGTACTACTTCAATGTTGGGCCTTTGTATGTGGCCAGGCTGTGTAAAAGTCTGGTATCGCCATACTCGGAAAGAGTAGCAGAATGTATTTTGGGGTGTAATTTGTGGTATGCATATTCTGTGTGTGAGAAATAACCTGATAATATGACAATTTTGTAAAAAAAAAAAAAAAAAACTCTTCATTTTGCAAAGAATTGTGGGAAAAAATACAACTTAAGAAAACTCACCATGCTACTTACTTAATACCTTGGAATGTCTACTTTCTAAAAAGGGGTCATTTGGGGGGTATTTGTACTTTCCTGACTTGTTAGGGTCTCAAGAAATTAGACACACCTGATGTATTGAAGGCCTGATCAGATGTTATCAATTTTCAGTGATTGGCACCATAGTTTGTAGACTCCATAACTTTCACAAAGACCAAATAATATACACTAATTTGGGTTATTTTTACCAAAGATATGTAGCAGTATAAATTTTGGCCAAAATTTATGAAGAAAAATTACTAATTTGCAAAATTTTATGACAGAAACAAAGAAAAATGCATTTTTTTCAAAAAAAATCTATGGTCTTTTTTTAATTATAGCCCAAAAAAATCAAAAACCCACTAGTGATTAAATATCACCAAAAGAAAGCTCTATTTGTGTGAAAAAAAGGACGCAAATTTAATATGGATACAGTGTTGTATGAATGAGTAATCGTCATTCAAAGCGTGAGAGTGCTGAAAGCTGAAAATTGGTCTGGTCAGGAAGAGGGTGTAAGTGCCCGGTATCGATGTGGTTAATATACACAGTGATTTCCTATGATCGTCAGCTCCATCTTGTGGCCATAATGCAGCAGAAATACTACAATACTGCATTATTGCCATTAGAGGGCGCTGATGAGCATAGGAAATCACATTGGTCGAACAAATGTTTAACAAACAGACCTGTAAATGTTTGTGAAATTTTCCACCACAAAATGTACTCAGCCAATGAGAGGTAATGACTCCATGTTTATTTTAAAAGGCCTAGAGGACCGGCTTTTAAGTGGTGGGGTTAACGTGTTTCGTCCTGAAGGACGACTTGAGAAAACAGACCTCTTGCAAGAGTTTCAACCACAAAATGTACTCAGCCAATGAGAGGTAATGACTCTATTTTTATTTTTCTCCTGCTATCAATGGCCAACACGGTACAACACTTCATCCATGTCTTTGGTGATCTCTGATCTCCTTATCAACTGTTTCTTCCATGATGAAGATCAGCCATGGAGTATATCTGAGGTGTATATCAGGGTGTGCTTCTTCCCCACATGTCCAGCAACATTCATATACAAGACATTTCCCACACTCACTAATGAACCTCGAGGGTTGTGTGGGACCCCTGATGTACAGGAAGACAGGACTTCAGTAAGGAACATTTCCCTCAGTCAGACCAGGAAAGTTCATTTTCCTCCGTGTCCAATCTCAGATGACTATAAACAGAGGACTTCTGTGGGTTACACCTCCTCCAATCAGAAGAGGAGTGTGGACCTACATCCGTTTGCAATCTCACATGTGAGTCAAGACCGGACTTAGTTTTAAAACATTTATCACATTTAGGACAGGAATATGGCTTCTCCCCCGTGTGTGATCTCTGATGTTTAGAAAGAGCGCCCTTCTGTGAAAAACATTTCCCACACACAGCACAGGAAAACAGCTCCTGCCCCTTGTGACTCCTCTGATGTATAACAAATTGTGATTTTAGTATAAAACCTTTCCCACACTCAGCACAGGAATACGGCTTTTCCTCCGTGTGAAATCTCTGATGTATCTTAAGATATGACTTCCCTTTAAAACATTTCCCGCACTCAGGACAGGAATACGGCTTCTCACCTGTGTGAGTCCTTTTATGTGCATCAAAATTGTTTTTCAATCTAAAACATTTCCCGCACTCAGGACAGGAATACGGCTCCCCACGGGTGTGAGATGTTTTATGCTCAATCACTCTCAATTTAGTGCGGAAACACTTCCCGCACTCAGGACAGGAATATGGCTTCTCCCCTGTGTGCGATATCTGATGCCTGGAAAGATTGGACTTAGATGAAAAACACTTCCCGCACTCAGGGCAGGAATACGGCTTCTCCCCTGTGTGCAATCTCTGATGTATGGAAAGATAGGACTTTACAGAAAAACATTTCCCGCACTCAGGGCAGGAATACGGCTTCTCACCTGTGTGAGATCTCTGATGTATGGAAAGATAGGTTTTGTTTAAAAAACATTTCCCACACTCAGGACAGGAATATTGCTTCTCTCCTGTGTGAGTTTTTCTATGAACAGTAAGACTTTGATTATAACTGAAACACTTCCCGCACTCAGGACAGGAATATGGCTTCTCACCTATGTGATATCTTTTATGAATGTTAAAACTGAATTCAGAACGGAAAAACATCCCGCACTCAGCACAGGAAAACCTCTTATTTGTTGGAAGGACGGCACCGTCCCTCACAGTCTGAGGTTCCTCAGGATAAGAGGAATACGATGGTCTGGCACCGTCCCTCACAGTCTGAGGTTCCTCAGGATAAGAGGAATACGATGGTCCGGCACCGTCCCTCACAGTCTGAGGTTCCTCAGGATAAGAGGAATACGATGGTCCGGCACCGTCCCGCACAGTCTGAGGTTCCTCAGGATAAGAGGAATACGATGGTCCGGCACCGTCCCGCACAGTCTGAGGTTCCTCAGGATAAGAGGAATACGATGGTCCAGCACTGTCCCTCACAGTCTGAGGTTCTTCAGGATAAGAGGAATACGATGGTTCGGCACCGTCCCTCACAGTCTGAGGTTCTTCAGGATAAGAGGAATACGATGGTCCGGCACTGTCCCTCACAGTCTGAGGTTCCTCAGGATAAGAGGAATACGATGGTCCAGCACTGTCCCTCACAGTCTGAGGTTCCTCAGGGTTCGAGGAATACGATGGTCCAACCACAATATGGGGCACCACAATATACAAGATGGTGGTGTTTTCTGAATGCTGTATGATGTCCTCATCTTCTAATTTACAGTCTGGAGACAAAGTGAGACAATCCTCTGAGGTTTTCCTCATCTCCCGTCCATCTACTAAAATAGAAATACAAAGATTATTACTAGACATGAGCAGATTGGTTCCCCTAAACCTGGACTCCGCCCACATCAGGCAGCTTTGTCTCTGAGGATCTTACAATTCCCCCCTCAAGGTAACTAGTAAATGGGTCCTCTGATCTCCTACCAGTTCATTTCTTTATTCATGGACCTTAGTCAGAGAGTGAGGAAACAACGAGAACTGTCTTTTATAGGAGTAACAGTGATGAGGGGATTATAGGACGAGTGTCCCCACCCCCTCTATCACTCATCGCCATCTTCCCAACACAAGAAGTCCTGCACTTCCTTATTTAGTCCATGATTTAGGCCGGGTTCACACTGGCACAATATACGCTCCGACTTTGGGAGCACATGTCGCATTACGTGTGTAAATCAATGATTCCCTATGAGAGCCGCCTTAAGTGGTCCGACTTTGATAAAGGTTCCTGCACTACCTTGGTCCTACTTCTGATCGTTGAATATCATTGAAGTCGGATCCTTGTCCTAATCATACGATTTGCGACATCTGACATGGTGATTACAGCAGCAGTAAAAAGGAATTTATGTCACACTGGGATTGTTTTGATTGGTCAAAGGACAAGTCAGACTATCTCAAAGTCGGAGCAAAATCTTATCCTGTTCATTCAAGTCGGATAGAAGTACGACTGATATTGCAGGGCAAAGTAGGATGACAGTGGTACAACAGTCGTGAAGTACCAGTGTGAACCCGGCCTTAGTCATGAATAACAGCGGGGCTGAGCCCCACCAGAGGTCAGAGAGTGAGGATGGGGGGAGAATAACCAAGATGAAGACTGGACTGATCCTGAAGACCACCATCATTGGGTTATTGACTCCTCCCTCATTATCACTTTCTGTTTAAGGTTTCAAAGTCTGAGAATTTTATCACATTATTATCAACATGTAAAAGTCTGTGCTCCAATCACATCATCAGATATAAAATGTCCAGCTGGAAGAAAATCGGGGTAACAAAAGAGAACATAGTAGAGTGCCGAGGTCAGGCCTTTTTAACCACTTAAGCCCCGGACCATTTTGCTGGCCAAAGACCAGAGCACTTTTTGCAATTCGGCACTGCGTTGCTTTAACTGACAATTGCGCGGTCGTGCAGCGCTGTACCCAAACAAAATTGACGTCCTTTTTTTCCGACAAACAGAGCTTTCTTTTGGTGGTATTTGATCGCCTCTGCGGTTTTTACTTTATGCGCTATAAACAAAAAAAAGCGACAATTTTGAAAAAAAACGCATTCTTTTTTACCTTTTGCTATAATAAATATCCCCAAAAAATATTATAATAATATAATAATTTATAAAGCGCGTGCGTCGATGCGTACCCCTGATGACGTCAGTTGTGACGAAACGGCCGTAGGGTCACAACACAATACGCATGCGCGCTTTCATTTTAAACGGCGGTGGTGTCGTTTTTTTCTATCTCTGCAAGGTTGATGTTTTTATTTCTGATATTTTAAATAAAACCAGCCAAGTTTTTTCTACACCATTGGAGTCTCTCCCATTTTTCTTTTGGCATATACGATTTCTCTTTGCCGGATTTATGGAAGCCAATAGACTGCCCTATGAGAGGTGATCCTGGGACAGCACCTTGTACAGCATATCGCCAGTTGGTCATCCAGATAGGAAATCGATGCAATGTGTCCTGGAGTGTTCCCTTGATGGTCTGCTTCTACTAAGCCTGGTTTGACCCTTCTGAATAAGGGCGGTCACAGGCTTTCCGGTAAGCCTTCAATTTTACCATTAGGTGGTGGGCAGCACTACGCGGTGGATGACCGATCCCTGACTCCTTATCGGATCTCTACACATCACTAATTTATGGACTTTATGTTTATAGATTTATTTGTTTTTTTTATACGATTTTTTTGAGCACTTAATTGTTGCGGATTTTTTGATCATTCATTGGACATTATTCTGGTTCACTATTTCGATTTATCGATTGAATCACTGATTTATTACTATCACTCACATGTGTTTATGTCATTAGTCCAGCGCTGCACTTCCTATTTCTACTCTGTTCCATGTTCCCTCATATCGGCTTTATAGTGTACAGCAGTAGGACCTTATTAATAATTTACGCTTTCACTTTTTAAATTTATTCACGCACCAAGCGCAATTCTTTTTCTTTTTGTTTAATGACCCACCTGTGCTGATCTCTGTAGGAGTGTCCTCCTCTATAAATGTCCCCGTTATTCCATCCTCCTCCATAGACTGCTGATCATCCTTCACATACGTCTCTTCTTCTTCTGATTTAACCTCAAATTCTATATCGATTGGATCTCCACTCTAAACCAAGAAAATGAGAGAAAATATCATCAGTTAAATAGAAGCTTTATTATTGTGACATCACATAAGAAATCAACAAATCGTATCCATAAGTCTGTGCTTTACAATCTCCGTCCCACCAACCTTGTAACAGTGAGGGATGGTGTGACCTTCATGTGTGGAATCCCGGGAATACAGAGGACCTGGACATCTCTCTGGTGGGTTTCTATAGCTGGATAACCCATCATCCTCCTCTTTTATCTCCTCTTTAACCTCAACTTTAGGATCTCTCAGGTTTCCACTCTGAATATATAATAAAAATGACATCAATGGTAACAATGAAGATAATGTACAGATCCTAATGATACTATCAGTGATTGTTCCTCATCTACCTGATGATGGTGAGGGATGGTGTGACCTTCATGTGTGGAATCCCGGGAATACAGAGGATGGGGACATCTCTCTGGTGGGTTCCTGGTATTAGGTGGCTCCATCATATCCTTGTGTCCTTCTGAAAACTCCTTCATCTCACCATACTCCTCATCCTCCTCTTTAAATTCTTCTTTAACATCAATATTATTGTCCTCAACAATTCCACTCTAAATATATAATAAGATATTTATTGTAACAAACATTCTTGTGTATAAATCATAACTACCAATAATTGTCAATCATCTACCTGATCATGCACTGCATAGTTATGATCTTCCAGTGTGGAATCCCGGGAATACAGAGGACAGGGACATCTCTCTGGTGGGTTCCTGGTGTTAGGTGGCTCCATCATATCCTTGTGTCCTTCAGAAAGTTCTTTCATCACTCCATACTCCTCATCCTCGTCTTTATACTCTTTTTTAACATCAATATTATCATCCCTGAGGATTCCACCCTGAATATATAAGACAACATTAATTGTAACAAACACAATTGTGTATAAATCATAACTACCAATAATTGTCAATCATCTACCTGATGATGGTGTGCATAGTTGTGATCATCCTGTGTGGAATCCCGGGAATACAGAGGACGGGGACATCTCTCTGGTGGGTTCCCATTACTGGATCCATCTGTAGGAAACACACACACTGACTGAATACATTGTTTCTATGTGTTTATCAGATGATGGGGGATCTAGGTGGACCCTCCGTACTGCTCTCTCCTTTACAATAAAGTCTCCTCTTACCCGGAGATGTGAGGGGCGGCTGATTGTCCATCATGATGTCCTTCCGAGCTCCGCTCAACTCTCCTATCAGCAGCTCGATGATCTCTCTGGTGACTTCCGGAATCCTCGTTTTATTTCTCTGTTCTCTCAGGGAGGGAGGTGGAGGCAATGTGATGGTCATATGATCTCCAGACTTCACAGGAGGAAAACTCTAGATTTGAACACAAAAAGTAGAATCAAATGACATTCCCAGAATCCTCCTCACCTCCCCCATCAGGTCTCCATTATATCAAAACCCCACATGGATACAATTTACCCACAAAGGGACCCAACTCTGTAGGTTAAAAGCTTGTCACAAGGAATTCTGGTGTCATTACACACAATGCAGGAGCAATAGTTTTGCTTGGCTTGTGACAGGGATATTGAGAAGAGGAGCTGTAAGGTCAGTTTGATGTCATAGGATTCTTTGACTCTAAATTGGATGGACATTGGGAGGAGGAGCTGTAGAGGTCAGTGTGATGTCATAGGATTCTCTGATTCCAGATTAAGAGACATTGGAAGGAGGAGCTGTGGAGGTAAGCGTGATGTCATAGGATTCTCTGACTCTAATTGGAGGGACATTGGAAGGAGGAGTTGCAAGGTCAGTGTGATGTCATAGGATTCTCTGACTCTGATTGGAGAGACATGGGAGGGGCGCTCTGTGAGGTTTCTGTACACTGTGGGGTTCAGCTTCAAGTGGAGAGCTTTCAGAGGGGTAATCCAAGCTGCACATAAGGTAAAGGGCTTCCCGTTTATTGGTCAGCGTGTACAGCAAACAGCAAAAAGTTTCCCGTGCAGGGGTAAGAAATACAGTCCCAAAACAAGTCCAGCAAACAGTTATGAAGCCTCCTGGCTTGTGAATAGACCTCAGTGTGTCTACTTCAGTCCTGAAGACATGTTACCTCACAGCCTGCTGGTCTCCTTTCTCACCACCAACAACAGACTAACCCAGAGAAGACAAATTATACCCCAGGTGGGGAGCAAGGTCTGGCCAGTCCTTACCCCTTCCATCCTGCTACAGACCTCTCACTCCCACCTATTTACCTTATGAACCACAAAATCTTATGGGGCAGATGCACTACATCCACAACTGACAGGGGCTGTTTGTCGCATACCTCCCCCCACTATTTGAACCTATGGGTTCGAACACAAGCTACCAACCAATGGTTTCCATAAAGGGCATCCGCATTTTTCTGATTGCGACCAGGCCGGTTCACCACTTTAAAAGAAAAATCTTGGAAGGCCAGGAACCACCAGGTAATTCTTGAATCACGGTCCTTAGCCTGGGCCATTCATTTTAAGGGAGCTTGGTCTGTTATGAGTCATAAGTGGCTCCCCAGCTGGTAGTTCCGAAGAGCCTTGAAGGACCACTTGATGGCCAAACACTCTCGCTCCACAATACTACAATTTCTTTCTGCAGGGGTCAGCTTCCGACTCGAATAGCCCACCGGGTGTTCTTCACCTACCACTTGGGACAAAACAGCCCCCAGACCTACATGTGAAGCATCGGTCTGGACTACAAATTCTTTGATGAAGTGTGGGTCTACTAGCACAGGATGTTTAAACAGGACCTCCTTCACACTTTGGAAAGCTGCTTCAGCCTCGGGATTCCACCAAATCACTACAGAGGAGCTCTTGCCCTTGGTAAGGTCACTTAAGGGTGCTGCCATTGTGGGAAAGTTTGGGATGAACCTCTGATAATATCCAACCATGCTTAGGAAGGTTCTCACTTGTTTCTTGGTGGCAGGAGCAGGCCAGTCTCTAATGGCTTCTACCTTATTGACTTTGGGATTTATTAGGCCCTTCCCAATGCTGTACCCCAGATACTGAGCACCTTCCAACCCTATGGCACACTTATTTGGGTTTGCTGTTAAGCCAGCATGTATAATGGAATTTTAATAGGTGGCTTTCCCAGTCTGTGCTCCAAATAACCACATCATCCAGATAGACTGCTGAATAGCGTTGGTGTGGACTAAGAATCTCATCCATCCATTGCAATGTAGCAGGAGCCTCATTTAGGCCAAAGCGCATCCATGTATACTGCCACAAGCCCTGTTGGGTTGCAAAAGCCGTCTTCTCTTTTGCTTCATCTGTCAGGGGAACCTGCCAATACCCTTTAGTGAGATCAAAGGTGGTTATGTACCTGGTGGAATCCAACTTCTCAACTACTTCATCAACTCGGGGCATGGGATAGGTGGCAAACTTCGACACTTTGTTCAGTTTCCGGAAGTCATTACAAAATCTTAAAGAATCCATCTGGCTTGAGAACTAAGGCTATAGGACTACACCATTCACTTTTGTACTTTTCTATCACCCCGAGGTCTACCATCCCCCATACTTATTCAGCTACTGCCTGTCTGCGGGCGTCTGGAATACGATACGGCTTAAGTCACACCCAAACCTTGTCATGTCATGTTTAATTACATTGGTGCAGCATGGCAACTCTGAGAAGAAAACTGTATTTCGCTGTAGAAACTCTCTCACCTTTTTGCGACAATGACAGACTCAGGTATCTGAACCTCACCTATGCCTTCATCTTTCTCTGGGGGCCTATCACCCAGGGCTAGGAGAGCTTCTCTATCTTTCTAGGTTTTAATTACATTTACATGATAAATCTCCTCTTTTTTTCTGCCTCTCTGGTTGGTACACCTTATAGTTACCAAACATTTTCAAGCATTTTATAGGGTCCTTTCCACTTAGCAAGGAACTTACTTTCCACTGCGGGGATTAAAACGATCCCCTGGGTGGAAAGTTCAAACCTTTGCTGACCTATTGTACACTCGACTCTACGCTTCCTGGGCTTGCTGCTTGTGTTCTCGGACAAGGGGCATCACTGAGCTCTTTCTGTCCTGCATGGCCGAGATATGTTCTATGACACACCCCGGTAGGGTCTCAGTCTCCCAGGTCTCTCTGGCAACATCTAGCAACCCTCGGGGATGCCTCCAGTGCAAAAGTTCAAGGGTGAGGACCATGTGGAAGATGGTGGGACCTCTCTAATTACAAACAACATATATGCTAGTAGACCATCCCAGTCTCTCCCACCTTTATCCACCACCATCTGTAACATACTCGTAAGGGTTTTGTTAAACCGTTCTACTAAACCATCTGTCTGAGGGTGGTAAACCGAAGTATGCAAGTGCCTAATATTGAACAATATACACAACTCTTTCATTACTTTTGACATAAAAGGAGTCGCTTGGTCGGTTGGAATCTCTTTTGGGATCCCTGTACGGGTAAACAAGTGGAACAACTCTTTGGTGATCGTCTTAGAAGAAGTGTTTCTTAAGGGAACAGCCTCAGGATACCGTACACGGGGAAATGCTCTGACACTGAAGGGGTTAATCTAGGTTTCCACACTATATATGTGTGTATCATCATCTGCTGGAGATAAAAGACGTCACAGTGACTATGGAGGAAGAGGACGGACATGACGGGGGGTTACTGGGTGTAAATATAAAATAAGATCTTATTACCTCCTCTGCTGCCACTTCCAGCAATGTCTCCTCTCTACTTCCTCCCGGCTCACCTCTCACCCAGAACTTCCTATTTATACCGTTCATCACTTCCTGTTTGTACCTGACATCACTTCCTGTCTTCCATAGAGACTTCCTGTCTGGGTAGAAGTGAGAAGATCCCCACCTTGTAGAGCTCTGAGGAACTGCAGCCCCAAGAAACGTCTCGTAGTGTGAACACAGCCTTGTGCTGTGTGTGTGTATGTCCTTACAGTTGGGCTCATCTCCTTGATCACCAGCAATGGCACCAGTGGGCTACAGTAATGGGGCATAGGGGCTGACTTTTGACACTCGGGGCAAGACTCAAAATAATTGTTCCTTGGCCTTTTCATATGCCTCTAAGGGGATGTGTGTGGGCCAGGTTCAACACTGTCCTCCAATAAGGGCCAGGCACCACAAATTGTAAAACATGTCATAGTTAACTGCCATATAAAAAGGAACACATTCTCCAGCCCTGGAACTACAGGGGTCCCATTGTTTACCTTCACATTTTTCTGGGCTTATTCAAGAGTAGGGTCCTGTAACTGGGTGGGCCCAAAGTTGTCCCCGGAGACCTCTAGCTTCGGCACACCCGGCAACTCTAGGGTCTCAGGGGCAACCTCCGGTTCACCCGCACAGACTGCTAGGGGAAAAGACATATTTTCATCAGGGGTCACTCCTACAGCATTTTCATCAACCTTTGGTTCAAAGGGGTTGGGAGTCCCACTAAAAATCCAGGCTCAGGAGTCTTATCTTTCCTACTGCAGAGTTCCTGGAACAGTGGGAAGTCTCCCCCCAGTATTACACTGTGCAATAGGATAGGGGACACAGCCACTTCATGGAAACCTGACTCTGAGCTGGTTTCAAAGGTCACCAGTGCTCTGGGGTACTTTCTACAGTCATCATGCACACATATCACTTCTTCCTGACACTGGGTCAACTGTTCAGGGTCCACAAGCCGGGTATGTACCAAAGTAACCAGACTTCCAGAGTCCATAAGGGCAAGCATGCTTGTCCACCTTATTTTTACAATAGAGTTTGGCATGATCTGCAACTAGGCGTGGCCGAGCAAACAAGCACATGCGCTGGACTATGCCATACTCTATGGCAAGGATATGCAATTAGCGGACCTCCAATTGTTGCAGAACTACAAGTCCCATGAGGCATAGCAAGTCTCTGACAGCCACAAGCATGACACCTAGAGGCAGAGGCATGATGGGACTTGTAGTTTTGCAACAGCTGGAGGTCCGCCAACTGCATATCCCTGCTCTATGGACTCAGAGTTCAAGGGACACTTGGCAGCAATGTGACCCCACTCTCTGCACCGCCAACATTGGGGATGCCCACAGGTATTAACCGGGGCTTCTGAGGGACTGACCCTCTGGCCACTCTCACGACTTCCCCTTTTGGACTTAACCAACTGTGCTGCCGGGTTTGACACAATGGTTACCGGAGGGTGTCTTTTGGCTGTTAGGGACCTTGAACCTGTAGACCCCACAATGAGGTCCTCTGAAGCAAAGTAGCATTCTACCAGCTCATCCTTTGAATTTGGATCAGCTTGCCTCACCCACCTCTTCAACTCAGGAGGTAGAGCTCTCAGAAACCAGTCCATCGCAACTCTCTTCACCATTTGGGACCCTGTGAGTACTTCAGGCTGCAGCCACCATTTGACCAGGTTGATTAGGTCATACATTTGGGAGTGGGGAGATCCTCCTGACTTAAAACATCAGCTATGCACTCACTGCGCCCTCACTGAGGTTGTGACTCTCAGACACCAGAAGATCTCAGCTTTTAGTTTATCATAATCTCGGGCATCCTCAATGGACAAGTCGAAGTCTGCCTTTTGGGAGTCCCCTGTTAACAATGGTGCAACAAGTGCAGCCCAGCGGTCCTTAGGCCAGGCCTGCCCCTCAGCAATTCTCTCAAAAGTACATAAGAAGGCCTCCACATTACTCTGGGCTGTCATCTTTTGTAGAAGGTGGCTTTTGGTGCCTGGCAGGGTGGCACCGGGGGGACCAGTGGAAACAATCGGAGTCTGGGATGATAGCCGCTGCAGCACTTCTGCTAATGCTTGTCGGTCTTTCTCAACTGCCTGAGCCAAAGCAGCAACTTGAGTCCCAGCTACCTGAGCTAAGGCAGTCACTTGAGCGTCCGTTAGGGATGAGCCGAACATGCGAACAGGCAAAAAATTTGTTCGAACATGTGAACACAGTCTATGGGACACAAACATGAGTAATCAAAAGTGATAATTTTAAAGGCTTATATGCAAGTTATTGTCATAAAAAGTGTTTGGGGACCCGGGTCCTGCCCCAGGGGACATGGATCAATGCAAAAAAAAGTTTTAAAAACGGCCGTTTTTTCGGGAGCAGTGATTTTAATCATGCTTA
Organism: Aquarana catesbeiana; assembly: GCA_037953035.1. Classification (NCBI taxonomy): domain Eukaryota; kingdom Metazoa; phylum Chordata; class Amphibia; order Anura; family Ranidae; genus Aquarana; species Aquarana catesbeiana. The sequence goes on from JBBHAA010001166.1 coordinate 6,411,591, forward strand.
AAGTCAAACAATAAAAGTGTAATATCCCTTTAAATTTCGTACCTGGGGGGTGTCTATAGTATGCCTGTAAAGGGGCGCATGTTTCCCGTGTTTAGAACAGTCTGACAGCAAAATGACATTTCTAAAGGAAAAAAAGTCATTTAAAACTACTATCGCTAGCGCCAGCTATAATGAATTGTCGGTCCGGCAATACACATAAAAGTTCATTGATAAAAACGGCATGGGATTTCCCCACAGGGGAACCTCGAACCAAAATTAAAAAAAAAAAAAATGCGTGGGGGTCCCCCTAAATTCTATACCAGGCCCTTCAGGTCTGGTATGGATATTAAGGGGAAACCCGCGCCAAAATTTTTTTTAAAAATGGCATGGGGGCCCCCTCAAAACCCATATCAGACCCTTCAGGTCTGGTATGGATTTTAAGGGGAACCCCGTGCCAAAATTTTTAAAAACATGGCATGGGGTCCCCCCAAAAATCCATACCAGACCCTTATTCGAAGACGCAACCTGGCAGGCCGCAGGAAAATAGGGGAGGACGAGAGAGCGCCCCCCCCTCCTGAACCGTACCAGGCCACATGCCCTCAACATTGGGAGGGTGCTTTGGGGTAGCCCCCCAAAGCACCTTGTCCCCATGTTAATGGGGAGAAGGGCCTCATCCCCACAACCCTTGCCTGGTGGTTGTGGGGGTCTGCGGGCGGGGGGCTTGTCGGAATCTGGAAGCCCCCTTTAACAAGGGGACCCCCAGATCCCGGCCCCCCCTGTGTGAATTGGTAGTGGGGTACAAATGTAACCCTACGATTTCACAAAAAAAAGTGTCAAAAAGGTTAAAAAACACAAGAGACGGTTTTTGACAAGTCCTTTATTAATTTCTTCTATCTTCTTTCTTCTGGTCTTCCTTCGGTGTTCTTCTTCTTCCTCCATCTTCTTCTTCTCCATCTTCTTCTTCCTTTGCTCTTCTCGTCCCACATCTTCCTCCGGCTTCTTATCCGCTCTGTCCGCACGATCCGCCTCAGTGGGAGTCTTCCGCCGTGTGACGTTTCGGTTCTTCTGAAACTTCTTATATAACGGAGGGTGGGGCCATCCGGTGACATCCGATTGTTTATCAGCGCAGCCCCCCCTCAGATGACCACACTGGACCACCAGGGACGCCACTAGGACCATCAGGGAAGGGGGCAACATGTGGATAGCTAGATATGTACCCCATGGCCATCCACATGTGCACAGTCTGTGCCAATCAGTGCCCACAAATGGGCACTGACTGGCACCATTATAATTCAGTGATGCCCAGCAATGCCACCCATCAGTGTCATCAGTGCCACCAATCAGTGTCAACAGTGCCACCCATCAGTGTCCATCTGTGCCACCTATCAGTGCCCATCAGTGCCCACCTATCAGTGCCACCCATAAGTACCCATCCGTGCCACCCATAAGTGCCCATCAGTGCCGCCTATGAGTGCCCATCAGTGCCGCATTCCAGTGCCACCTGTCAGTGCCCATCAGTGCCACCTCATCGGTACCCATCAGTGCCGCCTTATTAGTGCCCGTCAGTGCAGCCATATCAGTGCCCGTCATTGAAGAAAACGTACTTATTTACAAAAAATTTTAACCGAAACAAAGAAAAACTTGTTTGTTGTGCAAAAATTAAAAACCGCAGAGGTGATCAAATACCACCAAAAGAAAGCTCTATTTGTGGGAACAAAAGGCTAAAAAATTTGTTTGAGTACAGTGTAGCATGACCGCATAATTGTCATTCAAATTGCGACAGCGCTGAAAGCTGAAAATTGGCCTGGGCAGGAAGGTGTCTAAGTGCCTGGTATTGAAGTGGTTAAAGCAGAACTCTGGGATTTAAAAAAAATCCCCAATTAGAACCCCCCCCCCCCCACAAAACACTAAACAGTTCTTACATTTGTGAAATTTCTTACCATTTAAGAGATATGACTGATTGAATTTTCAGGAAGTCAGCTCTGTGATTTAAAAAATGCATCATCTTTTCTGGCAGGGAGGATCTCTTAGAACAGGGATTTACATCATATCCTCTTCTCTCTCTCCAACTGTAATCAGACTACATTTCCCATGAATCCTTGAGATTGGAGTGAATGTGGGAGGTACACGAGGCTTGTACTCAGGCGTGAACTCACCCACTTCAACATAAATCACACCCCTCATTTTGTCCACCAGTGCCGAATGTCAGGGACCACCAGTGCAGAATGTCAGGGACCACCAGTGCCGAATGTCAGGGACCACCGTGGCAAAGACCACCAGTGCAGAATGTCAGGGACCACCAGTGCCACTTGTCAGGGACCACCAGTGCCGCTTGTCAGGGACCACCAGTGCCGCTTGTCAGGGATTATTATCAGAAATCACTTGTATGACAAAGCGGGGATCTCAAGCTGTGTCAGGTATTATATATGAGAACACCGACCACTGATGTCCCCCCCCTGCCGTTATTATGATTGACAGCGCACTGCTCCTATACAGGCTGGACATCAGCAATCAGTGTTCTCATATAACAATACCTGACACAGTGGGAGATCATACAAGTCACTTTTGATGATAATCCCGCTCTGCACGGAGATAGCAGGCGGTGGGGGGGTGGCGGATTACAGGTATAGAAGAAGAGGAGGAAGGAGAGAGAAGAAGGAGGACACCTCTTTCATGGGCGGCACAGACCGGGGGGCTGGGAGACCCCTTCCACCCACAACTCTCCTCCCGTTTTCAGAGAACTACAAGGGGGCGTGTCAGACTACAAGGGGGGCGTGTCAGACCACTGGCTGAGCCGAGGAGAGGGATAGAAGCCAGCGGTCTTACAAACAGGAAGTCACCAGGAAATAACGGGTTTTCAGCAAGTTCAGCAGCCTATTACAGAGGAACTACAGAGCTCAGAAGAACATGAATGGCAAAGTTGGTGAAGGCCGGAGATCAGCAACAAGCACATGGGGAAAAAAATTTGGCCAGATTTCTGCTTTAAGTAGTATAGACACACACAAAAGAGGTCACAGGGACTATGGAGGAAGAGGACGGACATGACGGGGGGGCTTACTGGGTGTAAATAGAAATTGAGATCTTATTACCTCCTCTAATGCCAATTCCAACAACGTCACCCCTACTTTGTACCTCATGGAACTTCCTGTTCCTTTATTTAACACCACTTCCTGTTTGTTCCTGACATCACTTCCTGTCTTCCATAGAGACTTCCTGTCTGGGTAGAAATGAGGAGATCACCACCTTGTGGAGCTCAGAGGAACTGCAGTCCCGAGAAACGTCTCGTAGTGTGAACACGGCCTTGTGCTGTGTGTGTATGTACTGTATATCCTTATAGATGGGTCATCTCCACTCCCACCAAGGGGGAGAGAAATATATTACTGCCTAGTCCAGCCTTTCTCAGCCAGGGTTCCTCCAGAGGTTTCTAGGGGTTCCTTGAGCAATGAACAGTTTCTGGAAATAATAATGGTGCAGCGCTGATACAAAACCTGCTCACATATTTTTCTTTAATGTTCTGTAAAGAAATATGAACAAACACAATACAACTGTAAACACAATGTTCCGCTAATACATTAAAGCAATTTCTATGTGCAGGAAGTGCCAGTGCTCACAACTATGCTGCACATAATAATTACACAATACTTCAAAGTGCTCTTTTTATAATGTCCATAAATAAAGTCCACATATATATACACACACACACAATATTACCAAAAGTATTGGGACGCCTGCCTTTACACGCACATGAACTTTAATGGCATCCCAGTCTTAGTCCGTAGGGTTCAATATTGAGTTGGCTCCGCCCTTTGCAGCTGTAACAGCTTCAACTCTTCTGGGAAGGCCGTCCACAAGGTTTAGGAGGGTGTCTATGGGAATGTTTGACCATTCTTCCAGAAACGCATTTGTGAGGCCAGGCACTGATGTTGGATGTGAAGGCCTGGCTCACAAATACGCTTCTGGAGGAATGGTCAAACGATCCAATAGACACACTCCTAAACCTCGTGGACGGCCTTCCCAGAAGAGTTGAAGCTATTATAGCTGCAAAGGGTGGGCCAACTCAATATTGAACCCTACAGACTAATGCCCCGTACACATGGTCGGATTTTCCGACGGAAAATGTGCGATAGGACCTTGTTGTCGGAAATTCCATCACACATTTTCCATCGGAATTTCCGACACACAAACTTTGAGAGCAGGATATAAAATTTTCCAACAACAAAATCCGTTGTCGGAAATTCCGATCGTGTGTACACAAATCCGACCGACAAAGTGCCACGCATGCTCAGAATAAATAAAGAGATGAAAGCTATTGGCCACTGCCCCGTTTATAGTCCCGACGTACTTGTTTTACGTCACCGCGTTCAGAATGATCGGATTTTCCGACAACTTTGTGTGACCGTGTGTATGCAAGACAAGTTTGAGCCAACATCCGTCGGAAAAAATCCTAGGATTTTGTTGTCGGAATGTCCGAACAAAGTCCGACCGTGTGTACGGGGCATAAGACTGGGATGCCATTAAAGTTCATGTGTGTGTACTTTTAGTAATATAGGATACACGGTATCGTACAATAATTTCAGTCAACTCAAAGATTATAATAATAATAAAAATAATTGAATTAGCTTGGTTTAAAGAAGTATTACAGGTGATAAAAATAGATGAATGCAGCATGTTCAACTCAGGGGAATTCACAACTTCTTCATTTGAAGTTCCTGGAGGCGATAGCTCTTGATCCATACTTCTATTCTGAATCCAACACAGCTAGCCCCTGGTATTCCAGTCATATATATAGCAGGGGAAAACCTAGTTAAAACTGGTTTGAGCCACACCATGGAATAGAAAGGTCTGAGGTTCCTAACTTCCCACAGAATAATGAAGCAGATGTCTCAAACATTAAACATGTTGTGTATAGAAGTGATTACTTATACACTAACTTAATCGATAACATAAAACTATTACTAAGTTTCTTGTAAATCAATAACCTACACTACAATGCCTCCTTCCTATCTTCCAAGCAAAACCCTCCAGTGATCCCAGACAGATCTTTGGCAGACAGCTCCCCTCAGTCAGCTTCTCCTGAGTTCCTGGGTCTCTGCATTCCTCCCTCAGGTCACCCACCCGAGGCCTCACGAACAGCAGCTTCTACCTGGGAGGGCAGCATGCCCCCTCAGGCTGGACTAATCCACTCTGGAAAAAAAGACCCAGAGCTCTGTGTGCTCCCAGAATAAATATAGCATCCCAGAATGCTATCAGAGCATGCCTCCCTAGGATAGGCAAGGGCTGCATCAATATTCCAGCTGCCACCTGCATGGCTTCACACCTATCATCCAGAATCTTCTCAAGTTGCCTGGATACAGAATGAACTATCAGGCAGACTGGCAGCAGCAGAGCACACAGACCAGACCTTGCTAAATGATCACCGCTCACTGATTACAGGGAGCCAGACCATGCTTTTACCATAGCCAAAGTTACAGTCACACCGACTACAGTGTGGCAACTAAATTTACTTATCAAAAACACACACTAACACTTACCTAACTATCTTAGCACCTACCTAGGAAGGGTGCTACTTAAACTAGTGAAGCTTATTTCTCCAGGAAGGAGAAGAGGTCCTTCCTGGAGTTTTTGGGGACCCAATGTTTGTCATTGTTGCTCCACCACACACAAGTTTGACATGTAGGGTATCAATCTACTTGGCACAACCTCATCTTTTTTATATTTTGTCAGAAAAATAGGGTCGTATATTTCATTTGTGTGCACGGAAAATACATTTAAATGTATTTGGTTTTACTGATGTGTACTGTTCATAAAATACTGAGCTAGCGACTACCGCCCTTTTATTCTCCAGGGCCTCTGCTTTTAGAAAATAGATGTTTGGGGGTTTTACTTCTTCGGGCCCAAAAATGTGTATTTTAACATAAGTGCAAAAATATACAGTACTGTATATGCAAAAAACAGCTGTAATAGTGAATGGGTTCATGAGATCGAGATGGAATCACTCCCCTGTGGTCACACATTAGAGCTCCCCCTAGCTGCAGCCTGGTAATAACATTGCTGGGAGGTCTATTCATTTATCTGCTACATACTTCCCATCTTTATATAAAAGTTTCCTGACGTTTATGGACTCTATTAATAAAAAAAAAAAAAAAAAAAAAAAAGGACATGAAAATCAAATAAAATGCTTGACAATTTCATTTCTGGGAATTTTGATTAAACAAAAAAGAATATCTGTTTTTGTCTTCTGTATTCATAAGTGTATGATCTTCGAGTTATTTGTATGAAACCACGCCTTACGGAGGATAGGGGGTCCATTTATAAAACATTTGTTGGATGAATGTGACGAGCATTTCCCCAGCTGTTACAGATTCTGGCAGTATTTTATTATACACAGTGATTTTCTATGATCGGCAGCTCCATCTAGTGGCCATAATGCAGCAGAAATACTACAATACCGCATTGTTACCATTAGAGGGCGCTGATGATCATTGGAAATCACTGCTCACATTCATTCAACAAATGTTTAACAAACAGACCTGTAAGTGTTTGTGAAATCTTCCACCACACAATGTACTCAGCCAATGAGAGGTAATGACTCCTTTTTTATTTTAAAAGGCCTAGAGGACCGCCTTTTAAGTGGTGGGGTTAACGTGTTTCGTCCTGAAGGACGACTTGAGAGAACAGACCTCTTGCTAGAGTTTACACCACAAAATGTACTCAGCCAAAGAGAGGTAATGACTCTCTTTGCCAACACGGTACAACACTTCATCCATGTCTTTGGTGATCTCTGATCTCCTTATGAACTGTTTCTTACATGATGAAGATCAGCCATGGAGTATATCTGAGGTGTATATCAGGGTGTGCTTCTTCCGCACATGTCCAGCAACATTCATATAGAAGACATTTCCCACACTCATTAATACACCTCGAGGGTTGTGTGGGACCCCTGATGTACAGGAAGACAGGACTTCAGTGAGAAACAAATTCCCTCACTCAGACCAGGAAAGTTCATTCTCCTCCGTGTCCAATCTCAGATGACTATAAACAGAGGACTTTTGTGGGTTACACCTCCTCCAAGCAATATAGGACAGTGGACCTACCTCTGTTTGTAATCTCACATGTAAGTCAAGATCCGACTTAGTTTGAAAACATTTCTCGCATTTAGGACAGGAATATGGCTTCTTCACCGCGTGCGATCTCTGATGATCGGAAAGAGCTGTCTTCCGTGAAAAACATTTCCCGCACTCAGGACAGGAATACGGCTTTTCCCCCGTGTGCGATCTCTGATGTATAACAAATTGGGATTGTACTGTAAAACATTTCCCGCACTCAGGACAGGAATACGGCTTCTCCCCCGTGTGCAATCTCTGATGTGTGGAAAGAGTGGACTTCTGTGAAAAACATTTCCCGCACTCAGGGCAGGAATATGGCTTCTCACCCGTGTGAGATCTCTGATGTTGGAAAAGATTGGACTTGAAAGAAAAACATTTCCTGCACTCGGGGCAGGAATACGGCTTCTCACCCGTGTGAGATCTCTGATGTATGGAAAGTTGGGCTTCGTTTAAAAAACATTTCCCGCACTCAGGACAGGAATACGGCGTGTGATATCTTTTATGTGCATTAAAACCAAATCTAGTACGGAAACACATCCCGCACGCGGCACAGGAAAACCTCTTATGTGTTGGAAGGACGGCACCGTCCCTCACAGTCTGAGGTTCCTCAGGATAAGAGGAATACGATGGTCTGGCACCGTCCCTCACAGTCTGAGGTTCCTCAGGATAAGTGGAATACGATGGTCTGGCACCGTCCCTCACAGTCTGAGGTTCCTCAGGATAAGAGGAATACGATGGTCCGGCACCATCCCTCACAGTCTGAGGTTCCTCAGGATAAGAGGAATACGATGGTCCGGGACCGTCCCTCACAGTCTGAGGTTCCTCAGGATAAGAGGAATACGATGGTCCGGCACCGTCCCTCACAGTCTGAGGTTCCTCAGGATAAGAGGAATACGATGGTCCATCTACACTGTGTGGTGCCGGATGGACATTTGAGGTAGTCGGGTTTTCTCCTGGACTATACTGTGTGATGTCCTCATCTTCTACTTTACAGTCTGGAGACAAAGTGAGACAATCCTCTGAGGTTTTCCTCATCTCCCGTCCATCTACTAAAATAGAAATACAAAGATTATTACTAGACATGAGAAGAATTGAGTTCAGGCAGCTTTGTTGCTGAGGATCTTAACTTGTAAAAGGTTCCTCCTGACCTCCAGGATTATTGCAGTCACTGACACCAATGCTGGGGATTATTATTGCAGTCACTGACAGCAATGCTGGGGGTTATACTTGATTCTTTTGTCTGTCAGACAGGAAGCATTGGTTGAATTGGATGACTAAACCTTGGCAGCTCTACCACAAAGTAGAAAATCTGAGGCTTTATTAATACTTTAAATATATCATCGAAAAGTCTAAGAAATCCAAATCTGTTCTGTATTATCTCAAGGAGAGTAATTCCCCTCCCCCAGTCCTTATACAGGGACTACACAATGATTATCCTTTATGTTGTGAAGATGGGATGGGTCCTAGTGGTTTGGCAAGAGGAAACTGGAAAGGGCTGACACCCATCAGTCGGACTTGAGTGGATTTCTGGCAGATCAAAGGGTATTTTTCTGTACTTAAAAGAGATAAAACTGTATTACAGAGATTTACTGCATATGTGATTTATTGTTTCCTGATATACTTTGTGACCCACCTGTGCTGATCTCTGTAGGAGTGTCCTCCTCTATAAATGTCCCCGTTATTCCATCCTCCTCCATAGACTGCTGATCATCCCTCACATACTCCTCTTCTTCTTCTGATTTAACCTCAAATTCTATATCCATTGGATCTCCACCCTAAACCAAGAAAATGAGAGAGAATATCATCTGTAACATATAAGATTTATTATTGTGACATCAAATAAGAAATCCACACATCTTCTCCATGAGTTTTATAATCTACGTCCCACCAACCTTGTAACGTTGAGATATGGTGAGACCTTTCTGTGTGGAATCCCGGGAATACAGAGGACGGGGACATCTCTCTGGTGGGTTTCTATAGCTGGATGACTCATCATCTTCCTCTTCTTTTATCTCTTCTTTAACCTCAACTTTAGAATCTCTCAGGTTTCCACTCTGAATATATAATAAAAATGACATCAATTGTAACAATGCAGATAATGTACAGATCATAATGATACTATCAGTGATTGTTCCTCATCTACCTGATGATGGTGAGGGATGGTGTGATCTTCCTGTGTGGAATCCCGGGAATACAGAGGACGGGGACATCTCTCTGGTGGGTTTCTGTAGCTGAGTGACTCTTCCATGGTGTCTTGGTACAGATTTTTGTAAACTTTTAGAGACTCTGACTCCTCCATCATCCCATCCTCATCATCCTCCTCTTTTATCTCTTCTTTAATCTCAACTTTAGAATCTCTCAGGTTTCCACTCTGAATATATAATAAAAATGACATCAATTGTAACAATGCAGATAACGTACAGATCCTAATGATACTATCAGTGATTGTTCCTCATCTACCTGATGATGGTGAGGGATGGTGTGATCTTCCTGTGTGGAATCCCGGGAATACAGAGGATGGGGACATCTCTCTGGTGGGTTCCCATTACTGGATCCATCTGTAGGAAACACACACACTGACTGAATACATTGTTTCTATGTGTTTATCAGATGATGGGGGATCTAGGTGGACCCTCCGTACTGCTCTCTCCTTTACAATAAAGTCTCCTCTTACCCGGTGATGTGAGGGGCGGCTGATTGTCCATCATGACGTCCTTGTAGAGATCCTTGTGTCCTTCTAAATACTCCCACTCCTCCATGGAGAAATAGACAGTGACATCCTGACACCTTATAGGAACCTGACACACACAATGATACAGTCACCATCCAGACACATCCCTTGTCTGTTACTGGATAATGTCCCAGAATTCCAGTGGCGTCACTAGGGTCGGTGTCACCCGGTGCGATAAAACATGGTGTCACCCCCCCCCCCTCCAACTATAGTCGCCCCCCCAGTACAGACCCCCCTCCACTAAGTAAAGACCCCCCCCGTCAGTGCAGACCCTCTACGAAGTATAAACCCCCTCCATCAGTATAGACCACCCCCCTCGGTACAGACCCCCCTCCCACAGTATAGACCTCCCCCTCCATTAGTACAGACCCCCCCAGAACAAACCACCCCCCTCCTCCATTAGTACAAACCAGCCCCTCCATTAGTACAGAACCCCTCAAAACAAACCACCCCCCCTCCATTAGTACAGACCCCCCAGAACAAACCACCCCCCTCCATTAGTACAGACCCCCCCAGAACAAACCACCCCCCTCCATTAGTATAGACCCCCCCAGAACAACCCCCCCCACCATTAGTACATACCCCCCCAGAACAAACCACCCCCCCACCATTAGTACAGACCCCCCCAGAACAAACCACCCCCCCTCCATTAGTACAGCCCCCCAGAACAAACCCCCCCCTACATAAGTACAGCCCCCCCAGAACAAACCACCCCCTTCCATATGATATAGCTGTAACCAGCAGCATAAACCAACCTCATCAGCAAGCCCCGCCCCCCCCCCACCCCACAACATCTCACCTCAGGCAGCGGAGGACATCCCCCCCATCTCAAGCCGACACGCCCCGCCCGTTACCGCACCAGATCGGGCGGCTCAGGTGCACAGAACACCCGGGCGGAGAGGAGGAGAGGAGAGAGACAGACAGAGCGCAGCCGCGCCGCCCGGGTGGAGAGCAGCTGCACATCGAGACAGGCTTGGGCAGGAGTCAGAGACAGAGGAAGAGGAGAACACATGGCAGGCACGGCCGCGGCGCTGGAGGTGTGTCCCGGCTGAAGGAAAAAAAAACCTGCCAAAGGGAGCCAGGGCTTTCATTAACCTCGGGATGGTGTCACCCCTCTAGTGGGTGGCACCCGGTGCGGACCGCACCCCCCGCCCCCGTCTAGCAACGCCACTGCAGAATTCCCAGAATCCTCCTCACCTCTCCTGTCAGCAGCTCCATCATCTTCCTGGTGACTTCTAGAATCTTCTCCATGTTGTGTCTCTCAGGTTTTAGGGAGTCACATGGAGGCACTGTGATGGTCATATGATCACCTGACTTCACAAGAGGAAATCTCTGTATTGGAGAATCAATAGGAATATCATGTTAGAATCCCAGAATCCTCCTCACCTCTCCGGTCAGGTCTGTGTTTTATTAATAGAGATAAGAGTGATGTCATGTGACCTCCCAGAATCCTCCTCACCTCTCCGGTCAGGTCTGTGTTTTATTAATAGAGATAAGAGTGATGTCATGTGACCTCCCAGAATCCTCCTCACCTCTCCGGTCAGGTCTGTGTTTTATTAATAGAGATAAGAGTGATGTCATGTGACCTCCCAGAATCCTCCTCACCTCTCCGGTCAGGTCTGTGTTTTATTAATAGAGATAAGAGTGATGTCATGTGACCTCCCAGAATCCTCCTCACCTCTCCGGTCAGGTCTGTGTTTTATTAATAGAGATAAGAGTGATGTCATGTGACCTCCCAGAATCCTCCTCACCTCTCCGGTCAGGTCTGTGTTTTATTAATAGAGATAAGTGTGATGTCATGTGACCTCCCAGAATCCTCCTCACCTCTCCGGTCAGGTCTGTGTTTTATTAATAGAGATAAGAGTGATGTCATGTGACCTCCCAGAATCCTCCTCACCTCTCCGGTCAGGTCTGTGTTTTATTAATAGAGATAAGAGTGATGTCATGTGACCTCCCAGAATCCTCCTCACCTCCCTGGTCAGGTCTGTGTTTTATTAATAGAGATAAGAGTGATGTCATGTGACCTCCCAGAATCCTCCTCACCTCTCCGGTCAGGTCTGTGTTTTATTAATAGAGATAAGAGTGATGTCATGTGACCTCCCAGAATCCTCCTCACCTCTCCGGTCAGGTCTGTGTTTTATTAATAGAGATAAGAGTGATGTCATGTGACCTCCCAGAATCCTCCTCACCTCTCTGGTCAGCAGGTAGATGATCTCCAGGGTGAGGTTTAGTATCTTCTCAGTCATGTGACTCCGGTCCTCCTCCATCCTCATTGGTGTGGTCATGTGATCTATGCAGATTTCTCTGTAGATGGATAGCAGAGAGTTATCTGGACTGGATCAGATATATAAGGATTTCTCTTCTCTGACATAGAAGGAGCCATTTGGGATGAGCAGGGAGTAGGGATGGACCAGAAGTGCCCGGAATCTCCCTCTTTTTAAGTCTAATGATTGACAAGTCCTAATATTTAAAAAAAAATATAGATATATTAAACGTTGTAAATCCATCATCAATCATTGTGATGCAGATTCTCGTCAATCACGATGAACAACATCTGTGAATCAGTGACATTAAAAATTCTGATACCGCCGATCCATCCACACCAGTCACACTCCTCGCTGCTAATGACAGCTCCCTGAGGAGCGTTATCCATCCCCACCCACCATTATTGGCTGAGCTCCGATCCCTTCTTTTAGTGAAGGGTGGGGTTATCCACCTTCTTCCCTTGTATTGGCCGATTTCGGAACCCCTCTCATAGTGAAGTGTGGGGTTTTCTACCTACTCACAATTATTTGCTGTTCTCACCCCCCCCCCCCCTTTATAGGGGACTTCCATAGCTATGGGTCTTCTAACCCCCTGACATTCAGCACTGACCTGAAGGGAATAGAGGTCTTATTCCATGAGATGTGAGTTTTTGGACTGTAACCAGATGTGTCTTTATTATGCCACTCATGCCTGGAAGTACTCTATGAATGGTGAGTAAAGCTCACTATGTGTGAGTAAGGCTCCATTCACATTAGTGCGACTTGTCATGTGACCCAAAGACACAAAGTCGCATGACAAGTCGCAGTCCATGTATTTGAATGGAAGCCTTTCAAACCTATGTGGTTTAAATTTGCAGCGACTTTAAAAGGGTTCCTGCACTATTTCGATGTGACTTTCGTGTGACTTGAGTGCCATAGACTGCAATGTAATCTCTTAAAATTTGCATGAAAGTCTCATCTTAATGTTATCAATGTGACAGTTGGGCAACAGCCAAAGTCGCAATTAAAGTCGCACCTCATCCAAAGTTGCATCAAAGTCACAATGTAAAGTTGTAATGGAAATCGTATGACTTTGGAGTTGCACAAGTGTGACTTGACCCTAAGGAGAAGAAACTTGCTTTTGGCTTGAGGTGTGGTAATCCCAGAGGGCGCCTGGATACCGGGGTGGATGCATTGTAAAGCGGGCCTGTACACAGTTAGGCCATGGGCAGATGCGACTCATAATATGCTACATGGGTGCTGGTGGACAGGATCCTGAATGTAAGGTACGTGATGTGAAACTGGTCAAGCCGGGAGGTGGTGGTGGTGGTGGCTTGTATAGTGGAAAGAGGTCTATCCGCTATCTATAGAGGTGAGCACCGAAATGAATAAAGCACACATTTAACCAAAATGGAAAATTCTTGAATTTGGGATGAAATTTCAGTACAACCCAAATCCGAATCTCATCCCTCGCTACAACAGGCTGCTAAGGTGAGAAGATGACACATCTCCAAAATGAAGAGAATGTTCCGGCCCCGTAAGTGGGGAAATGTTCTGACTCTGAAGGGGTTAATCTATGTTTCCACACTATATATGTGTGTATCATCATCTGCTGGAGATAAAAGACGTCACAGTGACTATGGAGGAAGAGGACGGAACATGACGGGGGGGGGGGGGGGGGTTACTGGGTGTAAATAGAAAATAAGATCTTATTACCTCTTCTACTGCCACTTCCATTAATGTCTCCTCTCTACTTCCTCCCGACTCGCCTCTCACCCAGGTCTTCCTATTTATATCTGACATCACTTCCTGTCTTCCATAGAGTCTTCCTGTCTGGATAGACGTGAGATCCCCACCTTGTGGAACTGCAGCCCCGAGAAACGTCTCGTACTGTGAACACGGCCTTGTGCTGTGTGTGTATGTACTGTATATCCTTATAGATGGGGTCATCTCCACTCCCACCAAGGGGGAGAGAAATATATTACTGCCTAATCCAGACTTTCTCAGTCAGGGTTTCTTCAAAGGTTTCTACAGGTTCCTTGAGCAATAAACAATTTCTGTCTCGCAGTAACAACTGGCATCATTGATCTGTAAGTGGGGGCAGTTTTCCCACTGATGACGGTAAGAACATCCTTCTCCCACTAATAGAAGGGGGTCTTTCTCCCATTGGTCACCAATGTAAGGGACCACTACACTGACCACTGATATAAGAGGATCCTTCTCCCATTGGTCACTACTAGGGATGTCTACACTGACCACTGATACTGTATATGGGGATCCTTCTCCCATTGGTCACCAATGTAAGGGACCACTACACTGAACACTGATATTAGGGGATCCTTCTCCCTTTGGTCATTAATGTAAGGGACTACTACAGTCACCACTGATATAAGGAGGTCCTTCTTCCATTGGTCACCAATGTAAGGGATCACTACACTGACCACTAGGCATGAGCTCCGAGTTTAGACTGAATTTTGCTTGTTCAAATATTCGGCAGAAGACTAAATGTGTATTCAGTCAAGTCGGTCCTATTACCAACGTTGCTGAATGTGACAGCTTCCCGCTTAGGCTGGTTGTTAGAGAGTTGTTAAAGCCTATGGGTCGAAGTGCACCAGTGTGCCAGGAGACGAGCATCATATATAGAAGAAATATTTTTCTCGCTCCTATATATGACAGCTCTCTGCTCTCACTTGTTCTAAGAAAGAGCAGGTGGTAGCACCCAACGCATCCCTAGGAATCACTGACATCACCAGGAAGCCATGCCACGTTAGCAAAGTGGCCATGAATAGCAGTGCCATCACTGGCCAAATATGGCTCCTGGCTGGAATGTTGCTAAGAGACACCTTGCTATTACTGCACACTTCCACCATCACAGGAGCAACCTCTTTCTCTGATTCAAACTCCCTCACATGGGCTTTCTCTCCCCTGATGCAGTAACTCTCAGCATTTGTGAGATAAACAGTAAGAGGCAAATGGCTTTTAGCAATGTCCAAACAACAAGGCAGGATAGGATGAGGTCACCTCCAGGAGTTTTTCAGCCAGGCTTAAGAAGGTACGTAAAAGGCCTACACCTAGAGCAAGAGAATTATTCAACATTTTTTTTTGCTTCCATTACCAGCAGAGGAAGTTTTTTGGTAAAGGTGAAAACTGCATTTAATATATGTCAAGGAGAGAAAGGCACAAGAGCTGGTACAGAAATGCTACAGGCACCATAACCGATGAGCCTTCCCTCTCCAACTCCATCAATGAGCCTTCCCTTCCCACCTCCATCAATAAGCCTTCCCTTCCCACCTCCATCAATGAGCCTTCCCTCCCAACCTCCATCAATGAGCATTCCCTCCCCACACCCATCAATGAGCCTTCCCCACCCCACCTCCATCAATGAGCCTTCACTCTCCACCTCTATCAATGAGCATTCCCTCCCACCTCTATCAATGAGCCTTCCCTTCCCACCTCCATCAATGAGCCTTCCCTTCCCACCTCCATCAATGAGCCTTCCCCCCACCCCTCCATCAATTCCCCCACCAATGAGCCTTCCCTCCCTACCTTCATCAACCCCCCCCCCACCTCCATCTAAGAGCCTTCCCTCATCACCTCTATCAACGAGCCTTCTCTTCCCACCTCCAGCAATGAACCTTGCCTCCCCACCTACATTAATGAGGCTTTACTCCCCACCTCCATCAATAAGCCTTCCTTTCCCACCTCCATCAATAAACCTTCCCTCCCCCACCTCCATCTATGTTCCTTCCTTCCCCCCACCTCCATCAATGAGCCTTCCCCCACCTCCATCAATGAGTCTTCCCTCCCCACCTCCATCAATGAGTTTTCCCTCCCCCACCTCCATTAATGAGGCTTTACTCCCCACCTCCATCAATAAGCCTTCCTTTCCCACCTCCATCAATAAACCTTCCCTCCCCCACCTCCATCTATGTTCCTTCCTTCCCCCCACCTCCATCAATGAGCCTTCCCCCACCTCCATCAATGAGTCTTCCCTCCCCACCTCCATCAATGAGTCTTCCCTCCCCACCTCCATCAACCCCCCCCCCCCCCCCCAATTAACGAGCCTTCCTCATCACCTCCATTAATGAGCCTTCCCTCCCCACCTCCATCAATGATCCTTCCCTCCCCACCTCCATCAATGTGCCTTCCCTCCCCACCTCCATCAATGATCCTTCCCTCCCCACCTCCATCAATGAGCCTTCCCTCCCCACCTCCATCAATAAACCTTCCCCCCCCCACTTCCATCAATGAGCCTTCACCTCCCATCTCCATCAGTGATCCTTTCCTCTCCCACTTCCTTCAATGAGCCTTTCCTCCCCACCTCCATCAATGAGCCTTCCCTCCCCACCGCCATCAACAAGCCTTCCCACCTCAATCAAAAGCCTCCCCTCTCCACCTCTGTCAATGAGCCTTCCTTTCCCTCCTCCATCAGGGAACCTCCCTCCCCACCTCCATCAATAAACCTTCCCACCCCCACCTCTATCAAAGATCTTTCCCCCCCACCTCTATCAATGAGCCTTCCCTTCCCATCTCCATCAGTGATCCTTTCCTCCCCCACCTCCTTCATTGAGCCTTCCCTCCCCACCTCAATCAATGTGTCTTGGCCACCCATGACCCTATCGCTGGTTGTTTAGTTTTCCTTCCTTGGACCACACAGACCGCAAATATCATACAAGAGGTGCAGTTTTGAAGTTACTCTGACCCCGTTGTCTAGACCAGTGGTTCTCAACCCTGTCCTCAGGTACCCCCAACAGGCCATGTTTTGGGAATTTCTCTTAGATAAAATAACTGTCCAAAATACCAAGCCATTGACTCTGACTTAAAGCACCTGTGCAAGATAAAGACAAACCTGCAAACATGGCCTGTTGGGGGTACTTGAGAACAGGGTTGAGAACCACTGGTCTAGACATTACAATGTGGTCGTTGTCAAAGTCCCTCAAAATCTTTAAGATTTTTTTCTACTTTCAAACATCATCAGGGACAACATGTTCACTTGCTGCCTAACATATCCCACCCATTTTCAGATGCCATTGTGATGAGACAACCAATGCTATTCACTTCACTTGTCAGTGGTCAGAAGGTTATGGCTGATCGGTGTATATTGTTTAGACAGGGGCCTCACAATAGGTAAATAAATACATATACCGCTGTTTTGTTCCATTTTATCCATGTTTATTGATTTTCGAAACTGTATGGTGACTGCAAGGCTACTCTCATCAATACGGAACTTTATTTGTTACAAGACATATTATATAACACGTAATGTAGACAATCACAATAGCTTAGAAGATGGTCACTGCTTTTGATGTTCTGATCTCAGGGAGGTTGATGGTCATCTTGCAGGGCTTCGTGTAATCTATTCCTGTTTGAATGTTTATGTATATAACTAGTACACTTCCCTAAGACTGGGGCACATCGGCTGAGGGATCCTCCATGACAGCATTTTCTCTATTTGTATCTCTGATATGACTTGTATTCCTGAATTTCTTTGGCTGTGTTTGGTTGTTATTGTTTGAGTCCATTGTCTGGGCCTTCCTGTTTTGCAAGTTTCAAAACCTTGCTCAATAAAAATGATCTGAATTTAAAAAAAATATATATGATTTTGTGACAAAACATTTCCCGTACTTAGGGCAGGAATACGGCTTCTCACCCATGTGAGATCTCAGATGTGTGGAAAGATTAGACTTCACTCGTATGAGTTCTCTGATGTTTGGAAAGTCGGGAGTTGTGTGAGGAACATTTCTCGCACTCAGGGCAGGAATACGGCTTCTCACCCGTGTAAGATCTCAGATGGGTGGAAAGATTAGACTTCACTCGTATGAGTTCTCTGATGTTTGGAAAGTCGGGAGTTGTGTGAGGAACATTTCTCGCACTCAGGGCAGGAATACGGCTTCTCACCCGTGTGAGATCTCAGATGGGTGGAAAGATTAGACTTCACTCGTATGAGTTCTCTGATGTTTGGAAAGTCGGGAGTTGTGTGAGGAACATTTCTCGCACTCAGGGCAGGAATACGGCTTCTCACCCGTGTAAGATCTCAGATGGGTGGAAAGATTAGACTTCACTCATATGAGTTCTCTGATGTTTGGAAAGTCGGGAGTTGTGTGAGGAACATTTCTCGCACTCAGGGCAAGAATACGGCTTCTCACCCGTGTAAGATCTCAGATGGGTGGAAAGATTAGACTTCACCCGTATGAGTTCTCTGATGTTTGGAAAGTCGGGAGTTGTGTGAGGAACATTTCTCGCACTCAGGGCAGGAATACGGCTTCTCACCCGTGTGACACCTATGTGTTTAAAGAATGGATTATTTCCCAAGTTCAGGACAGGAATATGGCTTCTCCCTTGTAGGATGTTTGGTGTCTGATTACTTCTAATTTTGTTTAAAAAAATAAATTCTCACAAGAATAGTCGGGCTTCTCCCCCCCCGTGTGAAACCTCTGACGTCTACTTAGATGGTGTTGATGTGGAAAACATTACCCGCACTCAGGGAAGGAATGTGGTTTCTCCCGTGTGAGATTTCAGATTGTTCCTTCTTATATGTACAAACTAAAATATTTGCTACGTTCAGGTCAGGAATACAACTTTTTTTCCCTGTGTGAGATTTCTGATGTTTTGAAAGATGGCTCTTCTGTGAATAACATTTTCCGCACTCAGGGCAGGAATACGGCTTCTCCCCTGTGTGAGATTTCTGATGTTTAGAAAGATGGCACTTCCGTGAAAAACATTTCCCACACTCGGGACAGGAATACGGCTTCTCCCCTGTGTGAGATTTCTGATGTTTAGAAAGATGACTCTTCTGTGAAAAACATTTCCCACACTCAGGGCAGGAATACGGCTTTTTGCCTGTGTGAGATTTTTGGTGTCTGTCTAAGTTTGATGTTGTGATGAAACATTTCCCACACTTACTACAGGAATACGGCTTCTCACCCGTATGACTTCTTATATGTACTCGAAGACAGGATTTAACACGAAAACATTTCCCACATTCAGCACAGGAATATAGCTTCTCACCCATGTGAGATCTTTGATGTTTGATTAGATCTGGTTTGTGTAAAAAACATGTCCCGCACTCAGAACAGGAAAATGGGTTTAACCCCCTGTGAGACCTCTGATGTGTGTAAAGATTGGACTTCCGTGAAAAATATTTCCCACACTCAGGACAGGAATACGGCTTTTCACCCGTGTGAGATCTTTTATGCTCGTTAAGACCAGATTTAAAACGGAAACATTTCCCGCACTCAGTACAGGGAAACCTCTTAAATGTTGGAAGGATGACACCGTCCCTCACAGTCTGAGGTTCCTCAGGATAAGAGGAATACGATGGTCCGGCACTGTCCCTCACAGTCTGAGGTTCCTCAGGATAAGAGGAATACGATGGTCCGGCACCGTCCCGCACAGTCTGAGGTTCCTCAGGATAAGAGGAATACGATGGTCCGGCACCGTCCCGCACAGTCTGAGGTTCCTCAGGATAAGAGGAATACGATGGTCCGGCACCGTCCCGCACAGTCTGAGGTTCCTCAGGATAAGAGGAATACGATGGTCCGGCACTGTCCAGCACAGTCTGAGGTTCCTCAGGATAAGAGGAATACGATGGTCCGGCACCGTCCCGCACAGTCTGAGGTTCCTCAGGATAAGAGGAATACGATGGTCCGGCACCGTCCCGCACAGTCTGAGGTTCCTCAGGATAAGAGGAATACGATGGTCCGGCACCGTCCCGCACAGTCTGAGGTTCCTCAGGATAAGAGGAATACGATGGTCCGGCACCGTCCCGCACAGTCTGAGGTTCCTCAGGATAAGAGGAATACGATGGTCCGGCACCGTCCCGCACAGTCTGAGGTTCCTCAGGATAAGAGGAATACGATGGTCCATCTACACTGTGTGGTGCCGGATGGACATTTGAGGTAGTCGGGTTTTCTCCTGGACTATACTGTGTGATGTCCTCATCTTCTACTTTACAGTCTGGAGACAAAGTGAGACAATCCTCTGAGGTTTTCCTCATCTCCCGTCCATCTACTAAAATAGAAATACAAAGATTATTACTAGACATGAGCTGATTGGTTCCCCTAAACCAGGACTCCGCCTACATCAGGCAGCTTTGTCTCTGAAAATCTTAACTTGTAAATGGTTCCTCCTGACCTCCAACCAGTTAATTTCTATATTCATTGATCTTAGTCGGAGAGCGAGGGGACCAATTAGGGCCAGCCTTATAGCAGTTCTCAAAATTTCAAGTCCTGAGCTACTAGCCAGGCCTCAAGGGTTACTCGCCACCAGTTGCCCCACCCAACCCCGCCCCTAAACACTCCCTCATAAAATGACACTTTATTGCTTTACGCAGAATTAAGTTATAAAAATAAATATTAACAACAACTTTATCTGCGCCCACCAATGCAGCCTGTGTCCACCAATGAAGCCTACCTGAGCAAGGGAGGAAAGGAATCGTAGAGGCACCCGGATGATGGAACACAGCGATAACAGCTTTCACTTCAATTGCTGTGTTCCCGCCGCTCAACGTCATATATAGCCCCGCCCCCTGGCTGGGGAACTTTGATTGACAGATCGCCCATCTCGAGATTGGACGGGTGATCTGTCTATCAAAGTCCCGGGACCAGGAGGAGGGGCAGTATGTGACAGCGAGCGGCGGGGAACACAGAAATTGAAATGAAAGCTGTTATCACTGTGTTCCCTGCGCTCTGATCATCCAGGCAGCTCTCTTTTCTCTTCCCCTCCACGATAGCTGGACTCCCATTCAAGGAATGGGTTGAATGGGAGGAAGGGGACTCCCATTCAACCCAGGCTGCCAGCGGTGCTCCCCCCCCCTCAGGCAGCCAATAGCTCGCCAGACCTCAAAATCCACTCGCAAAATGCGAGCAGACGAGTGGAATTTTTGAGGGCTGCTTATAGGAGTGTGGGGGTCAATCATGCTTTTCTTTATTCCTAACATAGGAAGTACGGCTCTATTTTTTCAAACATTTAATAATAACAGTGAGGCTCAGCTCAACCAGAGGTCAGAGAGTGAGTCACTGACACCAATGTTGGGGGTTATTATTGCAGTCACTGACATAAATGCTGGGGGTTATACTTTCTTTCAGATTCTTTTATCTGTCAGTTGGGATGCATTGGTTGAATTTGATTGACTAAACCTTGACAGCTCTACCACAAAGCAGAAAATCTGAGGCTTTATTACTACTAAATATGCCATCGAAAGTGCCAGAAATCCAGATCTGTTCTGTATTATCTCAAGGAGAGTAATTCCCCTCCCCCAGTCCTTATACTGGAACTACACAATGATTATCCTTCATGTTGTGAAGATGGGATGGGTCCTAGTGGTTTGGCAAGAGTAGACTGGAAAGGGCTGACACCCATCGGTTGGATTTGAGTGGATTTCTGGCAGATCAAAGGGTATTTTTCTGTACTTAAAGAGATAAAACTTGGGGACATCTTCATGTATTACAGAGATTTACTGTATATGTGATTTATTGTTCCCCGATATACACTTTATGACCCACCTGTGGTGATCTCTGTAGGAGTGTCCTCCTCTATAAATGTCCCCGTTATTCCATCCTCCTCCATAGACTGCTGATCATCCCTCACATACCTCTCTTCTTCTTCTGATTTAACCTCAAATTCTATATCGATTGGATCTCCACTCTAAACCAAGAAAATGAGAGAAAATATCATCTGTAAGAGATATGATTTATTATTGTGACATCATATAAGAAATCCACACATTGTCTCCACGAGTATGTGTTTATAATCTCCGTCCCACCAACCTTGTAACAGTGGGGGATGGTGTGACCTTCCTGTGTGGAATCCCAGGAATACAGAGGACGGGGACATCTCTCTGGGGGGTTCCCATTACTGGATCCATCTGTAGGAAACACACACACTGACTGAATACATTGTTTCTATGTGTTTATCAGATGATGGGGGATCTAGGTGGACCCTCCGTACTGCTCTCTCCTTTACAATAAAGTCTCCTCTTACCCGGTGATGTGAGGGGCGGCTGATTGTCCATCATGACGTCCTGGTAGAGATCCTTGTGTCCTTCTAAATACTCCCACTCCTCCATGGAGAAATAGACAGTGACATCCTGACACCTTATAGGAACCTGACACACACAATGATACAGTCACCATCCAGACACATCCCTTGTCTGTTACTGGATAATGTCCCAGAATTCCCAGAATCCTCCTCACCTCTCCTGTCAGCAGCTCCATCATCTTCTTGGTGACTTCTAGAATCTTCTCCATGTTGTGTCTCTCAGGTTTTAGGGAGTCACATGGAGGCACTGTGATGGTCATATGATCACCTGACTTCACAAGAGGAAATCTCTGTATTGGAGAACCAATAGGAATATCATGTTAGAATCCCAGAATCCTCCTCACCTCTCCGGTCAGGTCTGTGTTTTATTAATAGAGATAAGAGTGATGTCATGTGACCTCCCAGAATCCTCCTCACCTCTCCGGTCAGGTCTGTGTTTTATTAATAGAGATAAGAGTGATGTCATGTGACCTCCCAGAATCCTCCTCACCTCTCCGGTCAGGTCTGTGTTTTATTAATAGAGATAAGAGTGATGTCATGTGACCTCCCAGAATCCTCCTCACCTCTCCGGTCAGGTCTGTGTTTTATTAATAGAGATAAGAGTGATGTTTTGTGACCTCCCAGAATCCTCCTCACCTCTCCGGTCAGGTCAGTGTTTTATTAATAGAGATAAGAGTGATGTCATGTGACCTCCCAGAATCCCCCTCACCTCTCCGGTCAGGTCTGTGTTTTATTAATAGAGATAAGAGTGATGTCATGTGACCTCCCAGAATCCTCCTCACCTCTCCGGTCAGGTCTGTGTTTTATTAATAGAGATAAGAGTGATGTCATGTGACCTCCCAGAATCCTCCTCACCTCTCCGGTCAGGTCTGTGTTTTATTAATAGAGATAAGAGTGATGTCATGTGACCTCCCAGAATCCTCCTCACCTCTCCGGTCAGGTCTGTGTTTTATTAATAGAGATAAGAGTGATGTCATGTGACCTCCCAGAATCCTCCTCACCTCTCCGGTCAGGTCTGTGTTTTATTAATAGAGATAAGAGTGATGTCATGTGACCTCCCAGAATCCTCCTCACCTCTCCGGTCAGCAGGTAGATGATCTCCAGGGTGAAGTTTAGTATCTTCTCAGTCATGTGACTCCGGTCCTCCTCCATCCTCATTGGTCATGTGATCTATACAGGTTTCCTGTAGACCAATAATTAATAACAGAGAATGATCTGGACTGTACTGGTTGTACAATATTAGGATGGGGATGTATGGGGGGGATAATATGAGGGTTTCTCTGGGCTCACCGTTACTTTTCTTCTATACCAGTGTTGTCCGTTCAATATGTGAAATAATATGAGATCTGAGGAAATACTGAGAGTGATAGAAACACTTTGGGCACATAAATATTATATCTATTTGCCTGTGTGTACTCTGAAAGGAGGGAAGTTAAAGAGGAAAGACGGACAGAGCAATTTTATGTTTTACCTCCTCTACTGCCAGTTTCAGCAAAGAGCCCTCTCCACTTCCTCCCAACGCACCTCTCACCCGGAACTTCCTGTTTATACCTGACATCACTTCCTGTTTTCATAGAGACTTCCTGTCTGGGTAGAAGTGAGATCACCACCTTGTGGAACTCAGAGGAACTGCAGCCCCGAGAAACGTCTCGTAGTGTGAACACGTCCTTGTGCTGTGTGTGTATGTACTGTATATCCTTATAGATGGGGTCATCTCCACTCCCACCAAGGGGGAGAGAAATATATTATGCAAACCATAACCCCTTTAGCAACAATATGCACACGTCATGGTATGATCACACCAAATGAAAAATATACATTCAATATGTCACACTAATATTCAGTCATAGTTGCCAACATTGTAAAAACATTTATAGGGACGATTTTTCGCCGGTAGGTGGAGTCTTATTGTAATTAGGGGGCGGGGCATTCATTTGCAGGCATGGCATAGGGAAAAAAGAAAACATTTGGCGCACTGCACCTCCATGTAGACAACGCCCGCTGTCCCCATACATATCTATGGTGGAGATATTGCAGTAATGGCGGTGGTTACAGCTGATGATCATGTATCGCTGGCCTGGGCTGTACACCGACATCCCCGCATAACACACAGACGGCAGAGCTGAGCAAACTCCCACAACAAGCCGTGTGTTCAGTAGAGGGGAGGGGCCTCCGATTCTTGCAGCCAATCGGTTTCAGTGTACAAGAGAATAGTTTACATGTACACTGAAGAGAGAAGCTGATTGGCTGCCCCTCCCCTCTCCACTGAACACAGGAGGAAAGACACCTCGCGGCGGTGGCCAATTTTTTGAAGCCCACCGGACGTTTTTGCTTAAAACATTCCCGTTTTCCAGAGACAAAGGCAAAATCCCGGGAATTTAATTGGGACAAGGGTCCCAAAATCGGGATGGTCCCGGGAAAATCAGGACTGTTGGCAAGTATGTTCAGTGTATTCCACCATATAAAGTCTATAAAACAAACCGTGAACTCCTCTTCATTCCACAGTATATATGAAAGTGCTCTCCACATGTGACTGTGCTCCTCCAGTCAGAAAGGCCCCACCCTCAGTAGTAACTCCCCATTACCGAAAGGTAACTCAGCTTTATCGGTATCTCCTCTGACGCTTATTCTAGACACCATTAATACTAGACGTGTGCAATTCGTTTCGGTCCGAATACAAACTTGGACTAATTTTTGGTTATTTGGAGATTCGGATGTATTCGCAGCCATCAGCTTGTGCGGGTTTTGTTCAGCCGGCTACCTGCTTGAAAGTGATGTGGCAGCTCCATAGCTGCCAAACAGAACCGGCAGCGCAGTGCCTCCCTCCCCCTACTGCCTGCGCCCCCTCCCCCTCCTCCACTGGTTCCCCGGCTCTCCCGCTCGTACTGAATCCCAGGAACACAACCGCCGCAAAGGGGAGAGAGATTGCTGTGAGATCGAGGCAAATCCATGCCTCGATCTCACATGCAAATGATGAAAGGGAGTGATGTCACTTCCGGGTTTCAGATGCACCCTTTTCTGGCCAGTACAGCCAGGGGACACATCTAACCAGGCCGATCTGTGCTAGTTTAGATGGTGTGAGAGGCAGGGGAGAGATTGGGGTCTATTAGACCACTAATGTCTCCAAAAAGAGTACCTGTCACCTGCCCAATGCTATCACATAGGAGTTTATTAACCTCTTGTGATAGCAATCACGTAAAAAAAAATACAAAAATAAAAGAAAAAAACGTAAAAAAATAAAATGGTAATGAAATACACTATATTACCAAAAGTATTGGGACGCCTGCCTTTATACGCACATGCACTTTAATGACATCCCAGTCTTAGTCCGTAGGGTTCAATATTAAGTTGGCCCACCCTTTGCAGCTATAACTGCTTCAACTCTTCCGGGAAGGCCGTCCACAAGGTTTAGGGATGTTTCTATGGGAATGTCTGACCATTCTTCCAGAAGCGCATATGTGAGGTCAGGCACTGATGTTGGATGAGAAAGCCTGTCTCACAGCCTCCGCTCTAATTCATCCCTAAGGTGTTCTATTGGGTTGAGGTCAGAACTCTATGCAGGCCGGTCAAGTTCCTCCACCCCAAACTCCCTCATCCATGTTTGTATGAATCTTGCTTTGTGCACTGGTGTGCAGTCATCTTGGAACATGAAGGGGCCATCCTCAAACTGTTACCACAAAGTTGGGAGCATGAAATTGTCCAAAATGTCTTGGCATGCTGATGCCTTAAGAGTTCCCTTCACTGGAACTAAGGGTCTTCACTGGAACTAAGCTCAACCCCTGAAAAACAACCCCACACCATAATCTCCCCTCCGTCAAATGATTTGGCCAGTGCACAAAGCAAGGTCCATAAAGACATAGATGAGCGAGTTTGGGGTGGGGGAACTTGACTGGCCTGCACAGAGTCCTGACTTCAACCCGATAGAGCACCTTTGGGATGAACACCTTTGTTCCTCCACGCCAAACTCACTCATCCATGTCTTTATGGACCACGCTTTGTGCACTGGTATGCAGTCATGTTAGAACAGGAAGGGGCCATCCCTAAACTGTTCCCACAAAGTTGGGAGCAGGAAGTTTTTCCAAAATGTCTTGGTATGCCGACACCTTAAGGAGTTTCCTTCACTGGAACTAAGGGGCCAAGCCCAACCCCTGAAAAACAACGACACACCATAATCCCCCATCCACCAAATGATTTTGACCAGTGCACAGAGCAAGTTAAATAAAGACATGGATGAGCGAGTTTGGGGTGGAGGAACTTGACTGGCCTGCACAGAGTCCTGACCTCAACCCGACAGAACACCTTTGGGATGAATTAGAGTGGAGACTGCAAGCCAGGCCTTCTTCTTCAACATCAGTGCCTGACCTCACCAATGCGCTTCATTAAAGAATGGTCAAACATTCCCATAGACACACTCCTAAACCTTATGGACGGCCTTCCCAGAAGAGTTGAAGCCGTTATAGCTGCAAAGGGCGGAGCCAACTCAATATTGAACCCTACGGACTAAGACTGGGATGCCATTAAAGTTCATGTGCGTGTAAAGGCAGGTGTCCCAATACTTAATATAGTGTATATCCCTTCAACTTGTAGATGGCATTGTCATGTGATAATCAATGTTCTTCACTTTACCTGCCAGTGGTGGTCAGAAGGTTATGGCTGATTGATGTATATTGTTTAGACAGGGGCCTCACAATAGGTAAATAAATATGCATACCGCTGCTTTGTTCCATTTTATCCGCGTTTATTGATTTTCGTAACTGAATACGAGGCTACTCTCATCAATACGGAACTTTTTTAGTTACAAGACATATTATATAACACGTAATGTAGACAATCACAATAGCTTGGAAGATGGTCACTGCTCTTGATGTTCTGATCTCAGGGAGGTTGATGGTCATCTTGCAGGGCTTCGTGTAATCTATTCCTGTTTGAATGTTTATGTATATAACTAGTACACTTCCCTAAGACTGGGGCACATCGGCTGAGGGATCCTCCATGACAGCATTTTCTCGATTTGTATCTCTGATATGACTTGTATTCCTGATTTTCCATGGTTATGTATGGTTTTTTTTTTTAATTGTGTGAGTCTATTGGCTGGGCCTACCTGTATTGTAAGTTTTTAAACAGTGCTTAATATAAACTATCTGAAAAAAAATTAGATTTTGTGACATTTATGGAACATTTTCCACACGCAAAAATTTTTTACCCGTGTGAGACATCCTATGTAAAGGAAAAATGGGACTTCTGCAAATAACATTTCCCACACTCAGGACAGGAATAGGGCTTCTCACCTGTGTGAGGCAACTGATATCTAGCTAGAAGTTGTCGACGTAAAAAAGCATTTCCTACACTCAGGGCAGGAATACGGCTTCTCACCCGTGTGAGGCAGTGTCAGGGCTGGCTCAGCCCTTCCTTCTCTGAGCTGGCTGCTCAGCTGTCAGCTAATTGCCAGCTCCCATCTCATTCCACAGTTACTCAGCTGTTGATGATATCCTGCTCATTAGTCCTGCCTACTTAAGCTGTCCAGTCCAGAGGATCTCTGCCTTCGCCTTGGTCAACATCACAGAAACTATCTCCTGCGATCCTGTTTAAGACTTGCTTTGCTGACATCCCTTCCGGCTCCAGATCCTTCTTGCTGTTCCACTACATTGATCCCTGACTTCTGGCTTGGCTGACTATCTTACTTTTATTATTAAACAAGTGTGATTTAACTGTACTTCTGTCTCGGCCTGATTTCATGGTTTCTGACAGTCAGCTGATGGCTAGCTAGAAGTTGTTGATGTAAGAAAGCAATTCCCACACTCAGGGCAGGAATACGGCTTTTCACCCGTGTGAGGCAACTGATGTCTAGCTAGAAGTTGTTGACGTAAAAAGCATTTCCCACACTTAGGGCAGGAATACGGCTTCTCACCCCTGTGAGGCAACTGATGTCTAGCTAGACGTTGTCGACGTAAAAAAAGCATTTCCCACACTCAGGGCAGGAATACGGCTTCTCACCCTTGTGAGGCAACTGATGTCTAGCTAGAAGTTGTCAACGTAAAAAAGCATTTCCCACACTCAGGGCAGGAATACGGCTTCCCACCCATGTGAGGCAACTGATGTCTAGCTAGAAGTTGTTGATGTAAAAAAGCATTTCCCACACTCAGGGCAGGAATACGGCTTCTCACCCGTGTGAGGCAGTGTCAGGGCTGGGCTCAGCCCTTCCTTCTCTGAGCTGGCCGCTCAGTTGTCGGCTAATTGCCAGCTCCCATCTCTCTCCACAGTTACTCAGCTGTTGATAATATCCTGCTCATCAGTCCTGCCTACTTAAGCCATCCAGTCCAGAGGATCTCTGCCTTCGCCTTGGTCAACATCACAGAAACTATCTCCTGCGTTCCTGTTTAAGACTGGCTTTGCTGACATCCCTTCTGGCTCCAGATCCTGCTTGCTGTTCCACTACATTGATCCCCGACTTCTGGCCTGGCTGACTATCTGTTCCAGTTAGTGAACTTTGGCTATGTTTTGACTATGTTTATTCTTTTTACTTTTATTATTAAACAAGTGTGATTTAACTGTACTTCTGTCTCGGCCTGATTTCATGGTTTCTGAAAGGCAGCTGATGTCTAGCTAGAAGTTATCGACGTAAAAAAAGCATTTCCCACACTTAGGGCAGAAATATGGCTTCTCCCCCGTGTGAGGCAGCCGATGTCTAGCTAGAATTTTTCAACGTAACAAAGCATTTCCCATACTTAGGGCAGGAATACGACTTCCCACCTATGTGAGGCAACTGATGTCCAGCTAGAAGTTCTCAACGTAAAAAGCATTTCCCACACTCAGGGCAGGAATACGGCTTCTCACCCGTGTGAGGCAGCTGATGTCTAGCTAGAAGTTCTCAACGTAAAAAGCATTTCCCACACTCAGGGCAGGAATACGGCTTCCCACCCATGTGAGACAACTGATGTCTAGCTAGAAGTTCTCAACGTAAAAAGCATTTCCCACACTCAGGGCAGGAATACGGCTTCCCACCCATGTGAGACAACTGATGTCTAGCTAGAAGTTCTCAACGTAAAAAGCATTTCCCACACTCAGGGCAGAAATATGGCTTCTCCCCCGTGTGAGGCAGCTGATGTCTAGCTAGAATTTTTCAACGTAAAAAAGCATTTCCTATACTTAGGGCAGGAATACGACTTCCCACCTATGTGAGGCAACTGATGTCTAGCTAGAAGTTCTCAACGTAAAAAGCATTTCCCACACTCAGGGCAGGAATATGGCTTCTCCCCCGTGTGAGGCAACTAACGTCTAGCTAGAAGTTGTCAACGTAAAAAAGAATTTCCCACACTCAGGGCAGGAATACGGCTTCTCACCCGTGTGAGGCAGCTGATGTCTAGCTAGAAGTTGTCTTCAATTCCTGCACTCAGGAACCCGTGTGAAGCCTGAGATGTCTAGTTAGATCATGTTGATGCGCAAAACATTTGCCGTACTCAAGCAGGAATACGGTGGCTTCTCCCCCAAGTGAGATTTTTTGTGTCTGTCTAATTCTAATTTGTTAAAAAGCATTTGTCGCACTCAGGGCAGGGATACATTTTTTCCCCCCGTGTGAAACCTCTGATGTCTTTTTAGATTGTGTCGATGTGCAAAATGTTTCCCGCACTCAGGGCAGGAATACGGCTTCTCCCCTAGGTGGGATTTCTGATGTGTGGAAAGGTCAGACTTCCGTGAATAACATTTACCGCACTCAGGGCAGGAATGCAGCTTTTCGCCCGTATGAGACAGCTGATGTATAGAAAGATAGGACTTCCTTGAAAAACATTTCCCGCACTCAAGGCATGAATACAGCTTCTCCCCCGTGTGACATCTCAGATGTGTGGAAAGATTAGACTTCTCTGAAAAACATTTTTCGCACTCAGGACAGGAATATGGCTTCTCACCTGTATGAGTTCTCTGATGTACAGAAAGACTTGCCTTGTGTGAAAAACATTTCCCACACACAGGGCAGGTATACGGCTTTTCTCCCGTGTGGGATGTTTGGTGTCTGTGTAATTCAGATTTTTTGAAAAAACTTTTTTTGCAGTCAGGGCAGGTATACGGCTTCTCCCCCGTGTGAAATGCCTGATGTCTAGTGAGATCGCGTCGATGTGCAAAACATTTCTCGCACTCGAGGCAGGAATACGGCTTCTCACTTGTGTGCGATTTCAGATGTGTGGAAAGATAAGATTTCTGTGAAAAACATTTTCCACAATCATGGCAGCAATGTGGTTTTTCGCCCGTGTGAGACATCTTATGTAAAGAAAGATGGGCCTTCTGTGAAAAACACTTCCCACACTCAGAGCAGGAATGCGGCTTCTCCCCTGTGTGAGACATCTGATGTCTAGTCAGAAGTTGTTGACGTAAAAAACATTTCCCGCACTCAGGGCAGGAATACGGCTTCTCTCCTGTGTGGGATCTCTGGTGTATGGACAAATAAGACTTCTGTAAATAACATTTTCCACACTCTGGGCACGAATACGGCTTCTCTCCTGTGTGAGTTTTTTGATGAATAGAAAGATGGGACTTCTGTGAATAACTTTTCCCGCACTCAGGGCAGGAATACGGCTTCTCACCCGTGTGACTTCTTATGTGTATACGAAGAATGGACTTATAGCGAAACATTTTCCCACATTCAGGACAGGAACATTTCTTATCTGTAGGTAGGACGGCGCCATCACTCTCATTCTGAGGTCCTTCACTGTAATACGATGGTCCATCCACACTGTCTGGTGCCGGATGGACATTTCTGGTAAAAAGGTCTTCTCCTGGACTATATTGTGTGATGTCCTCATCTTCTACTTTACTATCTGTAGGAAGGACGGCACCATCCCTCTCAGTCTGAGGTTCCTCACGGTAATACAATGGTCCATCCACACTGTGTGGTGCCGGATGGACATTTCTGGTAAAAAGGTCTTCTCCTGGACTATATTGTGTGATGTCCTCATCTTCTACTTTACTATCTGTAGGAAGGACGGCACCATCCCTCTCAGTCTGAGGTTCCTCACGGTAATATGATGGTTCATCCACACTGTGTGATTCCGGATGGACATTTCTGGTACAGAGGTCTTCTCCTGGACTATACTGTTTAATGTCCTCATCTTCTTCTTTACAGTCTGGAGACAAAGTGAGACAATCCTCTGAGGTTTTCCTCATCTCCCGTCCATCTACTAAAATAGAAATGAAAAGTTATTGCTAGACATGAGCAGGCTGGTTCCTCTAAACCAGAATTGCGTTCAGACAGCTTTGTTGCTGAGGAACATATCTGGCAGATAGTTCCTCCTGACCTCCAGCCAGTTCACTTCTATATCCATTGACCTTAGAGAGTGAAGGCACCAATGAAAACTTTCTTTATAGGAGTGAAAAGAGTGGAGGGATTAAAAGGCAAGAGTTTCTACCCCCTCCTTCATTCTTTGCTTTCTTCCTAACACAGGAAGTACTACACAGCCCTATTTGCTCAACCATTTAGTTAAAACAACGGGGCTGATCCTGAAGGGAACCATCATTGGGTTAAGAGTTGCCATTTATGGTGACTTTCTGTTAAAGGTTCAGAACATTTGAGGATTTGATCACGTTACTATAAACATGGTAAAGTCTGTGCTCTGTATAGCAGTGGGAAGACCATAAATGATAAACACACTTCAACATTCATACTAAGAAATTTGTACTTCCCTTTCTCCCCCTGAACTTTGTATATAGACCCAGGTCAGTGACTGAAAGTACTCAAGCCAGGGGCTCGGCCTAACAGCCAGATAACTAGTAGTTTGTTTTCTTTTTGTGTCCTGACATACACTTTATGACCCACCTGTGCTGATCTCTGTAGGAGTGTCCTCCTCTATAAATGTCCCCGTTATTCCATCCTCCTCCATAGACTGCTGATCATCCCTCACATACGTCTCTTCTTCTTTAACCTCAAATTTTATATCTACCAGATCTTCACCCTAAACCAAGAGAAGGGCAGAAAATATAATCTTTTAGGGTCCACAGATCATCTCCTCAAGTCACTTATGCTCTAGATCCTCCATCCCACCAACCTGATCATGATGTCTATAGCTGTGACCTACCTGTGTGGAATACAGAGGACGGGGATATCTCTCTTTTATCTCTTCTTTAACATCAACTTTAGAATCTCTCGGGTTTCCACACTGAATATACAATAAAAATGACATCAATGGTAACAATGCAGATAATGTACAGATCCTAATGATACTATCAGTGATTGTTCCTCATCTACCTGATGATGGTGAGGGATGGTGTGATCTTCCTGTGTGGAATCCCGGGAATACAGAGGACGGGGACATCTCTCTGGTGGGTTCCCATTACTGGATCCATCTGTAGGAAACACACACACTGACTGAATACATTGTTTCTATGAGTTTATCAGATGATGGGGGATCTAGGTGGACCCTCCGTACTGCTCTCTCCTTTACAATAAAGTCTCCTCTTACCCGGTGATGTGAGGGGCGGCTGATTGTCCATCATGACGTCCTTGTAGAGATCCTTGTGTCCTTCTAAATACTCCCACTCCTCCATGGAGAAATAGACAGTGACATCCTGACACCTTATGGGAACCTGACACACACAATGATACAGTCACCATCCAGACACATGCCTTGTCTGTTACTGGATAATGTCCCAGAATTCCCAGAATCCTCCTCACCTCTCCTGTCAGCAGCTCCATCATCTTCTTGGTGACTTCTAGAATCTTCTCCATGTTGTGTCTCTCAGGTTTTAGGGAGTCACATGGAGGCACTGTGATGGTCATATGATCACCTGACTTCACAAGAGGAAATCTCTGTATTGAGGAACCAATAGGAATATCATGTTAGAATCCCAGAATTCTCCTCACCTCTCCGGTCAGGTCTGTGTTTTATTAATAGAGATAAGAGTGATGTCATGTGACCTCCCAGAATCCTCCTCACCTCTCCGGTCAGGTCTGTGTTTTATTAATAGAGATAAGAGTGATGTCATGTGACCTCCCAGAATCCTCCTCACCTCTCCGGTCAGGTCTGTGTTTTATTAATAGAGATAAGAGTGATGTCATGTGACCTCCCAGAATCCTCCTCACCTCTCCGGTCAGGTCTGTGTTTTATTAATAGAGATAAGAGTGATGTCATGTGACCTCCCAGAATCCTCCTCACCTCTCCGGTCAGGTCTGAGTTTTATTAATAGAGATAAGAGTGATGTCATGTGACCTCCCAGAATCCTCCTCACCTTTCCGGTCAGGTCTGTGTTTTATTAATAGAGATAAGAGTGATGTCATGTGACCTCCCAGAATCCCCCTCACCTCTCCGGTCAGGTCTGTGTTTTATTAATAGAGATAAGAGTGATGTCATGTGACCTCCCAGAATCCTCCTCACCTCTCCGGTCAGGTCTGTGTTTTATTAATAGAGATAAGAGTGATGTCATGTGACCTCCCAGAATCCTCCTCACCTCTCCGGTCAGGTCTGTGTTTTATTAATAAAGATAAGAGTGATGTCATGTGACCTCCCAGAATCCTCCTCACCTCTCCGGTCAGGTCTGTGTTTTATTAATAGAGATAAGAGTGATGTCATGTGACCTCCCAGAATCCTCCTCACCTCTCCGGTCAGCAGGTAGATGATCTCCAGGGTGAGGTTTAGTATCTTCTCAGTCATGTGACTCCGGTCCTCCTCCATCCTCGGTGATGTGGTCAGGTGATCTATGTGAGTTTCCCTGTAGATGGATAGCGGAGAATTATCTGGACTGTATTGGTTGTACTGTACAATATTAGAATGGGTATATAAGGGGTTAATAGAGAGCTGCCCCCAGTGGGAATTGGCACATGTAGAGGTCTGTACATATGACTAAATGAAGGACAGTTGAAGAGTGAAGAAGAATAGAGGGATTTGTTTTATAAAAGAGATAGCCTCACGCTATTATCTCACGTTCCTCTAATGCCTCTTCTCTTCTCGAGGTAGAAAAGGACTGACCTCTTCCTTCTCTCTCCCTGAATACAATGGAAGTCCTTGTCTCTGCACCAGGGGCATGTGATGAAGGGGGGGTATGATGGAGCAACTGAAGATGAAGGCAGAGGTGAACTGTTGTTCATGCTGAAGTCTTCCTTCCATGTAGGAAGATAGAGCTCTGTGGTGGAGCTTCATGTTGTTTCATATACAGGTATTGCCCAAGTCGATATGACAAGGAGACCATCAGTAGCAGAGACACCGTGGCCACCTGGTGATGGCTGTGCAATGCTGTCCACTGTGAAATGCTCCTGCTGAAGACCCCTCTGCCTTTTCCAACATGTCCCCGCTCTCTTCTTCACCTCTCCCTCAGAGCCGTCCTGACATTCCATGCAAGGCACCCATAAGTGGTCTGACTTCTCATCGTCCACCACCTTTTTCTCACTGGAGTCCAGCTCACAAAAAAACACCGGCCTGCTGGCTCTTTGATATCTGGTACTGCTACTGTGTAGCTATTGTCCCCTTGCCTGAAGCATGGCTTCCTTAGGAGCCCTCAGAAGCCAACCCACATCTTCCACTAAATCATCTCCACTGATCGGTCCCTAGGAATGAGCCCTTCTGGGAGAACCCCTTGTATAGTGTGGGTGGAGTCCAGAGGTAGGTGTATAATGCTGTATCTTAACCACTTCCCTACCGGCACTTCCTTCATGAAATTTCTATCATTTTATCACAAATAGAGCTTGTAGGTATGTAATCACCAATGTAATCACCATTTTTTTTTATATATATAAACGAAAAAAGACCAAACATTTTGAAAAGAAAAAAAAATATTTTTTTCACTTCTGTTATAAAATGTTGCAAATAAGTAATTTTTCTTTTTCACTGATGGGCACCGATGAGGTGGCACTGATGGACACTGATGAGGCGGCACTGATGGGCACTGGTAAGCTGCACTGATGGACACTGATTAGGAGGCTGCACTAATGACGCTGCACTGATGGGCACTGAAGAGGCGGCACTGATGGGCACTGATGAGGCTGCACTGATGGCCACTGATAAGGCGGCATTGATGGGCACTGATAGGCTGCACTGATGAGGAGGCACTGATGGGCAGAACTGATGGGCACTAATAGGCGGCACTGATGAGGAGGCACTGATAGGTGGCACAGATGGGCAGAACTGATGGGCACTAATAGGCGGCACTGATGAGGAGGCACTGATAGGTGGCACAGATGGGCAGCACTAATGGGCACTAATAGGTGGCACTAATGAGGCTGCGCTAATAGGCAGCACTGATGGGCACTAATAGGCGGCACTGATAAAGCTGCACTGATAGGCAGCACTGATGGGCACTAATGAGGAAGCACTAATAGGTGGCACTGATGAGGAGGCACTGATAGGGCTGCACTGATGATCAGTGCCCTGATTATCAGTGTAAACAAATTACTGAAAGACATCTTTTTTCCTTACACATACACTGATGGGCACTAATAGGTGGCACTGATGAGGCTGCACTAATAGGCAGCACTGATGAGGCTGCACTAATAGGCAGCACTGATGGGCACTAATTGGTGGCACTGATGAGGCTGCACTAATAGGCGGCACTGATGAGGCTGCACTAATAGGCAGCACTGATGGGCACTAATTGGTGGCACTGATGAGGAGGCACTGATAGGCAGCACTGATGGGCACTAATGAGGAAGTACTGATGAGGAGGCACTGATAGGCGGCACTGATGGGCACTAATAGGTGGCACTGATGAGGAGGCACTGATAGGCGGCACTGATGGGCACTAATAGGTGGCACTGATGAGGCTGCACTAATAGGCGGCACTGATGAGGCTGCACTAATAGGCAGCACTGATGGGCACTAATTGGTGGCACTGATGAGGAGGCACTGATAGGCAGCACTGATGGGCACTAATGAGGAAGTACTGATGAGGAGGCACTGATAGGCGGCACTGATGGGCACTAATAGGTGGCACTGATGAGGAGGCACTGATAGTCTGCACTAATGGACGCTGATAGGCTGCACTAATGGGGCTGCACTGATGATCAGTACCCTGATTATCAGTGTGAACAAAGTACTGAAAGGCGTCTCCTTTCCTTACACAGACACAGCGTGGCATGAAAGGAATGCCGATAACCAGCAAGTGTGTTTACATGTGATCAGCTGTGATTGGAAACAGCTGACGGTAAAGGGCCACTGTGATTGGCACTTTACCACGATCTGTGGTCAGCTGTGTCTGATGGACACAGCAGTAACAGAGAGTGCCAGATGTGCCCCCCCCAGAGGGCGCGTGGGAGGCAGGGATCTGGGAGGATGTCCATGGGCACCCTTCCAGAACTGGCTGACCGCGCTGTAGCTGTCTTTTGGCTAAATCACGGTCAGGAAGTAGTTAAAGAGGAGGGATGCTACAAAGAGCTACATGGAATTGTCTTCAGTTCCCTCAACTGGGCTTCCCTAACTATGGGCCTTAAGACACTCCACGATCAGCACTGACCTGAAGGGAATAGAGGACTTATGCCATAAGATGTGAGTTTTTGGACTATAACCAGATGTGTCTTTATTATGCTACTAAAGCCTGGAAGTATTACTATTTTAATTTTGAGTTAAAGGGGAAGAAACTTGCTTCTGGCTGTAGGCAGCTGGGTGCGTGGGGGTCATAATATGCTACATGGGTGCCATTGGACAAGATCACGAATGTAAGGTACAAGGTAAAAAACTGGTCAAGCTGGGAGTTGGTGGCGGGTGGTGGAAAGAGGTCCTCCCTCCCTGACAGTTAGTTGAGGGCCCCTTAATCAGAACACATGCCAAGTGACC